>JAUIMM010001617.1:2430000-2791403 GCA_031769625.1 Taudactylus pleione
GGTGCACTATATTATGTCCCTATTTATCCCAGCATCTCCTGGCCTCCCCTATTTCTTCCCTGGCCCTTCCCCATGAGGCCATGGCCCTCTCTCAGGTGCACTATATTATGTCCCTATTTATCCCCAGCATCTCCTGGCCTCCCCTATCTCTTCCCTGGCCCTTCCCCATGAGGCCATGGCACTTTTTTGGGTGCATTATGTTCCTTTGAAAAATGAGGGGGTGCACCAATGCTCTTTCTGGCACAGGGCACCAAAAAGTCTAGTTACAGCTCTGGATAGATAGATAGATAGATAGATAGATAGATAGATAGATAGATAGATAGATAGATAGATAGATCTGAGATAGATAGATAGATGTTAGGCACTTTGTGACCAGAAACCTCAGTAACTATCACTTGGAGCATATAGGGGTGCGCAGGAAAGTTAGTGAAGTTTGGCTTCTGTAATAGATGGTCAGCAGTGAATTGAATCGCCCCCATGTGGTTTTTAAGTTGCACATGGGGATCGGTATAATAAGCCAGTGATCAAAGAGCCCTAGCCATGGTGACTAATTCTGCTACACTATCACACCACAGTCCAGTTGTTGATATAGCAATAATTTTGTATTCTGGACCACAAAGAGGGCATGGCCCCATTGGGATGGGGTTTTAGCTTCACCAAAATGTGGCTGTCTGTGGTCAATATGGGATTATAGTCTCATTTTGTCCTGATGTTTGCATTTGAGGCATTAGGAGATAGATATATGGTCTTGGATGTCCATTGCGGCTCATCCTGCCGCGGCTTCCCTGCTTTGCTCTTCTGTGCATCCGCTTGTCCAGCACATATGCCACTGAAATTCAATTTAGGATGCACCCCATGAAACCACAGTTATCCCACCATCGGGACCAACCCTATATACCGCCCAGCCCAAGCTGAGATGAGTGACACTGGTTGCCAAGAGTTATTTCACTCATCTCTCCTGTAAATCTAATCAGTGAAACACAAATAACAATGGGATGGGACGAGAGAGGGGCGATATGAGGCTGGTGTATTAATGACTTTTCCAATGCTCACAGCAACACAAAGTGATAAATAGGCTCACAAGTGTCCATGTTTCAGAAATAAAGGTGTCAGGCAATATCTAACATTAAATGTCATCCTGTTGGAGAGTGCAGAGTCTGTAGCCTGAGCTCCGTGTGCCTAATGGAGCTGCAATTGCACATTTTGTGCTTTCATCTGAGAGGCTTTGGTTTGGCAGCAGTCTCAGGTTCCTAGCCTTAAGCTACAGCGGCCGAGTGCATCAAGGAGGTCGCACAATGAAGTCTTTTATTCCCCTGTGAATACGCACTGAATAAGCCCATGGAAAAGAGCAGCATTGGTGAGCTCTAGAGATATGTACTGGCCACTGTCAACGGAACTGGGAAACAGCTGTTGTGTGTGTGGAAAATGCGCAGTGAAATTCTGTTGATGAAAGTACTTTCTAATTCCTGAGGTAAATTGAACGCTGCCCAGTTTTAGAGGATGATAGCCAGGCTGCTGCCATATTACAATTATTTAAGGCGCTATTCAAACGTCTTTTCTCACGATCTGCGACCAGCGGATAATTATTCCAGTGGTACCTCTGCTCTTCAAACATTAATATTTAAAAATGTTGTGTGCATAGATTGGGAGGAGGAGGGGGGAGGAGGAAGGGGTGTCCATTTGATTTTAAAGGACTTGTCACACGAGGCATCACTGACTCCGTATGTTCCTGATGCTTGCAGCTCGGTCACATCTCAGTGACTGGGCAGGAAGAGGTCGGCCATTTTGTGTCACTGAAGGAAACTGCAAAATTCGCTTTTAGATGAAGGTCACTGCAAGTGCAAACAGGACACCTCAGGAGCTTATTGAAGCAATTAAGTTTCGCGCACAAAAACCTACTTCATTATGATATAAATGAATCATGAAATTTTGCTTTCCTGGCTAGGCAGGCATCAGGCGGCAGCAAAGCAGGAACCTGGCAACTTCCTGTGGTATTATACATCCCAGACAGCACTAATTGTGTGGTAATTTTATAGCTATCAAAAACACACATATTCTCAGTTGTCAAAATGAGCATCCCGGTATATTTGCATACATATTATTATAATGAGCCTCTGGTTATATTTTAATGTATGCACCCTCACACTAAAGAGTGTGAACAAAATGTTGCACCAGAAGTTGTGCACGGAACATGTTCATGCAAATCAGGTAAAATTTGATAATTGAGATTGTCTCCTTTAAAAGCAGAGCAAGATATAAGTGCACACACACACTTGCGAGCACACACGCACGCGCACACACACTCTAGTAATAGCAAAATGTATTTTGTTAACTATTGACAAGTAGGGCTCGATTCTATTCAGCGCAATGTAAATAGCTCCGGGAGTGAGCTCCCGGAGCTATTCAATACACCGCGCTGACAAGTCCGACTAATGATTTCTTCTCTCATCCCTCCGGGGATGAGAGAAGAAATCCGACAAAAGTCCCGGCGCGAGGCTGTTTTCTGCCCTAAGCGCCGGGAGAACAGCCTCGCGCCGGGAAGTTAGGTCGGGGAATGCCCGTTATCACGCCTAAACACCCTGTTTAAGGCG
This sequence comes from Taudactylus pleione, assembly GCA_031769625.1. Taxonomy (NCBI): domain Eukaryota; kingdom Metazoa; phylum Chordata; class Amphibia; order Anura; family Myobatrachidae; genus Taudactylus; species Taudactylus pleione. The sequence goes on from JAUIMM010001617.1 coordinate 2,432,592, forward strand.
CGATAACGAGCCTTCCCCGACCTAACAGCTCCCGGCGCTATTTACATCGCGCTGAATTGAATCGTGCCCGTAGTGTGTAAATTTTCCATTTTGTATTGCTACAGTACCTTATCTTCTATTTAGAAACAGTAAAACAAAGGCCTGATTCAGAGATGGATGGATTTCCAGAGACACACAAGCAGCTGTGCAAATCCATCCATCTCAAATGCAAATGCAGAAGGAGGTGTCAGTCACCTCTTTGCTGCATTTGTGATACCTGCACTGCGACCGATGTCACAGGCTGGAATCACCGTCACAACCGATGGTCGAAATGGTTGCACTTTTGGTCAGGCTGCAGAAAATGAAGCTTCCCGCAGCCTGACCAGGTGCTGGTCACGTAAGAGGCCTAGAATCTGTGTCCAGCGACGCAGACCCTGGCCTCGTCCCTCCCGGAAAATTTACTCTATACTTTTTGTCCATGCAGAGTAAATCCTTATCCCTGGGTCCAATGTTAAGGTTGTTTTATCGCCAGCTAGTGTATTTGTGATATACTGGCAGCTTTGAACAGCTATTAGTTAGTATTCTCATTGCATTGCTGGATGGGCTGTGGTCACTAGCAAACAGTAGAAAATCCTTTTAAGCCATTCAGGGAATCTTACTAATTTCATATGGCCCAGCACATTATACTAAGTATCACATATGGCTCAGCACATTATACTAAGTACCACATATGGCTCAGCACATTATACTAAGTACCACATATGGCTCAGCACATTATACTAAGTATCACATATGGCTCAGAACATTATACTAAGTACCACATATGGCCCAGCACATTATACTAAGTATCACATATGGCTCAGCACATTATACTAAGTATCACATATGGCTCAGCACATTATACTAAGTATCACATATGGCTCAGCACATTATACTAAGTACCACATATGGCTCAGCACATTATACTAAGTACCACATATGGCTCAGCACATTATACTAAGTACCACATATGGCTCAGCACATTATACTAAGTATCACATATGGCTCAGAACATTATACTAAGTACCACATATGGCTCAGCACATTATACTAAGTACCACATATGGCTCAGCACATTATACTAAGTATCACATATGGCTCAGCACATTATACTAAGTATCACATATGGCTCAGCACATTATACTAAGTACCACATATGGCCCAGCACATTATACTAAGTACCACATATGGCTCAGCACATTATACTAAGTACCACATATGGCTCAGTACATTATACTAAGTATCACATATGGCTCAGCACATTATACTAAGTACCACATATGGCTCAGCACATTATACTAAGTATCACATATGGCTCAGCACATTACACTAAGTACCAGATATGGCTCAGCACATTATACTAAGTATCACATATGGCTCAGCACATTATACTAAGTACCACATATGGCCCAGCACATTATACTAAGTACCACATATGGCTCAGCACATTATACTAAGTACCACATATGGCTCAGCACATTATACTAAGTATCACATATGGCTCAGCACATTATACTAAGTACCACATATGGCTCAGCACATTATACTAAGTATCACATATGGCTCAGCACATTACACTAAGTACCAGATATGGCTCAGCACATTATACTAAGTACCAGATATGGCTCAGAACATTATGCTAGGTACCAGATGTGAATCAGCACATTATACTAAGTACCAGATATGGCTTAGCTCTTTATAATAAGTACCAGATATGGCTCAGAACATTATACTAAGTACCAGATATGGCTCAGCACATTATACTAAGTACCACATATGGCTCAGCACATTATACTAAGTACCACATATGGCTCAGCACATTATACTAAGTATCACATATGGCTCAGCACATTACACTAAGTACCATATATGGCTTAGCTCTTTATAATAAGTACCAGATATGGCTCAGAACATTATGCTAGGTACCAGATGTGAATCAGCACATTATGCTAAGTACCAGATATGGCTCAGCACATTATACTACAGTAAATACCATATATGGCTCAGCACTTTATACTAAGTACCACATATGGCTCAGCACATTATACTAAGTACTGTCAGGATGCGGCCTGGGACCAGCCAATACTCACCATGATGCCAGCTTCCCATGATCTTCCAGATGGTCAGATGCCAGGTGCAGCAGCAGGTGGTGCGATGAGTATTTTCCCCAGGGTCTGCTAAGACTTCTATGCGATGCTCCATTCCGAAGTTTCCTGTGGCTGCGGTCACGGGCGCAGCCATGTTGTCTGTATCACCTGACCGAACATTCCTCCAATGGTAGTCCAGTGATCACTCAGCTGATTCCTTTCTCCAATGACTAACTACCTAAAGGTATATAGCTGTACTCCAGGAACAGGAAGTTGCAACTACAGTGACTGTTTGCAGTGACTGCGCGCCAGGCTCTGAGCTGTGCTCATTCCTAGTGATTGAGTCCAGTCTTCTCTCCAAGAGCAAACCTGCATTTGGATCCCCAGTGATTTTCTGTAGTGATTCCTACAGTCTGTGTACCGATTTCCTGCGACATTCTCTAGTGTCCTCCTCTATCAGTGAACTGATCTTCAGAGAAGAGTCTTCAGTGTATTCTACAAAACTGCATCCCGATCCTCCGTACTGCCTATAGCACATATCTGTGTCTGGATCCTCTGTACTGCCCACAGTGCACACTTGTGTCTGGATCCTCTGTACTGCCCACAGTGCACACTTGTGTCTGGATCCTCTGTACTGCCCACAGTGCACACTTGTGTCTGGATCCTCTGTACTGCCCACAGTGCACACTTGTGTCTGGATCCTCTGTACTGCCCACAGTGAACACTTGTGTCTGGATCCTCTGTACTGCCCACGGTGCACACTTGTGTCTGGATCCTCTGTACTGCCCACAGTGCACACCTGCTTCCCGATCCTCCAAACTACCCACGGTGCACACCTGCATACGGATCCTCCATATTACTCACAGTGCAAAACTGCGTACCAATCTCCAGTACTATCCACAGTGGCAACCAGTGTACACAACTCTTCTTCTAAATCCCCCATTTCTATGTCCTATTTCTTTGTCTCCTCGCTATTCACAGGTACTGTACCTGGCTTGAGGGCCACGACCTGCTCACTTGGTGCAGAAAAAAACAAATCCCAATTGGAGGGGTCACTGGTGAAGACCACCAGGTGGGTTAGACTGCGCCTCAGGTCAGGTCTCGCCAACATCTGGGTTTGGCCTATGAGGAAGACATATATACAGCCACTCCATTTGCTGCTTTCTGGTCACCCTAACCCCCCCCCCCTTAGACCTCTAACTGAAGATACCCAGTGTTTGGACGTGACAGTTTGTACAGGCCCAATGGAAGCTGCCGGGTCTCAGGGTGAAGGGGTTTTACAAAACCTTATGTTTTGTTTGGAGGCACAGGAAGCAACCCAGCAACTTATGGGACAACATCTTCAAGATGTATCCAAACAGTTCATCTCCTTTCATTCTGCTGTAACTGCCTTGATACCAGCACCCTCTCAAGCCCACATACTTTCCACATACGTCCCAGGGAACTCCCATCCACGTCACACCCCTCACAACACACAGACGCCACGAGCCTGGTGGTTTCTCACTGGCTATGGCGGGTCATGTGACCGCATCTTTACCTGGAAGTGTGGCTTTACCTGGAAGAAGGCTTACAAAGCCGAAACGCGTTGGTGACGACCCCACCTCGCATCCACCCTCATCCCCACCTGGACGCATCGGTACCAGTATCCAGAATCGGTGCCACCATTGACAGCCCATGCTACCGCCCCCTTGCCTACAGCCACCCACCCTGCTCCATACGGGTTCACAGACACTGTCTGTGTCACTGGTCACTCACCGGCTCGAGGACACTGCCGCTTAGCACACTCCATCACCAGCGCCATTACACCCGGAGCGTATGCAACACGTGGTACCCTCTGAGAGGAAGGGCACCCGCCACCCCAGCCCAGCCGACAGCATTATAGCTGACATCATACACCATCGGGCTCAGGGGGGGGTGAAGGCCCCACATATACCTTTCTGATGTCACCTGAAGACAGTCACTCCAAGGCTCCATGGGCTCGTGGGACACATCCACACACCGAGGCAGCCCACTTCCCCCTCCATAGAGACGCGTTCTGCTCCAGTAGAGTTCCCGCAACCGAACCAGCAGCTAACGCCAGGAAGAAGTGTACCCCCAACTCACCTGTAGTCATTTTGGCTGCATCGATCTGCTCCACAAGTACCTACCAGTAGGTAAGAACTTAAGAACTTTGATACAGCACCGTGCAGGGCGCCGTCTACAGCAGGATTCTTAACGAACATTACATTGACTCTTATGGCAACTGCACACATTGAGACGGTTCACAAGACTGTAGACCAAAAGTCCAACAGGGAAGACGTGCTGGTCCAGAACTTCACGGCAAGGAGCCCCCTGAAAGGGTCCACCTACCTTCCCACCAAGAGCCAGTCCATCATATATTCCCTCACTCCACCACACCCCTGCCCCCCATCCCCCCCCTCCTTCAGGACCATATCGGAGCAACTCTGTGCCTTCTCAATTTGTTGTCTGTCATTTACCCACCCAGAAGTCCAAGGTAGCATTCGTTATCTCTTTGCTCACCGGTACCACTCTGGATTGGGTCTCACCTCTATGGGAGCGAGCTGATCCTTTGGTTTCCAATTACGATGACTTTATTAGGGCCATTAAGAGGATTTTCGACAAACCTGGGCGATCCGCCTCTGCTTCCCCTGACATCCTTCAACTCCGACAGGGCTCTCGTTCAGTAGGGCAATACGTAGTACAATTTTAAACCCCTAAAGAAATGGTGTTGCTGGCGCAAATAAATAAATAGAAATTATCCTGTTGTGTGATGATTAAATTTGTAGATGGTGTGACTTAGTATGGTTAAGAAAGGGGGATAGGATATGTGGGGTGGTATATAAATGTTTATTTTGATATGTAAACAGAATAAAATCAATAGCATTATAATACATAAAAATAAAACATTCTAAAATCCTTGTTGCATAAAAAAGGCTTGGTTGTTACTTCAAATGTAAAGGCTCAGTTTGGAATAAGAACAATATTCAAAAAATATAATGCTGGCTAGTAAATGGTTCATAAAGAGTTGTACTTGAAATACACAGTTGTCACTTTGATTGTAAAAGCACAGTTTGGAATAGAACAGTCCTTTAAAAATATACTTGTGCCTTGTAATGTTCAGTTAGTGGGTTTGCACAAAAGCTGATGGTATCACAGTAGATAATTCTGATCCTTTAAAGGAAAAGTTTGTGTGAGCCTGCGCTGTATCGGAATGATACTATGTATCAGTGCTCTGGTTCTTGCCTGTGTCCGGTGAGGCGGCCGCCTGTATGAATGGAATCTCCGGCGTCTAGTGGATGGTCTCGTCGGCAGGTGTAGTGCCGCGCTTGTTTATCTGTGTTTCTCCGTGATTGTGTTTGTTCTGTGCAGCGCCCGGCAGTCCCCTTCCTCGGCTGAGCTGACCGCCGGACGGGTCTCCTGGTGCAGGTGGGTGAAAGTGCTGTCTGCAGTAAAGTCCCACACTTTCACCCACCTGCACCAGGAGACCCGTCCGGCGGTCAGCTCAGCCGAGGAACGGGGCTGCCGGGCGCTACACAGAACAAACACAATCACGGATACATTTCTATTTATTTGTGCCAGCAACACCATTTCTTTTAATATTTTAAACCTGTGTCTTGTGGAAAAAGACACAACCTTGCAGGCAGCACTATTTTAGAAATTAAAACCTTTCCAATTTTATATTACATACAAGGGAGAGCGCGGTTAATCACCACACCTTTAGAATTTTACAATTTTAAACCATTGCTTCTGAATTGGAAAGGAATGACGGAGCTCTCAGGGCTGCCTTCTTACATGGTCTTTCTGATAAATTGAAAGACTAACTGGCCTCTCGGGATTTACCAGAAGCTCTTGGTGAGTTTACCTCTTTGTTCATAAAAATCAACATGTGCCATATAGAAAAACAAACGAGTAGGTGTCGAGTAGATCGTTCCCGGAGTCGCCCTCTGCCTACTCGCCCTACCAATGTTTCGACCACTACATCTTCCCCTCAAGATGAGCCAATGCAAATTAATAGATCTCGATTGATGCCAGCTGAATGGAATTATTGTCTTCACAATCAGCTCTGCATTTATTGTGCTGCACCAGGTCATTTTCTGAAGTTCTCTCCTCTTCTTGTGGGAAACGAGAAACCCTAAACCGACCATGGAAGAGTCCAGCTGGAGACTTTAGCTCAATCCTCCCATCTATCAGATTCTTTGTTACCCGTTAAAATCCTAGGGGGCTATCATTCTAGGATCATCAAACACTAGTAGACTCTGGAACTGCAGGGAATTTTGTTTCTGAATCTCTTGTACAAGATCTTAACATCCCTGTTATGCCCCTCCAGTGCACGTTGGCCCTTTCGGTTGATGGGGGTACCCTTCAAGCCGGAATTGTTTCTTACACGTCATTACCCATATCTCTTAATATAGGTGTGCTAAACCAGGAAAAGTTTGAGGGTCTCATTCAGACCCGGTCGCAAGCACCGATGCGCTCGCAACTGTGTCGATGGTTAGCCCTGCGCAAGCGCAGTGGCCGCACTGTGCACACGCAAGCCCCGGAGCGAGAGAGAAGCTCTCTCGCTCCGGAGCTCTCTACAAAAGGGGTGGCTGTCGATGTTGATCGACAGCTCGCCCCGTTTTGTAGGAGGGCCGGGGGGGTGGTTTCCAAAATGGAGGCGTTCCTTAAGGAATGCCTACCGTTTTGTGGGCGGCTGCATTGACATCATCAGTGATGTCAGTGGGGAGTTTCCTGCTCGATCAGAGCAGGAAGCTCCCTGGGGCTTGCGGTTGCCGAGACCCAACCTTAGGGTCTCGTCGCAAGCCCCGATGGTCGCAATGGTGTTCACCATCGTGACCATCAACCTGGTCGGTCGCTAAGCTGTGGGTGGTAACCCACAGCTTAGCTAGCGACCAGGAGGCCGCACTAAAAAAAAGGAAGTGGCCGCACTCATTCAGACAGAGCGATCACTTCTTGCGACCGCCTCTGAATGAGGGCCTGAGTTCTTAGTCTTACCCAAAAGCACACATTCTCTAGTGTTAGGATTGCTGTGGTTACAAATTCATAACTCTACCTTGGATTAGTCCACTATGCACATCCCGGCTTGGGGTTCCCAAAGTGACTTCCTAAAATAGTTCCTATGTGGACTCATCTCGCTAACAATTCAACTCCCGAAGCTCCAGCAGTCTTTTCAAACTCCAAGTTAGACCCTCAGATTCCCAATCCTTACCGAGATTTTGCTGATATCTTTTGTGACCAATTATCACCGCACTGGCCTTGGGATTGCGGTATCGATTTGGTACCTGGGAGAATTCTATCTACGCCCTCTCTGTACCTGAAATGGCTGCGATGTCCGAGTACATCCAGGAGAATTTTAAAAAGGGGTTCATTAAGCCATCTACGTCTCCAGCTGGCACTGGATTCTTTTTTGGGAAAAAAAAGATGGGGGTCTTAAACCCTGTATTGAGTATCGAGGACTGAATTACATCACAATAAAGAACAGATATCCATTTCCTCTCATTTCCGAATTATTCTATAAGGTGCGCGGAGCTTCCATCTTTACTAAGCTTGATCTTCAAGGGGCATATAACCTTTTTCGTATAAGAGAAGTAGATAAGTGGAAGACTGCCTTCAACACCAGGGACGGCCACTATGAGTACTTAGTGATGCCTTTTGGTCTGTGCAACGCCCCAGCAGTCTTCCAAGGATACATTAACTACATTTTCTGAGATACTCTTTACCATCATGTCGTAGTATATTTGGATAACATTTTGATTTTTTCTAAAAACCTTCCGTCCCATCGCCAGCATATCAGGGAAGTCCTCTCTCGTCTCCAAGCTCATCATTTATTTGGAAAGATCTCCAAGTGTATGTTGGAAAAAACTTCTGTTCCATTTCTAGGTCACATAATTTCTGGAAGATCTTTACAGATGGATCCTGAGAAATTGAGTGCCATCCGGGATTGGCCCCAGCTAAATTCTTTGAAGGCAACTCAGCGGTTTCTCGGTTTCTCCAATTATTACAGATTTATTCTTAACTTGTTAACAGTTGTCACCCCTATCACGGCTCTCACAAAAAAAAGAGGGAAATCCTTCTCATTGGCCTCCCCCGGTGGTATCGGCTTTTCGAACCCTCCAGCAAGCCTTTTCCTCTGCTCCTATTCTCAGTCAACCTAATTTAGAGAAACCATTCACTGTGGAGGTTGATGCATCCTCACTTGGTGTGGGGGCAGTTTTAACCCAGATGGCCGAAGACGGACGGAATCACCTTTGTGGATTCTTCTGTCAAGGCAGAAAGAAACTATGGCATTGGAGATAAAAAGCTTCTGGCCATGAAGTTGGCACTTGAAGAATGGAGACATCTTTTAGAGGGGGCTAAGTTTCCTGTTACAATAATTTTTGATCATAAAAATCTTCTTCACTTGAAAACCGCTCAACATCTCAACCCCAGGCAAGCCCGATGGGCTGTCTTCTTTTCGCGATTTAATTTTAAGGTTTTGTTTTCGCCCAGGCATCCATAAGAAAAAGGCGGATGCTCTCTCTCAGTCCTTTCTGCCCCTTGGGGAAGACAAAGACCAGCACAAGAGTCAGACTATCCTCAATTCGGTAAATTTTTGCTCAGACTCAGCTGTGTACTCTACCTTCAGGCAAAATATTTGTAGCTCCTGGTCTTCGCAAACAACTACTTACATGGGCTCATGGTTCTTTATTCACCAGACATTCAGGTGTTCTTAAGACCATGAAATTACTCCAGCGCTCTTACTGGTGGCCATCCATGAGGGAAGACGTCAGTGACTTCATTGCCTCCTGTGTGAAGTGTGCCCAGCACAAGTCCATTTGTAAAAAGATGGTTGGTCCTCTACAACCACTGTCTATTCCAACCAGGCCATGGTTTCACTTGTCCATAGACTTCGTTATTGACTTAACTATCTCTAAGGCAGAGATCCTCAAACTCGGTTCTCAGGACCCCACACAGTTCACATTTTCCAGGTCACCTAGCAGGTGAACAGGTGTATTTATTACTCACTGACACATTTTAAAAGATCTACAGGTGGAGCTAATTATTTCACTTGTGATTCTGTGAGGAGACCTGGAAAACATGCACTGTTTGGGGTCCTGAGGACCGAGTTTGAGAACCTGTGCTTTAAGGGATTCAGTACTATTTTGGTGTTAGTGGATCGCTTTTCCAAAATGGCACACTTTATTCCTCTAGTTGGTCTTCCTTCAGCACCTCAACTGGCCAAAGTCTTCTTACGTGAAATTTTCCGCTTGCACGGTCTGCCTACAGAAATTGTATCTGATCGAGGGTCCAATTTGCAGCGAGATTCTGGCGGGCCCTCTGCTCATTCTGTGGTGTCAAACTAAAGTTTTCGTCTGCCTACCATCCACAAACTAATGGGCAGACAGAGTTAACCAGGAACTTGAGACCTTCCTTAGATTGTTTGTGTCTTCCTCCCAGGATGATTGGTATGACTTGCTGCCTTGGGCAGAATTTGCGCATAATTACAGGTATCATACCTCTTCAAATACCACACCATTCTTTGCTGTGTTCAGCAGGCATCCTAGAGTCCCTGAATTCTAAGCTTTACCATCCATAGAAGTGCCTGCAGTTTCTAGCCTTTTGGACTCCTTCACTAACATTTCGAAGAAGACTCTTCTTTTCTTTAAAGAAAACTTCCGGGAATTACAAAAAATGTGCAGATCGGAGACGTCTGGCAGTTCCTTTTTTAAAACTCGGTGACAGAGTCTGGCTTTCTACTAGGAATCTAAGACTGAAAGTTCCGAGCATGAAATTTGCTCCACGTTTCATCAGGCCTTATCAGATTCTGAGTGTCATTAATCCAGTATCTTATAAATTGGATCTACCTCCTCATTTGAGAATACCTAATTGCTTTCATGTTTCGTTACTTCGACCATTGATCGTCATTCGGTTTCAACATGCTCCACCTAAGACTCAGCAAGTTCATACTCAATGTGGAGTTGACTTCGAGGTAAAGCAAATTCTTTATTCTCGACATTGCTTGTGTCATCTTCAGTACTTGATTGACTGGAAAGGCTATGGCCCAGAGGAACAGGCATGGATCAAAGCCTCTGATGTGCATGCTCCACAGCTTATCTGTGCTTTCCATAGGAAATTTCCAGATAAACCTTCTAGGTGTCCCGAGTCCACCCTGAAAAGGGGGGTACTGTGAGGATGTGGCCTGGGATTGGCCGCTACTTACCGTGGTGCCGGCTTCCCCTGATATTCCAGACGGTCAGACGCCAGGTGCAGTGGTGTGTGGAGTGCTGAGTTTTCTCCGTTCTGCTAAGACTTCTATGCGATGCTCCATTCCGGAGTTTACCGTGGCTGCGGTCATGGGCTCAGCCATGTTGTCTGTATCACCTGACTGGACCATCCTCCAATGGTAGTACAGCAGTCACTCAGCTGAATCCTTTCTACAATGACCAACTACCTAATGGTTTATAGCTGGACTCCAGGAACATGAAGTTGCCTGTACAACTTTGTTACTCAGTGACTGTTTGCTGTGACAGCGCGCCAGGCTCTGCGCTGTGCTCATTCCTAGTGATTGAGTCCAGTATTCTCTCCCAGAGCAAACCTGTGTCTGGCTCTCCAGTGATATTCTCTAGTGATTCCTACAGTCTGTGTACCGATTTCATGTGTCATTCCCTAGTGTCCTCCTCTATCAGTGAACTGATCTTCAGAGAAGAGTCTTCAGTGTATTCTACAAAACTGTGTACTGATCCTCTGTACTGCCCATAGCACATACCTGCGTCTGGATCCTCTGTACTGCCCACAGTGCACACTTGTGTCTGGATCCTCTGTACTGCCCACAGTGCACACCTGTGTCTGGATCCTCTGTACTGCCCACAGTGCACACCTGTGTCTGGATCCTCTGTACTGCCCACAGTGCACACCTGCGTCTGGATCCTTTGTACTGCCCACAGTGCATACCAGCTCAACAGTATAGCTCAAAACATTATGCTAAGTACCAGATATGGTTCAGAACAGTATGCTAAGTACCAGATATGGCCCAGCACATTATGCTAAGTACCAGATATGGCTCAGCACATTATACTACAGTAAGTACCACATATGGTTCAGCACTTTATGGCTCAGCACATTATGCTAAGTACCATATACAGTATGGCTCAGCACATTATGCTAAGTACCAGATATGGCCCAGCACATTATGCTAAGTACCAGATGTGGCTCAGCACATTAAGCTAAGTACCATATACAGTATGGGTCAGCACATTATGCTAAGTACCAGATACTGTATGGCTCAGCACAATATGCTAAGTACCAGATATGGATCAGCACATTATATTACAGTAAGTACCATATATGGCTCAGCACATTATACTACAGTAAGTTACATATATGGCTCAGCACATTATACTACAGTACGTACCATATATGGCTCAGCACATTTAGCTAAGTACCACATATGGCTCAACACATTATGCTAAGTATCTGATATGGTTCAGCACCTTATGCTAACTACCAGATATGGCTCAGTACATTATACTAAATACCAGATATGGCTCAGTACATTATACTAAATACCAGATATGGCTCAGAACATTATACTACAGTAAGTACCAGATATGGCTCAGTGCATTATACTAAGTACCACATATGGCTTAGCACATTGTGCTAAGTACCAGAAATAGCTCAGCACATTATACTAAATAACAGATATAGCTCAGCAAATTATACTAAGTATCACATACAGTATGGCTCAGCACATTATACTAACTACCAGATACACTGTATGGCTCAGCACATTATGTTAGGTACCAGATATGTCTCAGCAAATGATACTACCTATAACATATGGTTCAGCACATTATACTAAGTACCAGACATGGTGATGCACATTATACTAAGTATCAGAAATGGCTTAGCAAATTATGCTAAGAACCAGATTTGGCTCAGCACATTATGCTAAGTACCAGATATGGCTGAGCACATTACACTAAGTACCAGATATGGCTCAGCACATTATACTAAGTTTCAGATATGGCTCAGCACATTATACTAAGTTTCAGATATGGCTCAGCACATTATACTAAGTTTCAGATATGGCTCAGCACATTATACTAAGTTTCAGATATGGCTCAGCACATTACACTTAGTACCAGATATGGCTGAGCACATTATGCTAAATATTAGATATGGCTTAGCACATTATACTAATTACCACATATGGCTCAGCACATTATGCTAAATACCAGATATGGCTGAGCACATTACACTAAGTACCAGATATGGCTCAGCACATTATACTAAGTTTCAGATATGGCTCAGCACATTATACTAAGTTTCAGATATGGCTCAGCACATTATACTAAGTACCAGATATGGCTCAGCACATTATACTAAGTTTCAGATATGGCTCAGCACATTATACTAAGTTTCAGATATGGCTCAGCACATTACACTAAGTACCAGATATGGCTCAGCACATTATACTAAGTTTCAGATATGACTCAGCACATTACATTAAGTACCATATATGGCTGAGCACATTATGCTAAATATCAGGTATGGCTTAGTACATTATACTAAGGACCAGACATGGTGCAGCAGATTATATTAAGTATCAGAAATGGCTTAGTAAATTATACTAAGTACCACATATGGCTCAGCACATTATGCTAAGAACCAGATTTGGCTCAGCACATTATGCTAAATACCAGATATGGCTGAGCACATTATGCTAAATATCAGATATGGCTCAGCACATTATACTAAGTACCAGATATGGCTTAGCACATTATACTAAGTGCCAGATATGGCTCAGCACATTATGCTAAATATTAGATATGGCTTAGCACATTATACTAATTACCACATATGGCTCAGCACATTATGCTAAATACCAGATATGGCTTAGCACATTATACTAAGTACCAGACATGGTGCAGCACATTATACTAAGTATCAGAAATGGCTAAGCACATTATGCTAAGTACCAGATATGGCTGAGCACATTATGCTAAGTAGCAGATATGGCTTAGCACATTATACTAAGTACCAGATATAGCTCAGCACATCATACTAAGTTTCAGATATGGCTCAGCACATTATACTAAGTACCACATATGGCTCAGCACAGTATACTAAGTATCAGATATGGCTCAGCACATTATACTAAGTACCAGATATGGCTCAGCACAGTATACTAAGTATCACATGTAGCTTAGCACATTTTATTATGTACCAGATATGGCTCAGCACATTATACTAAGTATCACATGTAGCTTAGCACATTTTATTATGTACCAGATATGGCTCAGCACATTATACTAAGCATCACATATGGCTCATCACATTATACTACCAGATATGGCTCAGCACATTATACTAAGTATCAGATATGGCTCAGCACATTATGCTAAGTTCCAGATATGGCTCAGCACATTATACTAAGCATCACATATGGCTCAGCACATTATACTAAGTACCAGATATGGCTCAGCACATTATACTAAGTACCAGATATGGCTCAGCACATTATACTAAGTATCACATATGGCTTAGCGCATTTTATTATGTACCAGATATGGCTCAGCACATTATACTAAGTATCACATATGGCTTAGCACATTTTATTATGTACCAGATATTGCTCAGCACATTATACTAAGTGGCAGATATGGCTCAGCACATTATACTAAGTATCACATATGGTTTAGCACATTTATTATGTACCAGATATGGCTCAGCAACTTATACTAAGTATCACATATGGCTTAGCGCATTTTATTATGTACCAGATATGGCTCAGCACATTATACTAAGTATCACATATGGCTTAGCACATTTTATTATGTACCAGATATGGCTCAGCACATTATACTAAGTATCACATGTAGCTTAGCACATTTTATTATGTACCAGATATGGCTCAGCACATTATACTAAGCATCACATATTGCTCATCACATTATACTACCAGATATGGCTCAGCACATTATACTAAGTATCAGATATGGCTCAGCACATTATACTAAGTTCCAGATATGGCTCAGCACATTATACTAAGCATCACATATGGCTCATCACATTATACTAAGTACCAGATATGGCTGAGCACATTATGCTAAATATTAGATATGGCTTAGCACATTATACTAATTACCACATATGGCTCAGCACATTATGCTAAATACCAGATATGGCTGAGCACATTACACTAAGTACCAGATATGGCTCAGCACATTATACTAAGTTTCAGATATGGCTCAGCACATTATACTAAGTTTCAGATATGGCTCAGCACATTATACTAAGTACCAGATATGGCTCAGCACATTATACTAAGTTTCAGATATGGCTCAGCACATTATACTAAGTTTCAGATATGGCTCAGCACATTACACTAAGTACCAGATATGGCTCAGCACATTATACTAAGTTTCAGATATGACTCAGCACATTACATTAAGTACCAAATATGGCTGAGCACATTATGCTAAATATCAGGTATGGCTTAGTACATTATACTAAGGACCAGACATGGTGCAGCAGATTATATTAAGTATCAGAAATGGCTTAGTAAATTATACTAAGTACCACATATGGCTCAGCACATTATGCTAAGAACCAGATTTGGCTCAGCACATTATGCTAAATACCAGATATGGCTGAGCACATTATGCTAAATATCAGATATGGCTCAGCACATTATACTAAGTACCAGATATGGCTTAGCACATTATACTAAGTTTCAGATATGGCTCAGTACATTATACTAAGTTTCATATATGGCTCAGCACATTACACTTAGTACCAGATATGGCTGAGCACATTATGCTAAATATTAGATATGGCTTAGCACATTATACTAATTACCACATATGGCTCAGCACATTATGCTAAATACCAGATATGGCTTAGCACATTATACTAAGTACCAGACATGGTGCAGCACATTATACTAAGTATCAGAAATGGCTAAGCACATTATGCTAAGTACCAGATATGGCTGAGCACATTATGCTAAGTAGCAGATATGGCTTAGCACATTATACTAAGTACCAGATATAGCTCAGCACATCATACTAAGTTTCAGATATGGCTCAGCACATTATACTAAGTACCACATATGGCTCAGCACAGTATACTAAGTATCAGATATGGCTCAGCACATTATACTAAGTACCAGATATGGCTCAGCACAGTATACTAAGTATCACATGTAGCTTAGCACATTTTATTATGTACCAGATATGGCTCAGCACATTATACTAAGTATCACATGTAGCTTAGCACATTTTATTATGTACCAGATATGGCTCAGCACATTATACTAAGCATCACATATGGCTCATCACATTATACTACCAGATATGGCTCAGCACATTATACTAAGTATCAGATATGGCTCAGCACATTATGCTAAGTTCCAGATATGGCTCAGCACATTATACTAAGCATCACATATGGCTCAGCACATTATACTAAGTACCAGATATGGCTCAGCACATTATACTAAGTACCAGATATGGCTCAGCACATTATACTAAGTATCACATATGGCTTAGCGCATTTTATTATGTACCAGATATGGCTCAGCACATTATACTAAGTATCACATATGGCTTAGCACATTTTATTATGTACCAGATATTGCTCAGCACATTATACTAAGTGGCAGATATGGCTCAGCACATTATACTAAGTATCACATATGGTTTAGCACATTTATTATGTACCAGATATGGCTCAGCAACTTATACTAAGTATCACATATGGCTTAGCGCATTTTATTATGTACCAGATATGGCTCAGCACATTATACTAAGTATCACATATGGCTTAGCACATTTTATTATGTACCAGATATGGCTCAGCACATTATACTAAGTATCACATGTAGCTTAGCACATTTTATTATGTACCAGATATGGCTCAGCACATTATACTAAGCATCACATATTGCTCATCACATTATACTACCAAATATGGCTCAGCACATTATACTAAGTATCAGATATGGCTCAGCACATTATACTAAGCATCACATATGGCTCATCACATTATACTAAGTACCAGATATGGCTCAGCACATTATACTAAGTATCAGATATGGCTCAGCACATTATACTAAGTATCACATGTAGCTTAGCACATTTTATTATGTACCAGATATGGCTCAGCAACTTATACTAAGTATCACATATGACTTAGCGCATTTTATTATGTACCAGATATGGCTCAGCACATTATACTAAGTATCACATATGGCTTAGCACATTTTATTATGTACCAGATATTGCTCAGCACATTATACTAAGTGGCAGATATGGCTCAGCACATTATACTAAGTATCACATATGGTTTAGCACATTTATTATGTACCAGATATGGCTCAGCAACTTATACTAAGTATCACATATGGCTCAGCACATTATACTAAGTATCACATGTAGCTTAGCACATTTTATTATGTACCAGATATGGCTCAGCACATTATACTAAGCATCACATATTGCTCATCACATTATACTACCAGATATGGCTCAGCACATTATACTAAGTATCAGATATGGCTCAGCACATTATACTAAGTTCCAGATATGGCTCAGCACATTATACTAAGCATCACATATGGCTCATCACATTATACTAAGTACCAGATATGGCTCAGCACATTATACTAAGTATCAGATATGGCTCAGCACATTATACTAAGTATCACATGTAGCTTAGCACATTTTATTATGTACCAGATATGGCTCAGCAACTTATACTAAGTATCACATATGACTTAGCGCATTTTATTATGTACCAGATATGGCTCAGCACATTATACTAAGTATCACATATGGCTTAGCACATTTTATTATGTACCAGATATTGCTCAGCACATTATACTAAGTGGCAGATATGGCTCAGCACATTATACTAAGTATCACATATGGTTTAGCACATTTATTATGTACCAGATATGGCTCAGCAACTTATACTAAGTATCACATATGGCTTAGCGCATTTTATTATGTACCAGATATGGCTCAGCACATTATACTAAGTATCACATATGGCTTAGTGCATTTTATTATGTACCAGATATGGCTCAGCACATTATACTAAGTATCACATATGGCTTAGCACATTTTATTATGTACCAGATATGGCTCAGCACATTATACTAAGCATCACATATTGCTCATCACATTATACTACCAGATATGGCTCAGCACATTACACTAAGTATCAGATATGGCTCAGCACATTATACTAAGTTCCAGATATGGCTCAGCACATTATACTAAGCATCACATATGGCTCAGCACATTATACTAAGTACCAGATATGGCTCAGCACATTATACTAAGTACCAGATATGGCTCAGCACATTATACTAAGTATCACATATGGCTTAGCGCATTTTATTATGTACCAGATATGGCTCAGCACATTATACTAAGTATCACATATGGCTTAGCACATTTTATTATGTACCAGATATTGCTCAGCACATTATACTAAGTGGCAGATATGGCTCAGCACATTATACTAAGTATCACATATGGTTTAGCACATTTATTATGTACCAGATATGGCTCAGCAACTTATACTAAGTATCACATATGGCTTAGCGCATTTTATTATGTACCAGATATGGCTCAGCACATTATACTAAGTATCACATATGGCTTAGCACATTTTATTATGTACCAGATATGGCTCAGCACATTATACTAAGTATCACATGTAGCTTAGCACATTTTATTATGTACCAGATATGGCTCAGCACATTATACTAAGCATCACATATTGCTCATCACATTATACTACCAAATATGGCTCAGCACATTATACTAAGTATCAAATATGGCTCAGCACATTATACTAAGTTCCAGATATGGCTCAGCACATTATACTAAGCATCACATATGGCTCATCACATTATACTAAGTACCAGATATGGCTCAGCACATTATACTAAGTATCAGATATGGCTCAGCACATTATACTAAGTATCACATGTAGCTTAGCACATTTTATTATGTACCAGATATGGCTCAGCAACTTATACTAAGTATCACATATGACTTAGCGCATTTTATTATGTACCAGATATGGCTCAGCACATTATACTAAGTATCACATATGGCTTAGCACATTTTATTATGTACCAGATATTGCTCAGCACATTATACTAAGTGGCAGATATGGCTCAGCACATTATACTAAGTATCACATATGGTTTAGCACATTTATTATGTACCAGATATGGCTCAGCAACTTATACTAAGTATCACATATGGCTCAGCACATTATACTAAGTATCACATGTAGCTTAGCACATTTTATTATGTACCAGATATGGCTCAGCACATTATACTAAGCATCACATATTGCTCATCACATTATACTACCAGATATGGCTCAGCACATTATACTAAGTATCAGATATGGCTCAGCACATTATACTAAGTTCCAGATATGGCTCAGCACATTATACTAAGCATCACATATGGCTCATCACATTATACTAAGTACCAGATATGGCTCAGCACATTATACTAAGTATCAGATATGGCTCAGCACATTATACTAAGTATCACATGTAGCTTAGCACATTTTATTATGTACCAGATATGGCTCAGCAACTTATACTAAGTATCACATATGACTTAGCGCATTTTATTATGTACCAGATATGGCTCAGCACATTATACTAAGTATCACATATGGCTTAGCACATTTTATTATGTACCAGATATTGCTCAGCACATTATACTAAGTGGCAGATATGGCTCAGCACATTATACTAAGTATCACATATGGTTTAGCACATTTATTATGTACCAGATATGGCTCAGCAACTTATACTAAGTATCACATATGGCTTAGCGCATTTTATTATGTACCAGATATGGCTCAGCACATTATACTAAGTATCACATATGGCTTAGTGCATTTTATTATGTACCAGATATGGCTCAGCACATTATACTAAGCATCACATATTGCTCATCACATTATACTACCAGATATGGCTCAGCACATTATACTAAGTATCAGATATGGCTCAGCACATTATACTAAGTACCAGATATGGCTCAGCACATTATACTAAGTATCACATATGGCTTAGCGCATTTTATTATGTACCAGATATGGCTCAGCACATTATACTAAGTATCACATATGGCTTAGCACATTTTATTATGTACCAGATATTGCTCAGCACATTATACTAAGTGGCAGATATGGCTCAGCACATTATACTAAGTATCACATATGGTTTAGCACATTTATTATGTACCAGATATGGCTCAGCAACTTATACTAAGTATCACATATGGCTTAGCGCATTTTATTATGTACCAGATATGGCTCAGCACATTATACTAAGTATCACATATGGCTTAGTGCATTTTATTATGTACCAGATATGGCTCAGCACATTATACTAAGTATCACATATGGCTTAGCACATTTTATTATGTACCAGATATTGCTCAGCACATTATACTAAGTGGCAGATATGGCTCAGCACATTATACTAAGTATCACATATGGTTTAGCACATTTATTATGTACCAGATATGGCTCAGCAACTTATACTAAGTATCACATATGGCTTAGCGCATTTTATTATGTACCAGATATGGCTCAGCACATTATACTAAGTATCACATATGGCTTAGTGCATTTTATTATGTACCAGATATGGCTCAGCACATTATACTAAGCATCACATATTGCTCATCACATTATACTACCAGATATGGCTCAGCACATTATACTAAGTATCAGATATGGCTCAGCACATTATACTAAGTACCAGATATGGCTCAGCACATTATACTAAGTATCACATATGGCTTAGCGCATTTTATTATGTACCAGATATGGCTCAGCACATTATACTAAGTATCACATATGGCTTAGCACATTTTATTATGTACCAGATATTGCTCAGCACATTATACTAAGTGGCAGATATGGCTCAGCACATTATACTAAGTATCACATATGGTTTAGCACATTTATTATGTACCAGATATGGCTCAGCAACTTATACTAAGTATCACATATGGCTTAGCGCATTTTATTATGTACCAGATATGGCTCAGCACATTATACTAAGTATCACATATGGCTTAGTGCATTTTATTATGTACCAGATATGGCTCAGCACATTATACTAAGTATCACATATGGCTTAGCACATTTTATTATGTACCAGATATGGCTCAGCACATTATACTAAGCATCACATATTGCTCATCACATTATACTACCAGATATGGCTCAGCACATTACACTAAGTATCAGATATGGCTCAGCACATTATACTAAGTTCCAGATATGGCTCAGCACATTATACTAAGCATCACATATGGCTCAGCACATTATACTAAGTACCAGATATGGCTCAGCACATTATACTAAGTACCAGATATGGCTCAGCACATTATACTAAGTATCACATATGGCTTAGCGCATTTTATTATGTACCAGATATGGCTCAGCACATTATACTAAGTATCACATATGGCTTAGTGCATTTTATTATGTACCAGATATGGCTCAGCACATTATACTAAGTATCACATATGGCTTAGCACATTTTATTATGTACCAGATATGGCTCAGCACATTATACTAAGCATCACATATTGCTCATCACATTATACTACCAGATATGGCTCAGCACATTACACTAAGTATCAGATATGGCTCAGCACATTATACTAAGTTCCAGATATGGCTCAGCACATTATACTAAGCATCACATATGGCTCAGCACATTATACTAAGTACCAGATATGGCTCAGCACATTATACTAAGTACCAGATATGGCTCAGCACATTATACTAAGTATCACATATGGCTTAGCGCATTTTATTATGTACCAGATATGGCTCAGCACATTATACTAAGTATCACATATGGCTTAGCACATTTTATTATGTACCAGATATTGCTCAGCACATTATACTAAGTGGCAGATATGGCTCAGCACATTATACTAAGTATCACATATGGTTTAGCACATTTATTATGTACCAGATATGGCTCAGCAACTTATACTAAGTATCACATATGGCTTAGCGCATTTTATTATGTACCAGATATGGCTCAGCACATTATACTAAGTATCACATATGGCTTAGCACATTTTATTATGTACCAGATATGGCTCAGCACATTATACTAAGTATCACATGTAGCTTAGCACATTTTATTATGTACCAGATATGGCTCAGCACATTATACTAAGCATCACATATTGCTCATCACATTATACTACCAAATATGGCTCAGCACATTATACTAAGTATCAGATATGGCTCAGCACATTATACTAAGTTCCAGATATGGCTCAGCACATTATACTAAGCATCACATATGGCTCATCACATTATACTAAGTACCAGATATGGCTCAGCACATTATACTAAGTATCAGATATGGCTCAGCACATTATACTAAGTATCACATGTAGCTTAGCACATTTTATTATGTACCAGATATGGCTCAGCAACTTATACTAAGTATCACATATGACTTAGCGCATTTTATTATGTACCAGATATGGCTCAGCACATTATACTAAGTATCACATATGGCTTAGCACATTTTATTATGTACCAGATATTGCTCAGCACATTATACTAAGTGGCAGATATGGCTCAGCACATTATACTAAGTATCACATATGGTTTAGCACATTTATTATGTACCAGATATGGCTCAGCAACTTATACTAAGTATCACATATGGCTTAGCGCATTTTATTATGTACCAGATATGGCTCAGCACATTATACTAAGTATCACATATGGCTTAGTGCATTTTATTATGTACCAGATATGGCTCAGCACATTAT
Source organism: Taudactylus pleione (assembly GCA_031769625.1). Classification (NCBI taxonomy): domain Eukaryota; kingdom Metazoa; phylum Chordata; class Amphibia; order Anura; family Myobatrachidae; genus Taudactylus; species Taudactylus pleione. The sequence goes on from JAUIMM010001617.1 coordinate 2,454,541, forward strand.
ACTAAGCATCACATATTGCTCATCACATTATACTACCAGATATGGCTCAGCACATTATACTAAGTATCAGATATGGCTCAGCACATTATACTAAGTTCCAGATATGGCTCAGCACATTATACTAAGCATCACATATGGCTCATCACATTATACTAAGTACCAGATATGGCTCAGCACATTATACTAAGTATCAGATATGGCTCAGCACATTATACTAAGTATCACATGTAGCTTAGCACATTTTATTATGTACCAGATATGGCTCAGCAACTTATACTAAGTATCACATATGACTTAGCGCATTTTATTATGTACCAGATATGGCTCAGCACATTATACTAAGTATCACATATGGCTTAGCACATTTTATTATGTACCAGATATTGCTCAGCACATTATACTAAGTGGCAGATATGGCTCAGCACATTATACTAAGTATCACATATGGTTTAGCACATTTATTATGTACCAGATATGGCTCAGCAACTTATACTAAGTATCACATATGGCTTAGCGCATTTTATTATGTACCAGATATGGCTCAGCACATTATACTAAGTATCACATATGGCTTAGTGCATTTTATTATGTACCAGATATGGCTCAGCACATTATACTAAGCATCACATATTGCTCATCACATTATACTACCAGATATGGCTCAGCACATTATACTAAGTATCAGATATGGCTCAGCACATTATACTAAGTTCCAGATATGGCTCAGCACATTATACTAAGCATCACATATGGCTCATCACATTATACTAAGTACCAGATATGGCTCAGCACATTATACTAAGTATCAGATATGGCTCAGCACATTATACTAAGTATCACATGTAGCTTAGCACATTTTATTATGTACCAGATATGGCTCAGCACATTATACTAAGTATCACATGTAGCTTAGCACATTTTATTATGTACCAGATATGGCTCAGCAACTTATACTAAGTATCACATATGGCTTAGCGCATTTTATTATGTACCAGATATGGCTCAGCACATTATACTAAGCATCACATATTGCTCATCACATTATACTACCAGATATGGCTCAGCACATTATACTAAGTATCACATATGGCTCAGCACATTATACTAAGTACCAGATAGTACATTATACCATGTACCAAATACTGTATGACTCAGCTTTGTGTACATGTCAGCAGGCTTGGCTCAGCACATTATACTAAGTACCAGATAGTACATTATATCAGGTACCAAATAGGGATCAACTTTGTGTATATAGCAACATACAGTATATGAGCTCATTTAGGACTCAAATTTGTGTACATATCAAAAGGAATATTATTAAAGGTAACAGATCTGATTCATCTTTGTATAAATGGAAACAAGTATAATATGGCTCATCACATTATACCAGGTACCAGATATGGCTTACAGTACACAGGCCTGCCAAGAGCCGCACCGGGAAAAAATGGGCATGGCCTAATCGCGGGAGGCATGGCCACGCCCCCTCAGCCCGGCGCATAACCAGTGGGGGCGCAATCAGCTTGATCACTCCCCCCACAGGCATAGGAGACTGCTGTGTTCTGTGTCTTAGTAGCCGCGAGCAGTCTCCCAGTGCAGCCCAGCACACAGCAGCATGTGCTGGGCTGCTGTGATGTAAGAGGGGGGGGCGGTGCCGGACCCGCCAGCATTCCCAGGCCTGGGTATTTAGGACCTCATTCAGAGTCGGTCGAAGCGGCCGCACGGTTGTACGGAAAAAGGGGCCGGATATTCAAATGATTCCCTCGCAAGTTGCGTCCCTAAGTTCGGATCGGTAGCTGGCCGACCAAGGGGAGGAAGCGGTCAGAAGACAAAAAAATACGCCCCCTTCTCGTACGCCTTGCACGTCATCTCCAGGCATATAAGGATTAATCGAGACCATCGGGAACCATCGGCACTGGTCGTAGAGCTTAAGGTTGACCATACCCTCTCTTAAGCTCTACGATCATGTCAGTGTAAAAACCTCCCATGTCACGTGTGCTATGACACTACTTTGTTAATTATGCACTCCCATAAACCGTATGCACTCCCATTAAACGCCGTTCGCATAATTAGGCACGCCTGCGTTCGGATTTCCACTCCCCGTTTTCAAGCACCTTCCCCTGTTACCACCCACAAACGCCTCATTCTGTCACTCAAACTACCGACCTGGCTGTGTTCAAGGAGAGAGAAATTTCTGATCGTAGCGGCTAGTTAGCACACGTGCATTGCGAACTTTACGCATGCGCAGTATAGCGAACATCGGTGGCGTACGACCGTGCGGCCGCTTCGACCGACTCTGAGTGAGGTCCTTAGTACCCACCCCCCACCCTTTTGGCGCCCCTGACAGTACATGACAGGTATTGGCATGGCTGAGCACATTATTCAGGAGAGAAGATATGGCTCAGATCTGCATACATTGCACTAGACATGCCTCAGTACCAGGGTCCTACCTGGGTATAGACCCACTAAGCACTTGCCTAAGGTGACTTAGCTCTAAAGGGGGCACACAGGGTTACTACTAGGGGTGTGCACCGGCCACTTTTCGTGTTTTGTGTTTTGGTTTTGGATCTGGATCTTTCTTCGTGTTTTGGATCTGGATTGGTTTTGCCAAAACCACCCTTCGGTGTTTTGGGTTCTGGGTTTTGTGTTTTGGATCTGTATTTTTTTTTTAAAAAGCATAAAAACAGCTAAAATCACAGAATGTGTTGATTTTTCTGCTCCTATGCTATTATTAACCTCAAAAACCTTAATTTCCACTCATTTCCAGTCTATTCTGAACACCTCACACCTCACAATAGTGTTTTTATGTCCAAAAGGTTGCACCGACGTAGATGGATGACTATGCTAAGCGACACGAGTGGGCGGCACAAACACGTGGCCCATCTAGGAGTGACACTGCAGTGGCAGACAGGATTGCAGTTTGAAAAACTAGGCCCAAAACAGTACATAATTCAAAGAAAAAAAAGAGGTGCAAGATGGAATTGTCCTTGGGCCCTCCCACCCACCCTTATGTTGTATAAACAGGACATGCACACTTTAACAAACCAATCATTTCAGCGCCAGGGTCTGCCACACGACTGTGGCTGAAATGATTGGTTCGTTTGGGCCCCCACAAAACAAGCTGGCAATTAATCTGTCCCTGCACAAACTGGCTCTACGGAGGCAAGATGTCGTCCTCATCCTCATCCACCGGTTCCTCACCCTCTTCAGTGTTGTGTACATCCTCATCCTCACAGAGTATTAACTCGTCCCCGCTGGAATCCACCACCACAGGTCCCTCTGTATGTTCTGGAGGCTGGTCTCCCTGGAAGAGTTGATAATTCATTTTTATGAACATCATCTTCTCCACATTTTGTGGAAGCAACCTCCTAAGCCTTTCGCTGACAAGGTTCCCGGCTGCACTAAACACTCTTTCGGAGTACACACTGGAGGGGGGGCAACTCAGGTAAAATAGAGCCAGTTTGTACAGGGGCCTCCAAATTGCCTCTTTTTCCTGCCAGTACAGGTACGGACTGTCTGACATGCCTACTTGGATGCTGTCACCAATGTAATCCTCCACCATTCTGTCAATGGTGACAGTATCATATGCAGTGACAGTAGACATGTCAGAAATTGTTGCCAGGTCCTTCAGTCCGGACCAGATGTCCAAACTTGGTCCTGCCTGCCCTGCATCACCGCCAGCGGGTTGCTTAGGATACCTAAGTTTTTTCCTGGCAGCCCCAGTTGCGGGAGAAAATGAAGAAGGAGCTGTTGACGTGTCACGTTCCGCTTCAGCTGACAGTGTTTTCACCAGCAGGTCTTTGCACCTCTGCAGGCTTGTGTCGGCCGGAAAGAGAGACACCACATAGGCTTTAAACCTAGGATCGAGCACGGTGGCCAAAATGTAGTGGTCTGATTTCAACAGATTGACCACCCTGGAATCCTGGCAAAGCGAAAGAAGGGCTTCATCCACAAGTCCCACATGCCGAGCGGAATCGCTCTGTCTTAGCTCCTCCTTCACCTTCTCCAGCTGCTTCTGCAAAAGCCTGATGAGGGGAATGACCTGACTCAAGCTGGCAGTGTCTGAACTGACTTCACGTGTGGCAAGTTCGAAGGGCTGGAGAACCTTGCACAATACGGAAATCATTGTCCACTGTGCTTGAGTCAGGTGCATACCCCCTCCTTTGCCTATGTCATAGGTGGATGTATAGGCTTGAATGGCCTTTTGCTGCTCCTCCATCCTCTGAAGCATATAAAGGGTTGAGTTCCACCGCGTCACAACCTCTTGCTTCAGATGATGGCGGGGCAGGTTCAAGAGTGTTTGCTGGCGCTCCAGTCTTCGGCACGCAGTCGCTGAATGGCGAAAGTGGCCAGAAATTTTTCGGGCCACCCAAAGCGTCTCCTGCACGTCCCTGTCGCTTTTCAGAAAATTCTGCACCACCAAGTTTATTGTGTGAGCAAAACATGGGACGTGCTGGAATTTGCCCAGATGTAATGCCCGCACAATATTGGTGGCATTGTCAGATATCACAAATCCCCAGGAGAGTCTAAGTGGGGTAAGCCACTGGGCGATGATTTCCCTCAGTTTCTCTAAGAGGTTGTCGGCGGTGTGCCTCTTACTGAAACCGGTGATACACAGCGTAGCCTGCCTTGGAACGAGCTGGCGTTTCTGAGATGCTGCTACTGGTGACGCTGCTGCTGTTGCTGCGTAAGGTGATACATCTACCCAGTGGGCTGTCACAGTCATATAGTCCTTAGTATGCTCTGTTCCACTTGTCCACATGTCCGTGGTTAAGTGGACATTGGGTACAACGGCATTTTTCAGGACACTGAGGACACTTTTGTTGACGTTTCTGTACAGTCTGGGTATTGCCTGCCTAGTGAAGTGGAATCTAGATGGGATTTGGAACCGGGGACACACTACCTCCATCAATTGTCTAAATCCCACTGCACTAATGGCGGATACCGGACGCATGTCTAACACCAACATAGCAGTCAAGGCCTCAGTTATACGTTTTGCTTCAGGATGACTGCTGTCGTACTTAAAGGACTGTTGGAGGGTCAATTGTTTAGTAAAAGTAGTGGTGTTCCTACTTCCTCTCTGGGATGATGAACGACTCCCAGCAGCAGCAACAGCAGCAGCGGCAGCAGTAGGCGTAGCAATGCAGGATCCTCCAGAGGAATCCCGGATAGGAGAGTCAGTCATGCCAGTGACATGGCCTGCAGGACTACTTCCGATCCTGACTAAGGAGGAAATTGACGAGGAGGGAGTTGACGGTGTGGTTTGCAGGCGCTTGGATACAACAGGACAACGGGATTTAGGTGTCCCTGGACTGCTTACGGTCTTAGCCAAAGTTTCTGAACTTGACAGTAACTTTTTATGAACGCGCTGCAGGTGCCGTATAAGGGAGGATGTTCCTAGGTGGTTGACGTCCCTACCCCTACTTATTTCACCTTTACATATGGTACATATGGCAAGACAGTTGTTGTCCGGATTTGGATAGAAATATTGCCAGACCAAAGAGGTGGAATGTTTGGTCTTCTGCCCAGGCATGACCGTGATGGGCTTTTTCATCCCACGGACAACAACTGTCTCCCCCGGAGCCTGATTTAAACAAACCACATCACCATCAGAATCCTCCTCGCCAACTTCCTCCTCAGCGCCAGCTACACCAGTATCCTCATCCTGTTGTACTTCAACAGTGACATCTTCAATTTGCATATCAGCAAGTGGACTGTGGGTGCTCCTTTCAGCACTTGCAGGGGGCGTGCAAATGGTGGAAAGAGCCACCTCTTCCCGTCCAGTGCTGGGAAGGTCAGGCATCGCAACCACCACCACACTTGGACTCTCCTTGGGGATTTGTGATATCTTCTTAGAAAGCACAGTTCTTCGCTGTGCTTTTGCCAGCTTAACTCTTTTGATTTTTTTAGTGGGAGGAGGGCTTCCATCGTCATGTGAAGCTGAACCACTAGTCATGAACATACTAGGGATCGACCTTAGCCGTTCCTTGCCACTCCGTGTCGTAAATGGCATATTGGCAAGTTTACGTTTCTCTTCAGCTGATTTAAATGTCTTTTTCAAGGTCATTTTCCTGAACTTTGCCATTTGGGATTGTATGTGCCCTCTACTATGACATTGGGCATCGGCCTTGGCAGACGACGTTGATGGCATGTTATCGTCTATGTCATGACTAGTGGCAGCAGCTTCAGCACTAGGAGGAAGTGGTTCTTGATCTTTCTCTATTTTATTTTTATCGGAGAAAGTTTGGTCCTCCATTTATGTTATATCGATTTGATATATACGTGCGGCTAAACACAGAAAATAATTTTTTTTTTGGTTTGGACTGGAGTGTACTTTGTGGGTTACAGCACCCTTTAACGGTCAAGCCAGCCGGCCCTTTACTTATGACACAGGCGCACTCTTGGCACTACTTTGTTGATGCACGTGCGGCTACTGCGCACACAATTCACAAACACAGAAAATAATTTTTTTTTGATTTGGACTGGAGTGTACTTTCGGGGGTTACAGCACCCTTTAACGGTCAAGCCAGCCGGCCCTTTACTTATGACACAGGCGCACGCTTGGCACTACTTTGTTGATGCACGTGCGGCTACTGCGCACACAATTCACAAACACAGAAAATAATATTTTTTTTGGTTTGGACTGGAGTGTACTTTGGGGGTTACAGCACCCTTTAACGGTCAAGCCAGCCGGCCCTTTACTTATGACACAGGCGCACGCTTGGCACTACTTTGTTGATGCACGTGCGGCTACTGCGCACACAATTCACAAACACAGAAAATAATTTTTTTTTGGTTTGGACTGGAGTGTACTTTCGGGGGTTACAGCACCCTTTAACGGTCAAGCCAGCCGGCCCTTTACTTATGACACAGGCGCACGCTTGGCACTACTTTGTTGATGCACGTGCGGCTACTGCGCACACAATTCACAAACACAGAAAATAATATTTTTTTTGGTTTCGACTGGAGTGTACTTTGGGGGTTACAGCACCCTTTAACGGTCAAGCCAGCCGGCCCTTTACTTATGACACAGACGCACGCTTGGTACTACTTTGTTGATGCACGTGCGGCTACTGCGCACACAATTCACAAACACAGAAAATAATTTTTTTTTTGGTTTGGACTGGAGTGTACTTTGGGGGTTACAGCACCCTTTAACGGTCAAGCCAGCCGGCCCTTTAATTATGACACAGGCGCACGCTTGGCACTACTTTGTTGATGCACGTGCGGCTACTGCGCACACAATTCACAAACACAGAAAATAATATTTTTTTTGGTTTGGACTGGAGTGTACTTTGGGGGTTACAGCACCCTTTAACGGTCAAGCCAGCCGGCCCTTTACTTATGACACAGGCGCACGCTTGGCACTACTTTGTTGATGCACGTGCGGCTACTGCGCACACAATTCACAAACACAAAAAATAATTTTTTTTTTGGTTTGGACTGGAGTGTACTTTGGGGGTTACAGCACCCTTTAATGGTCAAGCCAGCCGGCCCTTTACTTATGACACAGGCGCACGCTTGGCACTACTTTGTTGATGCACGTGCGGCTACTGCGCACACAATTCACAAACACAGAAAATAATTTTTTTTTTGGTTTGGACTTGAGTGTACTTTGGGGGTTACAGCACCCTTTAACGGTCAAGCCAGCCGGCCCTTTACTTATGACACAGGCGCACGCTTGGCACTACTTTGTTGATGCACGTGCGGCTACTGCACACACAATTCACAAACACAGAAAATAATTTTTTTTTTGGTTTGGACTGGAGTGTACTTTGGGTGTTACAGCACCCTTTAACGGTCAAGCCAGCCGGCCCTTTACTTATGACACAGGCGCACGCTTGGCACTACTTTGTTGATGCACGTGCGGCTACTGCGCACACAATTCACAAACACAGAAAATAATTTTTTTTTTGGTTTGGACTTGAGTGTACTTTGGGGGTTACAGCACCCTTTAACGGTCAAGCCAGCCGGCCCTTTACTTATGACACAGGCACACGCTTGGCACTACTTTGTTGATGCACGTGCGGCTACTGCGCACACAATTCACAAACACAGAAAATAATTTTTTTTTGGTTTGGACTGGAGTGTACTTTCGGGGGTTACAGCACCCTTTAACGGTCAAGCCAGCCGGCCCTTTACTTATGACACAGGCGCACGCTTGGCACTACTTTGTTGATGCACGTGCGGCTACTGCGCACACAATTCACAAACACAGAAAATAATTTTTTTTTCGGTTTGGACTGGAGTGTACTTTGGGGGTTACAGCACCCTTTAACGGTCAAGCCAGCCGGCCCTTTACTTATGACACAGGCGCACGCTTGGCACTACTTTGTTGATGCACGTGCGGCTACTGCGCACACAATTCACAAACACAGAAAATAATTTTTTTTTTGGTTTGGACTGGAGTGTACTTTCGGGGGTTACAGCACCCTTAACGGTCAAGCCAGCCGGCCCTTTACTTATGACACAGGTGCACGCTTGGCACTACTTTGTTGATGCACGTGCGGCTACTGCGCACACAATTCACAAACACAGAAAATAATTTTTTTTTTGGTTTGGACTGGAGTGTACTTTCGGGGGTTACAGCACCCTTAACGGTCAAGCCAGCCGGCCCTTTACTTATGACACAGGCGCACGCTTGGCACTACTTTGTTGATGCACGTGCGGCTACTGCGCACACAATTCACAAACACAGAAAATAATTTTTTTTTTGGTTTGGACTGGATTGTACTTTCGGGGGTTACAGCACCCTTAACGGTCAAGCCAGCCGGCCCTTTACTTATGACACAGGCGCACGCTTGGCACTACTTTGTTGATGCACGTGCGGCTACTGCGCACACAATTCACAAACACAGAAAATATTTTTTTTTTGGTTTGGACTGGAGTGTACTTTCGGGGGTTACAGCACCCTTTAACGGTCAAGCCAGCCGGCCCTTTACTTATGACACAGGCGCACGCTTGGCACTACTTTGTTGATGCACGTGCGGCTACTGCGCACACAATTCACAAACACAGAAAATATATTATTTTTTTAGCACTTGGGGGGAGCACCCCTGATGGACAGAGCACCCCCTGGACAACACTACAGCACTCCTTTAGGACTGGGACACTGCACAGGACTTTGGAGTGGACACAGCCCCTATGGAGAACTGACTGCACAACACAGTCCAGCCAGCCCCTATGGACTTTGAAGTAGTGGACACAGCCCCTATTAACAACAGCAGCACAGCACAACACAGCCAGCCCCTATGGACTTTGAAGTAGTGGACAACAGCAGCACTACACTACACTACACTACACAGCCCTAACTCCCACCCTCCCTCTTCACTGTCCACAGCCGAGTGAGAAAATGGCGCCGACGCGGGTACCTTATATAGGATCCAAAACCCGCGAGACCCGGAAGGCGGGATGATGACGTTTTGCCTCGATTTCAGATCCGAGTCAGGCGGGAAAAGTCGAGCCTGACTCGGATCGGACTCGGATCGGGGGGGCTCGGGGGGGTTCGGATTTCAGAAATCCGAACCCGCTCACCCCTAGTTACTACCCATCCTTTATTAGTCCAGACAGCACGGAAATCCGCCGGACTGTCCGGAGTCTGGACAGGTGTAGACATGTGACCCAGTGCAGGGATTGGGAATCAAAACCAAGTACCGACGGAGGAGCTGCTGCAGGTTTTCAAATTTGGCGCCGGACAAAAGCCAATTGCAGCTCGTGGAGTGGAAGCCAGTCTGGAGCAGCTGTGGCAAGCAAACTGCGGGTAATACGGTCCTAGTGGACCCTTTCCTCTTTACCACGCTTGACCACCAGGGTGTCAGATAGGCCAGTGGCACACAGTGGGATGGTAGGTCCAAAGGCATGGTAGGTGAGGGTTCCATATTGGTCAGGGCCGGAAATGCTTAGCTCATTATGTTATGTACCAAATACCTCTTAACTTTGGAGTTGGCTATGGACTCATCTCTACAGAATTGTTAATACTGCAAATTCCTGGAGCTTTCCCTGTATACTGTTTTCTGAAACCTGTCTGATCCAGGAAGCTTGTGTGCAGGTTTATGCATTTCTACTCTGGTTCAGTGAACACAGAGGAAGACAGGTTGCAGGAATCTTGCAGGAATGATCTACAGCAGTAGCTGAGCTCTTATCTGAATGCTGCAGAATATCTCCTCTACAGCTGCTTTCGAGAAAGGGGATTAGTTTAACAAATATCTGGTTCTAGGAAAGAGAGTCTTTATAATGTAGAACTGTCATCTAGCTGTGTTCTGGACCCCGCCATGATTTTAGTTTACAGGGCCACTGTCAGAAACTCAGTATAATGTGATCAATCCAATAGAGTGAGTCCAGTTTAATACTACTCAATAGGAAGGTACATATTCTAATGTGGAACACGTGGTATGTACTGTGCTGCTGATACTACGCAGGTCGTGAGGCCCCCTTTGGTGAATACCATACATGACCAGCAGGAACAAGTGACATTGAGGCATGAGCCACAAGAATATTACTCATACTTGGCGACTTTTTGTCTGTCTCCTCCGAGGGGAGGCAGCCAGGTCAGTACAGCCGCGTTTACCGGCATTGTAACACGGGGAGCATGGCTACGATGACGGGATTTAGTGTAAATCGTGTCATCGGCCGTCTGGATCACCCACTTTACCCGGGAAGTGGCCAGCACTGGGCGGAAGCAGTGCAGGACCAGAAGACTTGAATGCTCTTCCGGACGGCCGAGAGCAGTACCCGAGATTCGGAAGCCTCTGGGCCGTTCTGGGAGAGTAGGCAACTATGCATTACTGGCAGAATGCAAACAAAATAATGAGGTATGAGGCACAAGGATATCACTGGAGGAATGTAGAGAGGACAATGAGACAAGAGGCATGAAGATATCACACAGATAAGTACAGATGACAATGAGGCAAAAGACATGAGGCTATCACTAGCAGGATGGTTCAGATGATAATGAGGTATGAGGCACAAGGATATCACTGGAGGAATGTAGAGAGGACAATGAGACAAGAGGCATGAAGATATCACACAGATAATGTACAGATGACAATGAGGCAAAAGACATGAGGCTATCACTAGCAGAATGGTTCAGATGATAATGAGGTATGAGGCACAAGGATATCACTGGAGGAATGTAGAGAGGACAATGAGACAAGAGGCATGAAGATATCACACAGATAATGTACAGATGACAATGAGGCAAAAGACATGAGGCTATCACTAGCAGAATGGTTCAGATGATAATGAGGTATGAGGCACAAGGATATCACTGGAGGAATGTAGAGAGCTCAATGAGACAAGCGGCATGAAGATATCACACAGATAATGTACAGACGACAATGAAACAGAAGACATGAGGCTATCTCTAGCAGAATGTATAGATGATAATGAGGTATGAGCATACTTGCCAACTCTCCCTCATTGTCAGGGAGACTCCCTGAAAGAGCAGCAATCTCCCTGTCTCCCTAAAGAGTCTAGCAATCTCCCTCATTTCATCCTTACCCCCATTATGAAGCTGTTATATTAAAAAACAGAGATATATACATTACAAAGGGATCATTAGTGTCATTTCCTTGCATTGGTTATTATAAGGCACAATGATCCCTATGAATTTCTGAAAAGTATTAGTGTGTTTTCATCAACAAACAGATCTTACTAACTGCTTCTGGGCTTGGTTGTAAGTTTGGATGTAAGTCAGGTTTAGGACACGCCCATCACATGTAGGACACGCCTCTCAGATGTATCAGTACACGCCCACTGTAACACGCGCTCATAGGTGCTGCTTTCACAATCTCCCTGAAATGCTTTTTCAAAAAGTAGGCAAGTATGGGTATGAGGCACAAGGATATCACTGGAGAAATGTAGAAAGGACAATGAGGAACAGGCATGAGGAAATTACTGGAAGACTTTACAGATGACAATAGGTTATAAGGCACAAGTATATCACTGGCTGAATGTATAGATAACAGTGAGGCACGAGGAGATCAGAGGTAAAATGTACGGGTACTGTAATGGTGCATACACACGATCAGATTTTTTCTTCAGATATGGACGATAACGATTTAAAAATCGTTCAGTCGTTCATATCTGATGGAAAATCGTTCATATCTGACATGCCTGAACGATGGACGATCAACAATGCGCGTTCCCGTTTGTCAGATAACGATATCTGACATCTGATGGGTTTGCAGTCAGACTTGGACGATTCCATTCATTTTAATGCAGTCAAAAATCGTTCAATCGTTCAAATCGTTCAAATCGTTCAAAACTTTGGTCAAATCGTCCAAATCGTTCAAATCGTTTAATCGTTCAGTCGTTCATCTGACAAATCTGACAAGTCTGACAAATCTGACCGTGTGTATGCTCCATTAGAGTGAGGCTTGTGGCACATGCACTGGCGGAATGTACAGATGACAGTGAGGTATGAGGCACAAGGATATAGCTGGCAGAATGTACAGATGACAATGAGGCATGAGTTAAAAAGGGACTGGAAGTAGATCCCAGGAAGAGGGAAAACCAGGAGCCAAAAGATCCCCAGCAGCAAGCTAAGACGGATGTTCTGGCACCAATCGGATGAGCAGAGCAGGGGAAAACAGTCTTAAAAATCTGGTGCATGATAGCCTGGGCGGCCACTGCCTTAGCAGCATGAAGATGGACCTAGAAAATAAGCACTGTAGGACCCACTACTCAAACTAATCAACCTCACAGGGTCAAGGTCGGGGAGTAAGAATGGCCCCATTGTATAGTGCAACCAATATGCTGGCGCTATATACTGTAAGTAAGTGCAGGGGTGCCGAAAGAGGGGGGGAGCAGGTACTGATTACCCAGCCCAGACTTGCTGGAGGGGCCACCCCTCCTTACATTAGGCCACGCACCCTTGGCAGTACCCGGCCCGACGAGGCTCTATACTATACGGCCGATGATCAGATTAGTCAGGCATGTTGAAAGATTTTTCATGCTCGACCGTCCGATTAACGCTGATCGGTCGCGGCTATGCACAATGCCATAGGTTCTCAAGCTCGGTCCTCAGGACCCCAAACAGTTCATGTTTTCCAGGTCTCCTGACAGAATCACTAATACCTAAAATGTACTCAAACCACCTAAAACCGCCGTTTACGGACTTCTGAACGCATTCCCCATATGTATCAAGCTCCAGGAAGCAAAACTTTCCGGAGCTTTTACGTGACACCATATAATAGAAGCCTACGAGCTTCATTTTGCAAAATTCCCCAAGAGGGACCAATAGGATCCCTCCCAGTGCCCCCCGTTGCTCGCACATGCGCAGAAGGGCTCCTGGGTCATGAACCTGGAAGTCCTCACACAGCAAATGACAGCTCTTATCGAAACAACTGTTCTTTGCGAATTTCAGGGGCATGACTATCTACCCCTTGGCCAGGATAGCACTCGCCATTGTTGCTGGCCAAGGGGGGGGGGGGGGTGCCGCCCTTCCCCAAGGTGGAAATGGCTACTTGGAGTGCCACACTTTTCAGGTTACATGGAGCAGCAATGGCGGCAGCAGAGGCGGAACTAGCGGCGGAGCCTGCAGCAGTGAATGGGCAGTGAATGGGCAGTGAATGAACTGTGGACCTGATTCAGACGAGAATATGCTAATCAATACTTCACACGGTCGTTCGCCCGTTAATAAAACTGTCGCCCCCAATATTCTGCAATGCTCCTCCTATAGCTAGCGAGCGACAGAAGTTAGCGAATGAATCACTTGGTAATCTTTTATTTGGTGTTTGTGCTCGCAGGATTTTTTCCCCCTGCAAACATGTGATGTTTCGATTGTCTATCGGTTTATCACAGCATATGTTAAGCGAATTATGTCAATAATGTAATTAATTAACATAAATGTTGTCCAAATGTTTTCCTTTGTTGTTTTTTTGGGGGGGGTTAACCCTTCATGTTTTTTTTTTATTATAAAAAATAAAATAAAAAAAATTAACAAACACGCTTAATAGGTAATTGTTTAAAAACAACATTTACGCAAAAGTAGAAAATAATACTAGCTTCAGGATGCTTTGCTATACTAACATGTTATTTGGTTAATTAAGTCAATTCCCTCCTACAAACGCACCTGAGCAATTGGGCAGCCAATTAGCCCTGATATTAGCAAGAAGTTTGCAGACTATTAGGTGATTGCATTGTGGGCTCCGAAATAGTAACATCACATCAGGTATTAACGAAAAGACTATCGGTCTTGCGGGAGACCATACCCTACCACAAGCTGGACGATCATCCCGACCTGAGGCCTACTCGCAGAGTGACGTATTACTACTTCCGCTCTTCGTTCTCTCTCGCAGCAGTTAATTTGCACGCCGAAAACGGCGTGTGCGATCGCTGTGGCACGCCTGTGTTTTTAGACCCCCCCCTCCCGTCACCTCCCACAAACGGCCCTTTCTGTCAATCAACAATCGTAAGTCACTTCCTGCTCGCAGTACGTACCAGCGAACGAATATCTGTTTGCAAAAACTCAGTTGCGCATGCGCGTAATGGTGCATACGCATGCGCAATTGCAGAACATCGGCCAGGAACGAGCGAGCGGCTGCTTGCGAACGGGGTCTGAATCAGGCCCAGTGTGGGGTCCTGAGGAAACTTATTTGAGAACCACTGCGCTATGCCGTTATCGGCATGATCAGCCGATAATCTGCGGGTCGGCCTGATAATTGCTTAATGTATGCCCGGCTTTAGTCAGTTTACCGTTGTTAAATGTTACTCTCTGTGAATTTACCATTTCCCCAGAACGCTGTACTATCAGTAGCAATGTCAAGGCTGTTTGTTTTCCCTCAACATTATTCAAACACTTCAAAGAAAGCAAGTTTAGGAAGAAATTCACTCTTTGGAAGCAATAGAAAATGAAATTTATGTAGAGCCTTAATGTGCGTGAACTGCCGCTGTTACACTGTATTGACACACTGCCTGAAACCACTTACATCTTGTACTTACTGGCTGTTCTTAAGTAATTATTTTTCGTATATTCTTCTCCCCCCCCCCCTTCCTTCTTTTGATAGAAACAGCGGAAGGGAAGCTCGTGCGCACAAACCCACTGAGTTCTTTTCTAAGGTGCTATCAATTTATTAAAGAATGAAACATGTGCTTCAGATCTTACCTGGATGATCAAAGCCGATGCTGTGACACATATCTTTCTCCCTTAGTACCATTATATATTCATGGCCCCTAAAAAGTGTCACCACAGACAGTCTCCACCAACCCATGTTGATCAAAGGCGCTCGTTTGACACCATCCCTTGCTGATTAATCATAGAACACGTTGATGGTCCCTAAAATGTCAAAGAGCCCATCAGCCTGTAGTGATTAGGAACCGGAGAGGTGCACAGCTCACTGGGTCGTAATGAAATTCAAAGTTGGGATGCCTTGAATAGCATCTCAGTGTTATTCAGCTCTTATGAATTGTCCGTGAGACACAAAATGAAAAAAAAAAAAGGGAGGGCAAACATGGTTAGAGAGGTATCACAATGGGAACGACAGATTTCCTTTAATGATCAAATGTTTGTTATATAAATAAGAATAATTTATCAGGAGAGCGAACAGAGCGACAGAGAAATGATTGTAGTAAAAGTTCATACATCTGTAACCCCCTACCCTGATATTAGACAACAGCATATCTGTATCTCTTACCTCAGCATCACCTATGCTGTGGTAGACTGGACGTAATTAAACACATTAATATTGTGGTATGCAGTCGGGAAGCCGGTGGACCTAATCCTGACAGCCGGCTTCCCGACTGCTTTATCCCGGCGAGGGTTAAATAACAGTTGTCTAAATCTAATTTATACCGACGCCGGGAGACCGGCGCCCGTGATCCCGATCGAAGTGATGCCGAGCGCAGGCAGCCGTGCGGGGGGGGGGGGTGGGTTAGGTTTAGGGCTCCCGGGGGGGACTTAGGGTTAGGCACCCCCCGGGAGGTTAGGGTTAGGCTAGGGGGAGGGAGGGTTAGGGTTAGGCACTCCCGGGGGGACTTAGAGTTAGGCACCCCGCCGGGGGACTTAGAGTAGGTGGCGGGGAAGGCGGAGTTAGGTTTAGGCACTTAGAGGGGGGGATTAGGGTTAGACACTGGGGGGAAGGTTAGGGTTAGGCATCCCTAAGGAGGGTTAGGGGTAGGGGGGGGAGGTTAGGTTAGTCAATACTTACCTGGGGACGATCGGGATTTTCACCCGTGTCGGGCAGCCGCTGTCGGGATTCCAACCACCGTACAAGCGTCTGGCGGTAAATCATCCCGGTTCCAATACTGTTATCAGCAAGCGCAAACCAGGAAATCACCAGACATAGTAAAGCTGATAACCAGCTTATCCAAAAGATATGCAACAATTGTTGTACATAAGTAACGTTCAATTTACAACTAGTGGGGGGGATCATTCAAAAACTGCTCAAAAATGTGCAGCTGCGTGCAAATTGTTCAGTGCAAATGCCCCTATGTTTGCATTGTGGCCTTGCTGCATACATGCACTGCAGTTGTTGACATTTTGGGCGTAATTCTGAGTTGCGCGTAACGCGGTGGCAGTTCCACCTAGAGCTATCGGAAATCCTATGCGGCTATCCGCCTCTTTCCTGATGCATCTATGTGATCACGCTTAGCACCTGTCCGGGATTTACTCCGGACAGCCCGGGAAGCCACCAGACAGTACATGTACCAAAATCAAATCCACAACTGCTGGGTCGGGCATGGCGGCAGACTGCAGGGGCACCATTTCCAGAGCGATAATCAGCTGGCGGCATGCAGACAGAATTGATTCACTGATATGGACTTAGGGCCTGATTCTGAGACGGACGGTAATGCAAACTCAACTGCATACTCTCACGGATCACAGTTGCTGAAATATGCTAATGCCTTCCAAAGTACAGCCGGGCATAGGGACGCCCACTGTTGGCATCTCATATCTGTCCAATGACGTGCAACAGTGTAAACATCGGGCATTCACGCAGCACGTAAGTCAAGTCTGACCAGCCGCAACACTGCAGCTCTCCTGACACACAGAGAGCTCTCATGCTGCGCAGATCGCAGTGGCTAATTTATGTGCGCCCATGAAACAGCGTTTAAACAGTAAGACACGACTGCGTTTTTCTGAACACCCCCCCTTACCACCCCCAGATGTTGACTACCTGTCACTCACTTTGCAAATGGGTCCCCTGTGTCTGCGTGATCACAGTGCAATCGCTGCGCGTAAACAGTGCGACATTCACGCATGTACGTTAGCAAACGATCTCTCGATCTGCGTAAAAATAGCCATTACGTCCCTCTCTGAATCAGGCCCTTGGTCTTAAATTAACAACTTCATTTTGGAGAATGAAGGGGCTCTGGGCAGACATATTGGAGAATGAAGGGGCTCTGGGCAGACATATTGGAGAATGAAGGGGCTCTGGGCAGACGTATTGGAGAATGAAGGGGCTATGGGCAGAGGTATTGGAGAATGAAGGGGCTGTGGGCAGACATATTGGAGAATGAAGGGGCTATGGGCAGACATATTGGAGATTAAAGGGGCTCTGGGCAGACATATTGGAGAATGAAGGGGCTCTGGGCAGACATATTGGAGAATGAAGGGGCTCTGGGCAGACATATTGGAGAATGAAGGGGCTCTGGGCAGACATATTGGAGAATGAAGGGGCTCTGGTTAGACATATTGGAGAATGAAGGGGCTCTGGGCAGAGGTATTGGAGAATGAAGGGGCTGTGGGCAGACATATTGGAGAATGAAGGGGCTGTGGGCAGAGATATTGGAGAATGAAGGGGCTATGGGCTGACATTTTGGAGAATGAAGGGGCTCTGGGCAGAGGTATTGGAGACTGAAGGGGCTCTGGGCAGACATATTGGAGAATGAAGGGGCTCTGGGCAGACATATTGGAGACTGAAGGGGCTCTGGGCAGACATATTGGAGAATGAAGGGGCTCTGGGCAGACATATTGGAGAATGAAGGGGCTCTGGACAGACATATTGGAGAATGAAGGGGCTCTGGGCAGACATATTGGAGAATGAAGGGGCTCTGGCCAGACATATTGGAGAATGAAGGGGCTCTGGGCAGAGGTATTGGAGAATGAAGGGGCTCTGGGCAGACATATTGGATAATGAAGGGGCTCTGGGCAGAGATATTGGAGAATGAAGGGGCTCTGGGCAGAGATATTGGAGAATGATGGGCTCTGGGCAGAGATATTTGAGAATGAAGGGGCTCTGGGCAGACATTTTGGAGAATGAAGGGGCTCTGGGCAGACATATTGGAGAATGAAGGTGCTCTGGGCAGACATTTTGGAGAATGAAAGGGCTCCCTGCAGACATATTGGGGCATGAAGGGGCTCTGGGTTGGCATATGGGCATGAGGGGGATTTTTATTAAAGTGGTAAGAAAATGGTTTCAAATCTGACAAATAAAATGGTTGTAACCCTGCTGCAGTTTTGGTCACTCCACCGGCCTCGCCTCCTGTCCAAGAATCTTAAATTGAAAAAGTGGTAACGCTACTCAACCCTCTAGTCAAAAGACCATCATTCAGCACAAGTAACGGCACTTATACTTAAGGTGCATAAACACGGAGCAATATATTGTTATGATATGAACGATAACGACATCGTTCAACGATATATCGTTCATATAGTTCCATGTGTATGCAACCAACGACCAACGATGCGCGCTCCCGCTAGACAATAACGATATCGTCCATCGGCCATGCAAACAGGCCAATCTGGGCGATATCGTTATATGCCCTATAGGGATCCACGATCGTTGATCGTTGGTCATTGGTAATATCGTTGGTGTGTGGATGAACAATATCGTTCATTCAGCACACCAGGAATTTCAAGGAAGATCATTCAGCCATATCGTTCGCTGAACAGATCGTCCCGTGTGTATGCACCTTTACCCCATGATACATGCAGAAGATATAGGAGCGCAGCTAGGGGGGCAGCTGGGCATGTGCCCTGGGTGATGGAGGGATTAGAGGTGAGCAGTGAAGTAGGGTGGTCAGTATATAGTTATCCCCTCCCAGGAACCTTACAGCCTAATGCCTCTTCCCCTGTCTCTGCAAGTCCCCTTGACCTCTTCACTGACAGCAGCCTCGTGGGACATGCCTGACTGACTGCTGCTTCCTGCAACAAGAGGAACAGATGACATCACCTACAGGTAAGTCATGACATGGAGGTAAGTATGGTTATTGTCGGTAATATTCAGAATAAGGGCGGTATGTGGTAAATACTTAAATGGGGTTAATTAAGAATAAGGTTTATTTTTTTCATAAGGGATGTAATTAGGGGGATAATGTACATAAATGGAATTATTTGATGTTAGGGCTAATTAATAATGGGGATTATAAATGTAATAATTGTAAAGTGGTTAATTATATTCATTACATTGAATGGGGTTGTTACAATGATGCTGAAATACAGTCGTTAATTTTTTTCGAGGAAGGGTTCATTATTGATGAGGTCATTATGTTGTAAAGTGATTCAAATACTTTCTGTATTGTATGGCAGATACTGTTGCTCTTTGTATTATATGGCAGTGACTGATACTCTCTCTATTATATGACTGTCACATTCCTTTCTATTATATGGTGGTCACTGATACTCTCTGCATTTTATGGCTTTCACTGATGCAATCTGTATTATATGTAAGTCACTCTTGCTCTATGTATTATATGGCATTCACTGATGCCCACTGTATTGTATAGTGGTCACTGATACCCTATGTGTTATATGGCAGTCACTGACGCTCTTTCTATCATATGATGATCACTTATGCTCTCTGTATTGCATGTCAGTCACTGATGCTCTTTGTATTATATGGCAATCACTGATACTCTCTGTATTATATGGTAGTCACTGATGCTCTTTGTATTATATAGTCACTGATGCTCTATTATATGGTACTCACTGATGCTCTCTGTGTTGTATGGCAGTCACAGATGCTCCTTGTAATATATGATGATCACTGATGCTCTTCCTGTTATATGACAATCAGTCACTGACGTTTTCTGTATTATATGGCAGTCTCTGATACTCTATTTCATGTCAGTCGCTGATGCTCTCTATATTATATGGCAGTCACATTCCTCTGTATTATATGGTGTCTATAAATCTGTGTATTTTATGGCTGTCACTGATGCAATCTGTAATATATGGCAGTCACTAATGATCTCTCTATTTTATTGTAGTCACTGATGCCCTCTCTATTTTATGGCAATCACTGATGCTTTCCATATTGTATGGTGGTCACTGATGCTAGCTGTATCATATGACGGTCACTGACACTCTATCTGTATTTTCTGGCAGGCACTGATATTCTCTATAGTATATGGTGGTTACTGATACTCTCTGAATTCTATGGCAGTCACTCATCTGTATTATATGGAGGTCACTGCTACTTTCTATATTACATGGAAGTTACTGATGCTCTCTATGTCATATGATGATCACTGATGCTCTCTGTATTATAAAGCGGTCACACTCCCCTGTATTATATGGTGGTCTCTGAAGCTCTATGTATTGTACGGCAGTCACTGAAGCTCTATGTATTGAATGGCAGTCACTGATGCTCTATGTATTGTATGGTAGTCACTGATGCACTAGGTATTGTATGGCAGTCTCTAATGATCTATATATTGTATGGTGCTTGGTAAGAAACTTAGATGAGTACAACTCAGTCACTCGTAACTGCTCTAAGACCCAAATGTCAGCAGTTTGCTGAAACTTATGAGATGCATCTGAGAATCAGGCCCTTTATCTGCCCAATTTGTTTTGGAAACATTTAGTCTGAGACTAAGGTGCGCAGGGCTGCAGCTATCGGCGATGCCACTCACGCTATAGCTCAGTTGTAGAGCTATGGGCCTGATTCAGACCCACTCGCGAGCGGCTGTACGCTCGCAAGTGGGTCGATGGTCTGCACTGAGCATGCGCACGACGGAGGGAGTTCCGTCGTGCGCATGCGCCAGACACGACGAGCGAAGGACTTTCCTTCGCTCGTTGTGTCCGATCAAAGGGGGCGTGCTGTCAATGTTGATTGACAGCACGCCCCCTTTGGTGGGCGTGCCGGGGGCGTGCCTCCCTGACGGGGGCGTTCCCACGGGAACGCCTCCCGTCAGAAGCCGGCCCACTGACATCACTAGTGATGTCAGTGGGAGTGATTTTGGCTCTTATAGAGCCAAAATCACTCCGGAGCTTGCGGTTGAAAACCTCAACCGCAGGCTCCGGCTCGCAATTTCGATGGTCGCGATGGTCACGACCATCGCGGCCATCAAAATGCACGCTCGTATAGCCTGTGGGTGGTGACCCACAGCTATACGAGCGTCCAGGAGGACGCTCCATGAAAAAGGAGCCCGGCCCTCATGCAGAGCGTGCGCTCTGCTCAGAGCGTACGGCTCTGAATGAGGGCCAATGTTCTGTGTGTACTAGTTTTCACAGTGAAAGGAATGTGTGTAATTTGTGGTGCATGGGGGAGTATACTTCCATTTTTCAGAATCTGTTGTCCACTGTAACCATTTTAGTTTATAAATACACTGGTTTTTGATCACCTATGTCTGTCGTTCCACTAGTGGCTGAGTTCCATTTACCTTCTGTGGCCTCCCAATAAATCTGGCACACCTTTTCAAACACTTACGGCTTCCAGTGCTTCATTAAAAGAAAAAATCTCACCCCATAAAATGAAACAAGGGAAGGGCATCTATTTTTGAGCAGCTCAGCCCTTTTCTTGCCAGCTCTGCAGACAATGTTGAATCAACAAAATGGCTGCCTATTTTTGTGTGACAGGTGCCCTTTCAATACAACCATGCAGACAATAAAGATCCATCCTGAGTTACAGGTACATTTATTAAAAATTGAAGTGGATATTTTACCTGTGTTTAGTACGTGACTTTTTATGTGCGACTCGGGAGAAATCTCCAACCGATGATGTCACCCTTCACCAGTCGGGGCCTATCCAGCTCTCAGGTGGGTCTTCGGGGACACTTCGGAGAGGATGTGTGGACACATGTCCGCTGAGAAAATGGTTAGGACCAGCTGCTCTTTTCAACAGGTCACAGAAGAGCCTATTTGAAATAATTAGTTGTGGTCCCTAACTGTCTAACCTATGTTGCACTGCAGATGTCTCTGAGGCTCTCATCCTTGCAGGATTAATGAGGCGCTTTTACCGAGAGTTTTATATACATTTTATTTATAATAGATACAGTTAAAAAATAACACAGCACTAGATGTAGTTTTATAGCTTCCGGAGCTTGGACCTGGTGGGTATTGCCATTTTTAGGGTAATGGCATTATAATATGTGACCAAGGCGCCGTGAGAAGGTGGCGGCGGGTACAAAGTACCCGAGTGGGAGGCATAGACTATGCCGTCAGCTTCTGCAGAGGTCTGACAGATATCTTGGTGACCTGGGATGTGACGATTGTAGTATATAATATGTCATATACAGTATCTTAATTATTTGTAATTCTAACATTTTGGGGATTTGATATTGATAGCTTGGCCCTGTCAGTGGAAATTAATTCAGCTTTGGCAATTTTCTCATTATTCTAGCCCTAAAATCCCACCAGGCACTAAAGGGTCAATTTAGGTCGATATGGTGATTTTGCATTCAGGCATTTACACATATGTACACTTACACGTATACATTATACACACACTAACACATACACATACAAATATACATTATACACACACTAACACATACACAAATATACATTATACACACACTAACACATACACATATATACACATACATGTATACATTATACACACACTAACACATACACATATATACACATATACATTATACACTCACTAACACATATATACACATACATACACATGTACAGTATACACACTGGACGTGATGACCGCATTTCTCATATGCACCAATCCCCGGAATACGATGTACTCCGAGGCTCGGTTGCGGTGGGTAATGTCATCTTCCTGGCGTTACTCATAGAAACCTATATGCTTCCCGCCCACTAGCACATGCACATGTACAGTATACACACACTAACACATTCACATATATACATTAGAAATGTGCGCTGACCCCCGTGTTTTGGTTTTGGATCTGGATCTCCCCTGGTTTTGGATCTGGATCTGGTTTTGGATTTTTTTCCTTGGTGTTTTGTTTTTTGTTTTGGTTTTGGATCTGTATTTTTTCCCAAAAATTATATAAACAGCTAAAACCACATCATTTGGACCTATTTTTGTTTATACAGTATTATTAACCTTAATAACAATCATTTTCAGGCATTTCCATGCATTTTTAACCATTTCACAACTCACAGTATTGATTTCACTATTTTTCACCAATATAGGCCAAAGGCTGCAGCGAGCTGGCTGACTAAAGTAAGCGACAGAGCAGCGGCACAAACGCACGGCAGTTTAAAAAAATATAAGACATCTATGAACATTGCCACACAGCAGTGGCAGACAGGATGGCAGTTTAATAATCTATAATAATGTCAGTCGGCAATGCCCCAAATTGTGCCAAATGTAAAGGAAAGAGGCGCAAGATGGAATTGTCCCTCCCACCCACTCTTATGTGGGTATTAAGAAGGACATGCACAGTCTAACAAACCAAGCACTTTAGCCACTAGGACTGACACTTTCGTGGCTGAACTCCTTGGTATGTTTGGGCCCCCACAAAACATTTTTTGGAAGGACTACCTTCAATTATTAATGAGGAGGTTGATGATGAGGGTGTTGGTGGTAGAGATTGCATGTGCTGGTAGAAACTGCTGGTATCTGATACTGGATTGCTTGTTATTAATTTACAAATTATTATAATTGTGTTAAACAAATTGCATGAACTCGCTGCAAATTATGTAAGAGGGAGGAGGTGCCTAGATGGTTAATGTCCCTTCCTCTGCTAACTTTGGCTTTACAAATGGAACAGATGCCTTCACAACTGTTGTCAGAATTAAGATTAAAATAATTCCACACCCAAGACGTGGCTTTTCTGGCTTTCTTTTTATCATGAGCAAGAACTGCTGCCACTGGTAGCTGATTTACGCAAACCACATCCTTATCATCAACATCCACATTAGCTTCAGATAGGATACAAATTTCCCCCGAATCCTACTTTTGCACTTCCTCCACACTATCATCCTCATTTTTATTATTTCACCATCTAATACCAGCACAGCCGTCATGGCGTCAGTGATCTGCTGTGAAACTGGGTGACAGCTGTTATACTTAACTTCCTCTATCAAAATACTGTTTAATAGTCAATTGTTTTTTTTAAATTACTTCCTCTCATGAATGAGGATGTTGATGATGATGCAGGTGTTGGTGGTGGAGATTGCAGGCGCTTGGATCCAGATAGAAGGGAGCAGCTAGGTGACACTGGACTGATTGTTGTTTGTTTTTTTTGTCCCCAAAGTTTTAGAATTTGAAATACCCTTTCCAATTTGATGCAAGTGACATAACAGGGAGGAGGTTCCAAGATGGTTAAGGTCTTTACCTCTACTCACTGTTACTTGGGAATGGTTACAAATGGCTTGGCAACGGTTGTCTGGATTTGGGTGGAAATAATTCCACACAATGAGAAGTGGATTTTTTGGTCCTTTGCCCAGGCATGGCAACAATGGGCTTTTTCCCACCATGGGCAACAAGTGTTGCCTGATTTACAGTTTTTACACAAACATCCTCGGCATCAACATCCTCATTATCATCAACATCCTCATCATCCTTTTTGTTATCGCCAACTAGATAAATATCCTCATCCTCCTCATGCAATTCCACAGAAGCATCCTCAATTTCTACGTCAGAAAGCACACAAATGGTGGAAGGAGGATTCTCTTCAAGTACAGTATTAATAGAAAGGTCAGGCTCACACATGGCAAAGGCGGACACACTTGTACAGCAGCACAGCACCCCTGCGCTGATAAAAAGTGAGGTTAACACACATTTATTTTTTTTCACACTGGGGGTGGGTGAACAGTACCACAGAAGGACAGAGCACCCCCTGGATAACACAGCACTACAGCCAGCCCCTAAGGACAGGACAACAGCCAGCCCCTATGGACAGGACAACAGCCAGCCCCTCTATAGACAACAGCCCTTAGGGACAGGACAACAGCCAGCACCTCTATAGACAACAGCCAGCCCTTCTTAACATGACAGCAGCCAGCCCTTATATGGAGTGGACAACAGTAGCCAGCCAGCCCCTCTATAGACAACAGTAGCCAGGCAGCCACTATATGGACAACAGTAGCCAGCCAGCCCCTATATAGACAACAGAAGCCAGCAAGCCCCTATATGGACAACAGTAGCCAGCCAGCACCTATATGGACAACAGTAGCCAGCCAGCCCCTATATAGACAACAGTAGCCAGCCAGCCCCTATATGGACAACAGTAGCCAGCCAGCCCCTATATGGACAACAGTAGCCAGCCAGCCCCTATCTGGACAACAGTAGCCAGCCATCCCCTATGTATATTGACAACAAAAGCCAGCCAGGCCCTATATAGACAACAGTAGCCAGCCAGCCCCTATATAGACAAGAGTAGCCAGCCAGCCGCTATATGGGCAACAGTAGCCAGCCAGCCCCTATATGGACAAGAGTAGCCAGGCAGCCCCTATATGGACAACAGTAGCCAGCCAGCTCCTATGGACAACAGTAGCCAGCAGCCCCTATATGGACAACAGTAGCCAGCCCCTATATGGACCACAGTTGCCAGCCAGCCTGTATACAGACAACAGTAGCCAGCCAGCCCCTATATGGACCACAGTAGCCAGCCAGCCCCTATATGGAAACAGTAGCCAGTCAGCCCCTATGTATATTGAAAACAGTAGCCAGCCAGCCCCTATATAGACAACAGTAGCCAGCCAGCCCCTATATGGACAACAATAGCCATCCAGCCCCTATATGGACAACAGTAGCCAGGCAGCCCCTATATGGACAACAGTAGACAGCCAGCTCCTATGGATAACAGTAGCCAGCCCCTATATGGACAACAGTAGGCAGCCAGCCCCTATATGGACAACAGTAGCCAGCCAGCCTATGTAAAGACAACAGTAGCCAGCCAGCCCCTATATGGACAACAGTAGCCAGCCAGCCCCTATATAGACAACAGTAGCCAGCAAGCCCAAATGTATATTGACAACAGTAGCCAGCCCCTATATAGACAACAGTAACCAGCCCCTATATGGATAACAGTAGCCAGCCCCTATATGGACAACAATAGCCAGCCAGCCCCTATATAGACAACAGTAGCCAGCCAGCCCTATATGGACAACAGTAGACAGCCAGCCCCTGTATGGACAACAGTAGCCAGCCCGCCCATATATGGACAACATTAGCCAGCCAACCCCTATATGGACAACAGTAGCCAGCCCCTATATAGACAACAGTATCAAGCCAGCCCTTATATGGACAACAGTAGCCAGCCAGCCCCTATATGGACAACAGTAGCCAGCCAGCCCCTATATAGACAACAGTAGCCACCCAGCCCCTATATAGACAACAGCAGCCAGCCAGCCCCTATATGGACAACAGTACCCAGGCAGCCCCTATATGGACAACAGTAGCCAGCCAGACCCTTTGTGGATAACAGTAGCCAGCCAGCCCCTATATAAACAACAGTAGCCAGCTAGCCCCTATATGGACAACAGTAGCCAGCCAGCCCCTATATGGACAACAGTAGCCAGTCTCTATATGGACAGCAGTAGCCAGCCCCTATATAGACAAAAGTAGCCAGCCCCTATATGGACAACAGTAGCTAGCCTCTATATGGACAACAGTAGCCAGCCAGCCCCTATATGGACAACAGTAGCCAGCCAGACCCTATACGGACAGCAGTAGCCAGCCCCTATATGGACAACAGTAGCCATCCAGCCCTTGTATGGAACACAGTAGCCAGCCAGCCCCTATGTATATGGAGAACAATAGCCAGCCAGCCCCTATATGGACAACAGTAGCCAGCCAGCCCCTATATAGACAAAAGTAGCAAGCCCCTATATAGACAACAGTAGCCAGCCAGCCCCTATATAGACAACAGTAGCCAGCCCATATATGGACAACAGTAGCCAGCCAGACCCTTTGTGGATAACAGTAGACAGCCAGCCACTATATAGAAAACAGTAGCCAGCCCCTATGTATATTGACAACAGGAGCCAGCCAGCCCCTATATGGACAACAGTAGCCAGCCCCTATATGGACAACAGTAGCCAGCCAGCCCCTATATGGACAACAGTAGCCAGCCTCTATATGGACAGCAGTAGCCAGCCCCTATATAGACAAAAGTAGCCAGCCCCTATATGGACAACAGTAGCTAGCCTCTATATGGACAACAGTAGCCAGCCAGCCCCTATATGGACAACAGTAGCCAGCCATCCCATATATAGACAGCAGTAACCAGCACCTATATGGACAACAGTAGCCAGCCAGCCAGCCCCTATGTATATGGAGAACAATAGCCAGCCAGCCCCTATATAGACAACAGTAGCCAGCCCCTATATAGACAAAAGTAGCCAGCCCCTATATAGACAACAGTAACCAGCCAGCCCCTATATAGACAACAGTAGCCAGCCCATATATGGAAAACAATAGCCAGCCAGCCCCTATATAGACAACAGTAGCCAGCCAGCCCTATATGACAACAGTAGCCAACCAGCCCTTATATGGACAACAGTAGCCAGCCCATCCATATATGGACTACAGTAGCCAGCCAGCCCCTATATGGACAACAGTAGCAAGCCAGCCCCTCTATAGACAACAGTAACCAGCCAGCCCCAATATGGACAACAATAGCCAGTCAGCCCCTATATGGACAAAAGTAGCCAGCCAGCCCCTATATGGACAGCAGTAGCCAGCCAGCCCCTATATAGACAACAGTAGCCAGCCAGCCCCTATATGGACCACAGCAGCCAGCGAGTCCCTATATGGACAACAGTAGCCTGCCAGCCCCTATGTATATTGACAACAGTGGCCAGCCAGCCCCTATATAGACAACAGTAGCAAGCCAGCCCCTATATGGACAACAGTAACCAGCCAGCCCCTATATAGACAACAGTAGCCAGCCAGCCCTATATGACAACAGTAGCCAGCCAGCCCCTATATGGACAACAGTAGCCAGCCCATCCATATATGGACAACAGTAGCCAGCCAGCCCCTCTATGGACAACAGTAGCAAGCCAGCCCCTCTATAGACAACAGTAACCAGCCAGCCCCTATATGGACAACAATAGCCAGTCAGCCCCTATATGGACAACAGTAGCCAGCCAGCCCCTATATGGACAACAGTAGCCAGTCAGCCCCTATATAGACAACAGTAGCCAGCCAGCCCCTATATGGACCACGTCAGCCAGCCAGCACCTATATGGACAACAGTAGCCTGCCAGCCACTATGTATATTGAAAACAGTAGCCAGCCAGCCCCTATATGGACAACAGTAGCCAAGCAGCCCCTATATGGACAACAGTAGCCAGCCAGCCCCTATATGGACAACAATAGCCAGCCAGCCCCTATATAGACAACAGTAGCGAGCCAGCCCTATATGGACAACAGTAGCCAGCCAGCCACTGTATGGACAACAGTAGCCAGCCCGCCCATATATGGACAACAGTAGCCAGCCAGCCCCTATATGGACAACAGTAGCCAGCCAGCCACTATATAGACAACAGTAGCAAGCAAGCCCCTATATGGACATCAGTAGCCAGCCAGCCGCTATATGGACAACAGTAGCCAGCCAGCCCCTATATAGACAACAGTAGCCAGCCAGCCCCTATATGGACCACAGCAGCCAGCCAGCCCCTATATGGACAACAGTAGCCTGCCAGCCCCTATGTATATTGACAACAGTAGCCAGCCAGCCCCTATATAGACAACAGTAGCCAGCCAGCCCCTATATAGACAACAGTAGCCAAGCAGCCCCTATATGGACAACAGTAGCCAGCCAGCCCCTATATGGACAACAATAGCCAGCCAGCCCCTATTTAGACAACAGTAGCCAGCCAGCCCTATATGGACAACAGTAGCCAGCCAGCCACTGTATGGACAACAGTAGCCAGCCCGCTCATATATGGACAACAGTAGCCAGCCAGCCCCTATATGGACAACAGTAGCCAGCCAGCCCCTATATAGAGAACAGTAGCAAGCAAGCCCCAATATGGACAACAGTAGCCAGCCAGCCGCTATATGGACAACAGTAGCCAGCCAGCCCCTATATAGACAACAGTAGCCAGCCAGCCCCTATATGGACCACAGTAGCCAGCCAGCCCCTTTATGGACAACAGTAGACAGCCAGCCCCTATATGGACAACAAAAGCCAGCCAGCCCCTATTTAGAAACAGTAGCCAGCCACTATATAGACAACAGTAGCAAGCCAGCCCCTATATGGACAACAGTAGCCAGCCAGCCTATATATGGACAACAGTAGCCAGCCAGCCCCTATATAGACAACAGTAGCCAGCCAGCCCCTATATGGACAACAGTACCCAGCCAGCCCCTATATGGACAACAGTAGCCAGCCAGACCCTTTATGGACAACAGTAGACAGCCAGCCCCTATACAGACAACAGTAGCCAGCCAGCCCCTAGGTATATTGACAACCGGAGCCAGCCAGCCCCTATATGGACAGCAGTAGCCAGCCCCTATATAGACAACAGTAGCCAGCCAGCCCCTATATAGACAACAGTAGCCAGCCCTTATATATACAACTGCTGCCAGCCAGCCCTTATATGGACAACAGTAGCCTGCCAGCTCCTATGTATATGGAGAACATTAGCCAGCCAGCCCCTATATAGACATCAGTAGCCAGCCAGCCCCTATATAGACAAAAGTAGCCAGCCCCTATATAGACAACAGTAGCCAGCCAGCCCCTATGTAGACAACAGTAGCCAGCCAGCCCCTATATGGACAACAATAGCCAGCCAGCCCCTATATAGACAACAGTAGCCAGCCAGCCCTATATGACAACAGTAGCCAGCCAGCCCCTATATGGACAACAGTAGCCAGCCCATCCATATATGGACAACAGTAGCCAGCCAGCCCCTATATGGACAACAGTAGCCAGCCAGCCCCTATATAGACAACAGTAGCAAGCCAGCCCCTATATGGACAACAGTAGCCAGCCTGCCCCTATATGGACAACAGTAGCCAGCCAGCCCCTATATGGACAACAGTAGCCAGCCAGCCCCTATATGGACAACAGTAGCCAGCCTCTATATGGACAACAGTAGCCAGCCAGCCCCTATATGGACACCAGTAGCCAGCCAGCCCCTATATGGACACCAGTAGCCAGCCAGCCCCTATATGGACACCAGTAGCCAGCCAGCCCCTATGGTCAGCATCAGCAATAGATTACAGCTCCCCCCCTCTGCACGCATGCTCCACAGCCGGAATGAAAAATGGGGGCGATCACGGGACCTTTTTAGAATCCAAAACCTGTGAGAATGTGACAGCGGGATGATGACGTTTTGCCTCGTTTTCAGAACCGAGTCAAGCGGGAAAACCCGAGCCGGCTCGGATCTGCTTTGGATCCGAGTAGTTCGTGTGGGTTCGGTTCTCAGGGAACCGAACCCGCTCATCCCTAATATACATGAATAAACAAATAATTTGACAAGTGACTTACAGTACAATATAGGACAAGGACATGGATAATATACATTGCTACATTAGTGACCATAACACCTAGATATGCAACAAATCCTAAGCAACCAAGTGTTAGGTGGTTGGGGGTAAGAAATAGATGATAGTAAATATATACACATTAACACATACACATGTACAGTATACACACACTAACACATACACATATATACATGAACACATACATACACATTAGCACATATACAGTAATCACACACTAACGCAAATATACAAATTAACATATGCATACACATATATACACACTAACACATATACAGTATACACACAATAACACTTCCATATTTATACACACTAACACATACATACACATATTATATACACACTAACACATATACAGTATACACACACCAACACAATAACACATATATACACACTAATACATACACATATACACACTAACACATACATACACATATATACACACTAACACATATACAGTATGCACACGTACACTAGTGGCAAGGATGGGCTCTTATTGGAGCCTCTGGGCCTGATTCAGACCTGCTCGCGAGCGCACAGCGCTCGCAAGCGTGTCAATGGTGTGGTTCTGCGCATGCGCAAGCTCTGGAGCGAGAGAGAAATTCTCTCATTCCGGGGCTCACTACAAAATGGGCGGCTGTCGATGTTGATCGACAGCTTGCCCCGTTATGTAGGCGGGGAGGGGGGGTGGCTACACAAACGGAGGCAACACCAGTGAAGTCAGTGGAGAGCATCCTGCTGTGTTAGAGCAGGAAGCTCTCTGGGGCTTGCGACAGACGAGACCCAACCACAAGGGTCTCGTTGCAAGCCCCGATGGTCGTGACCATCACCTGGCCGCTCGCAAAAGCTGTGGGTGGTCAGTGGGTGCTGGTGTTGTTGGCAGTGTGGTGGTGTTGGCAGAGTGGGGATCCTGGCAGTGTCCTAAGTGCATAGTGCAGGCAGAGTGGGGGTGCCAGCTGTGTCCTCAGTGCAAGAGTGCTGACGGTGTGGGCTGTGCGTGGATGCCCTTGGTGTGGGAGTGGCAGCAGTGCGGGGTCGCTTACGGCGTCCTCAATACGTGGGGCAGTAGTGAGGGGGTGCTGGTTGTGTCTTTAGTGCAAGGTGCTGGTGGTGTCGGCAAAGTGGAGGTGCCAGTGGTGTCTTCAGTGCACGTGTGCTGACAGTGTCGGCAGTGCAGGCGTGCGGGTGGTGTCCTCAGTGTGGGAGTGCCGGCAATGTCGGAGGTGTGGGGTCGCTGACGGTGTCCTCAGTACATGGGGCAGCAGTGCAGGGGTGCTGGCAGTGTCCTCAGTGCAGGGTGTTGGCAAAGCGGGGGTGCCGGCTTTGTCCTCAGTGCATGTGTGCTGACAGTGTCGGCAGTGCAGGGGTGCCGGTGGTGTCCTCAATGCAGGGTGCCAGCAGTGTCGGCAGCGGGGGATGCTGCCAATGGGGGTCGCAGCAAGGGCTGCCGGTGGTTTCGGCAGCGGGGGGCACTGGCGGTGTCAGGCAAGGGGGATGGGCGGCATCTTCCTATCTTCCTGTGCCCATATTCAATGGGCTTAACGCTGATTGGCTGAGAGCCGTGACAGATGGCTTTCCCAGCCAATAAGCGTTAAGCCCGCTCGATGCAAAACCTCTCAATCCAACAGCGGGATTGCAAGGTTTTGCCTTGATTAGGGATCCGGGGCAGGCAGGGAGATCTGAGTCTCAGATCCCTGGAATACCGAACCCGCTCATCTCTACATAAAATATCTAACTAAAAATACAAATGCTTAATTTTTCAGCAGGACCCTCTTGAGATACGTTGATTTGAACAGTTGAGAGGCAAGCCAGGTCCCTGCCTCCTTGACCCCCTCCCTTTCTGCCGGGCACCCGACCATATAGGCGCAGATTTGTCTTCCTATAACCAGTACCACGCAAACTGGTTGTGGCACGGTGAGGGTAGCATGGCCCACAGAGGCACAGGCCCTGATAATCCACATCTTCACCCCACTCCCTTGGGGGCGCCCATGCCCACAATACATTTCTTACATTGCACGGCTCGGTGGCGGGGCCACATCCACTACTTTTGGGAGTGCGATATCCAAATTATGGGGTCTATTTACTAAGCAGTGTTAGAAGACAGAGTGAAAAGTGATAAGAAAGTGATAAGGTGCCAGCCAATCCGCTCCCAACTGTCATTTTTCAAACACAGCCTGTGAGATGACAGTTGGGAGCCGATTGGCTGGCACCTTATCACTTTCTTATCACTTTTCACTCTGTCTCCTAACACTGCTTAGTAAATAGACCTCTATATAATTTATTTTATGTATCAAACATAGAGACTGGGAATAAGCCCCACATTTAAGTTATTTGGATTACTTATTCAATATCTGCAACTGCTAAGAGAGTAATCTTCCTGTAAATAATTCCACATATACTCAGCTCTTGTGTTCATACGTCCGAATCTGTATCTATAAGAAATTAAAAAAAAACCTGGGACATTTAATCCCTAATAAATGAATACTGTCCCTGCATTCTATGCGATCCAGGCCGCCAATTGAGACGGACTAACCTAATAAACGCAAATGTTCTCCCAGAGACCTATTTATTGAATAAATGAATTTTAGAGAAACGCTCCCTTTATGATGATACTTTCTGTGAATTAGCTGAAGATCATAAGTGGCTACAATTTAAATGACAGATTCCTCCCATACCGCAGTGTTTGGTCAAGATTTTATTGCAAAGAACTAGCGGAAAATTACCTTTTGCAATGTGCGAGATCCCTCTATGGCTAATTGTGTGGACAATACGACCTACAAAAGAGCAATTAAATTATGAAAGACATAACAGGAGACAAGTCAGAATGGTCTCAGGCTCAGCTCTCTCTTCTTGCTGGCTGTGCTGATGAGATTATGCCACTGTCTATGATGGGGTGAGAATTTATATCTGTCCTGGCCCCAGCCATAGAAGCAGCCAGGGGCGTATCTATAATGAGTGCAGGGTGTGCGGGGAACACAGGCCCCTGCATCCAGGAGGGCCCCGCACCGCACACCCTGCACCCATAATATTACTTACCTCTCCGGAGTCCCACGCCGGCGTGGGGTCCGTCGCTATAAAACGACTGGAAAATGGCCGCGGCGGCCATTTTCCTGTCGTTTGCGCATGCGCAGTACAGGGGAAATGGCCGCCGCGGCCATTTTCCCGGTGACCTGTGCATACACTATAGACTCTGGGCACACTCTAGTGTCCAGAGTCTATAACTCCAGCGCTGACCGCGCACAGCTCAGTGCGCTGCCGGCTGCCGGGCGGAGAGGAGGGGGCTCGTGTTGGAGACTGCAAACGGGCCCTCTCCTCTCTAGAACCGCCCCTGGTAGCAGCCTATAATACTTTGGGAAGAGAAGGTTTGAGAGGAGTTATACTGGGCCTGAGGCTAAACCAGAAGCACCAACAGCTACATCTATTGGTAGTCACATCACCTGTCTGTGACTTATACAAGTGCCGATACAAAGTCCTTCCCTTCTGTAAATCCGTGTGTCCGAATGTGCAAAGACTGAGATGCCCACTCACAGCGTCCAGGCTACCGGTGGTGCACATTCTGCATCAGCACCTGCAGTGTGTTTGCATCTACTACATCTTGAAAGAACCCCAGTGGTAGAAGGTTGGGTGGTTCTCACTATAACAAGCAGACCACAAGTGTCATAGTGAAAACCAGACACCAGGTGGCCAGCAGAAGGCTGCTAACTGTATTGGGGGGAGCTGCAAAAGCCAGGCCTCACCCTCCTTCCTGGCGCAGTGTGACCCCTCTGCATTGCACTGTGAAGCACTGGAGCTGTTTCCAACATCTGGGCATTGGGAGTTGGGGCGATTATTCCCCCACCCCCAATGATTCCAATATAATGGACTGGAATACATATATATATATTTAAAAGCAGGGATTCGCTGAGACTTTCCGGCACCATCTGCCAGTTACAAACTGCATTACATGGCTAGGTTAAATGGCCAATATACAGCAGAAACGTGAGGTCAGGGTAGGCAGAGGAGGCAGAGCCTCCCCTGTCATACTCCTGAGATTTGATATAAAAATGATTAGAATAATACAAAGAAGATATTTATAACTTCTAAACATCTTCTTTGGTTATTGTAATAATTTTTATAGCTAACACTCACCAGCTTTGTGGAGCTCCCTGGGACTGCAGGGAGAGGAGAGACGAGGTAGCAACAGCTCAGCCTCGCTTCTGTATAGAACACTGCTTGCAGAGCTGGGGGCAGGGCCACACTACAGGCAGTAAGCTGCACAGAAAGAGAGCTAATAGAGGCATGTCTCTGAGTATGGGGGGGCGTGCATTGAGCACCGATGGACACCTTAGATATGTCATGTGACCAGGAAGTGCACTGCAGTGTTTAGAGATCGGAGCTCAGCAGCAAGAGACACCGTGATGCAGGTAGGACACTGAAGCTTAGTTTAGTGAGGGGAGAGTTACAGTGAGTATGGAGTGAGACAGGCTCCCACCACTCAGACCCATCCAGCCATTGACCGCACCGCACGTCACTGATGTACAGCAGCAACTCTACCAAGAGAGGAGATGGATTTGATCCCTGTGGGGTAGGAGGGTGGTTGATTTGTGACATTAGGTACCGCCCTCCCGTGGCATAGTAACACATAAGGTGGGATCAAAGAGAAGGGAGTCAGGATGACACAATTCCATGAGAATCGCATCACAATTTCACCCATTTCACCAGTAATTACTTCTGTGAGAGTAGAAAACTGTGATTAAATTAGGGGTGAGCGGGTTCGGATTTCTGAAATCCGAACCCCCCCGAGCCCCCCCGATCCGAGTCCGATCCGAGTCAGGCTCGACTTTTCCCGCCTGACTCGGATCTGAAATCGAGGCAAAACGTCATCATCCCGCCTTCCGGGTCTCGCGGGTTTTGGATCCTATATAAGGTACCCGCGTCGGCGCCATTTTCTCACTCGGCTGTGGACAGTGAAGAGGGAGGGTGGGAGTTAGGGCTGTGTAGTGTAGTGTAGTGTAGTGCTGCTGTTGTCCACTACTTCAAAGTCCATAGGGGCTGGCTGTGTTGTGCTGTGCTGCTGTTGTTAATAGGGGCTGTGTCCACTACTTCAAAGTCCATAGGGGCTGGCTGGACTGTGTTGTGCAGTCAATTCTCCATAGGGGCTGTGTCCACTCCAAAGTCCTGTGCAGTGTCCCAGTCCTAAAGGAGTGCTGTAGTGTTGTCCAGGGGGTGCTCTGTCCATCAGGGGTGCTCCCCCCAAGTGCTAAAAAAATAATATATTTTCTGTGTTTGTGAATTGTGTGCGCAGTAGCCGCACGTGCATCAACAAAGTAGTGCCAAGCGTGCGCCTGTGTCATAAGTAAAGGGCCGGCTGGCTTGACCGTTAAAGGGTGCTGTAACCCCCGAAAGTACACTCCAGTCCAAACCAAAAAAAAAATATTTTCTGTGTTTGTGAATTGTGTGCGCAGTAGCCGCACGTGCATCAACAAAGTAGTGCCAAGCGTGCGCCTGTGTCATAAGTAAAGGGCCGGCTGGCTTGACCGTTAAGGGTGCTGTAACCCCCGAAAGTACACTCCAGTCCAAACCAAAAAAAAAATTATTTTCTGTGTTTGTGAATTGTGTGCGCAGTAGCCGCACGTGCATCAACAAAGTAGTGCCAAGCGTGCGCCTGTGTCATAAGTAAAGGGCCGGCTGGCTTGACCGTTAAGGGTGCTGTAACCCCCGAAAGTACACTCCAGTCCAAACCAAAAAAAAAATTATTTTCTGTGTTTGTGAATTGTGTGCGCAGTAGCCGCACGTGCATCAACAAAGTAGTGCCAAGCGTGCACCTGTGTCATAAGTAAAGGGCCGGCTGGCTTGACCGTTAAGGGTGCTGTAACCCCCGAAAGTACACTCCAGTCCAAACCAAAAAAAAAATTATTTTCTGTGTTTGTGAATTGTGTGCGCAGTAGCCGCACGTGCATCAACAAAGTAGTGCCAAGCGTGCGCCTGTGTCATAAGTAAAGGGCCGGCTGGCTTGACCGTTAAAGGGTGCTGTAACCCCCAAAGTACACTCCAGTCCAAACCAAAAAAAAAATTATTTTCTGTGTTTGTGAATTGTGTGCGCAGTAGCCGCACGTGCATCAACAAAGTAGTGCCAAGCGTGCGCCTGTGTCATAAGTAAAGGGCCGGCTGGCTTGACCGTTAAAGGGTGCTGTAACCCCCGAAAGTACACTCCAGTCCAAACCAAAAAAAAATTATTTTCTGTGTTTGTGAATTGTGTGCGCAGTAGCCGCACGTGCATCAACAAAGTAGTGCCAAGCGTGCGCCTGTGTCATAAGTAAAGGGCCGGCTGGCTTGACCGTTAAAGGGTGCTGTAACCCCCAAAGTACACTCAAGTCCAAACCAAAAAAAAAATTATTTTCTGTGTTTGTGAATTGTGTGCGCAGTAGCCGCGTGTGCATCAACAAAGTAGTGCCAAGCGTGCGCCTGTGTCATAAGTAAAGGGCCGGCTGGCTTGACCGTTAAAGGGTGCTGTAACCCCCAAAGTACACTCCAGTCCAAACCAAAAAAAAAATTATTTTTTGTGTTTGTGAATTGTGTGCGCAGTAGCCGCACGTGCATCAACAAAGTAGTGCCAAGCGTGCGCCTGTGTCATAAGTAAAGGGCCGGCTGGCTTGACCGTTAAAGGGTGCTGTAACCCCCAAAGTACACTCCAGTCCAAACCAAAAAAAATATTATTTTCTGTGTTTGTGAATTGTGTGCGCAGTAGCCGCACGTGCATCAACAAAGTAGTGCCAAGCGTGCGCCTGTGTCATAAGTAAAGGGCCGGCTGGCTTGACCGTTAAAGGGTGCTGTAACCCCCAAAGTACACTCCAGTCCAAACCAAAAAAAATATTATTTTCTGTGTTTGTGAATTGTGTGCGCAGTAGCCGCACGTGCATCAACAAAGTAGTGCCAAGCGTGCGCCTGTGTCATAAGTAAAGGGCCGGCTGGCTTGACCGTTAAAGGGTGCTGTAACCCCCGAAAGTACACTCCAGTCCAAACCAAAAAAAAATTATTTTCTGTGTTTGTGAATTGTGTGCGCAGTAGCCGCACGTGCATCAACAAAGTAGTGCCAAGAGTGCGCCTGTGTCATAAGTAAAGGGCCGGCTGGCTTGACCGTTAAAGGGTGCTGTAACCCACAAAGTACACTCCAGTCCAAACCAAAAAAAAAATTATTTTCTGTGTTTAGCCGCACGTATATATCAAATCGATATAACATAAATGGAGGACCAAACTTTCTCCGATAAAAATAAAATAGAGAAAGATCAAGAACCACTTCCTCCTAGTGCTGAAGCTGCTGCCACTAGTCATGACATAGACGATAACATGCCATCAACGTCGTCTGCCAAGGCCGGTGCCCAATGTCATAGTAGAGGGCACATACAATCCCAAATGGCAAAGTTCAGGAAAATGACCTTGAAAAAGACATTTAAATCAGCTGAAGAGAAACGTAAACTTGCCAATATGCCATTTACGACACGGAGTGGCAAGGAACGGCTAAGGTCGATCCCTAGTATGTTCATGACTAGTGGTTCAGCTTCACATGACGATGGAAGCCCTCCTCCCACTAAAAAAATCAAAAGAGTTAAGCTGGCAAAAGCACAGCGAAGAACTGTGCTTTCTAAGAAGATATCACAAATCCCCAAGGAGAGTCCAAGTGTGGTGGTGGTTGCGATGCCTGACCTTCCCAGCACTGGACGGGAAGAGGTGGCTCTTTCCACCATTTGCACGCCCCCTGCAAGTGCTGAAAGGAGCACCCACAGTCCACTTGCTGATATGCAAATTGAAGATGTCACTGTTGAAGTACAACAGGATGAGGATACTGGTGTAGCTGGCGCTGAGGAGGAAGATGGCGAGGAGGATTCTGATGGTGATGTGGTTTGTTTAAATCAGGCTCCGGGGGAGACAGTTGTTGTCCGTGGGATGAAAAAGCCCATCACGGTCATGCCTGGGCAGAAGACCAAACATTCCACCTCTTTGGTCTGGCAATATTTCTATCCAAATCCGGACAACAACTGTCTTGCCATATGTACCATATGTAAAGGTGAAATAAGTAGGGGTAGGGACGTCAACCACCTAGGAACATCCTCCCTTATACGGCACCTGCAGCGCGTTCATAAAAAGTTACTGTCAAGTTCAGAAACTTTGGCTAAGACCGTAAGCAGTCCAGGGACACCTAAATCCCGTTGTCCTGTTGTATCCAAGCGCCTGCAAACCACACCGTCAACTCCCTCCTCGTCAATTTCCTCCTTAGTCAGTATCGGAAGTAGTCCTGCAGGCCATGTCACTGGCATGACTGACTCTCCTATCCGGGATTCCTCTGGAGGATCCTGCATTGCTACGCCTACTGCTGCCGCTGCTGCTGTTGCTGCTGCTGGGAGTCGTTCATCATCCCAGAGAGGAAGTAGGAACACCACTACTTTTACTAAACAATTGACCCTCCAACAGTCCTTTAAGTACGACAGCAGTCATCCTGAAGCAAAACGTATAACTGAGGCCTTGACTGCTATGTTGGTGTTAGACATGCGTCCGGTATCCGCCATTAGTGCAGTGGGATTTAGACAATTGATGGAGGTAGTGTGTCCCCGGTTCCAAATCCCATCTAGATTCCACTTCACTAGGCAGGCAATACCCAGACTGTACAGAAACGTCAACAAAAGTGTCCTCAGTGTCCTGAAAAATGCCGTTGTACCCAATGTCCACTTAACCACGGACATGTGGACAAGTGGAACAGAGCATACTAAGGACTATATGACTGTGACAGCCCACTGGGTAGATGTATCACCTTACGCAGCAACAGAAGCAGCGTCACAAGTAGCAGCATCTCAGAAACGCCAGCTCGTTCCAAGGCAGGCTACGCTGTGTATCACCGGTTTCAGTAAGAGGCACACCGCCGACAACCTCTTAGAGAAACTGAGGGAAATCATCGCCCAGTGGCTTACCCCACTTAGACTCTCCTGGGGATTTGTGATATCTGACAACGCCACCAATATTGTGCGGGCATTACATCTGGGCAAATTCCAGCACGTCCCATGTTTTGCTCACACAATAAACTTGGTGGTGCAGAATTTTCTGAAAAGCGACAGGGACGTGCAGGAGACGCTTTGGGTGGCCCGAAAAATTTCTGGCCACTTTCGCCATTCAGCGACTGCGTGCCGAAGACTGGAGCGCCAGCAAACACTCTTGAACCTGCCCCGCCATCATCTGAAGCAAGAGGTTGTGACGCGGTGGAACTCAACCCTTTATATGCTTCAGAGGATGGAGGAGCAGCAAAAGGCCATTCAAGCCTATACATCCACCTATGACATAGGCAAAGGAGGGGGTATGCACCTGACTCAAGCACAGTGGACAATGATTTCCGTATTGTGCAAGGTTCTCCAGCCCTTCGAACTTGCCACACGTGAAGTCAGTTCAGACACTGCCAGCTTGAGTCAGGTCATTCCCCTCATCAGGCTTTTGCAGAAGCAGCTGGAGAAGGTGAAGGAGGAGCTAAGACAGAGCGATTCCGCTCGGCATGTGGGACTTGTGGATGAAGCCCTTCTTTCGCTTTGCCAGGATTCCAGGGTGGTCAATCTGTTGAAATCAGACCACTACATTTTGGCCACCGTGCTCGATCCTAGGTTTAAAGCCTATGTGGTGTCTCTCTTTCCGGCCGACACAAGCCTGCAGAGGTGCAAAGACCTGCTGGTGAAAACACTGTCAGCTGAAG
Organism: Taudactylus pleione; assembly: GCA_031769625.1. Taxonomy (NCBI): domain Eukaryota; kingdom Metazoa; phylum Chordata; class Amphibia; order Anura; family Myobatrachidae; genus Taudactylus; species Taudactylus pleione. The sequence goes on from JAUIMM010001617.1 coordinate 2,494,804, forward strand.
CGGAACGTGACACGTCAACAGCTCCTTCTTCATTTTCTCCCGCAACTGGGGCTGCCAGGAAAAAACTTAGGTATCCTAAGCAACCCGCTGGCGGTGATGCAGGGCAGGCAGGACCAAGTTTGGACATCTGGTCCGGACTGAAGGACCTGGCAACAATTTCTGACATGTCTACTGTCACTGCATATGATACTGTCACCATTGACAGAATGGTGGAGGATTACATTGGTGACAGCATCCAAGTAGGCATGTCAGACAGTCCGTACCTGTACTGGCAGGAAAAAGAGGCAATTTGGAGGCCCCTGTACAAACTGGCTCTATTTTACCTGAGTTGCCCCCCCTCCAGTGTGTACTCCGAAAGAGTGTTTAGTGCAGCCGGGAACCTTGTCAGCGAAAGGCTTAGGAGGTTGCTTCCACAAAATGTGGAGAAGATGATGTTCATAAAAATGAATTATCAACTCTTCCAGGGAGACCAGCCTCCAGAACATACAGAGGGACCTGTGGTGGTGGATTCCAGCGGGGACGAGTTAATACTCTGTGAGGATGAGGATGTACACAACACTGAAGAGGGTGAGGAACCGGTGGATGAGGATGAGGACGACATCTTGCCTCCGTAGAGCCAGTTTGTGCAGGGACAGATTAATTGCCAGCTTGTTTTGTGGGGGCCCAAATGAACCAATCATTTCAGCTACAGTCGTGTGGCAGACCCTGGCGCTGAAATGATTGGTTTGTTAAAGTGTGCATGTCCTGTTTATACAACATAAGGGTGGGTGGGAGGGCCCAAGGACAATTCCATCTTGCACCTCTTTTTTTTCTTTGAATTATGTACTGTTTGGGGCCTAGTTTTTCAAACTGCAATCCTGTCTGCCACTGCAGTGTCACTCCTAGATGGGCCACGTGTTTGTGCCGCCCACTCGTGTCGCTTAGCATAGTCATCCATCTACGTCGGTGCAACCTTTTGGACATAAAAACACTATTGTGAGGTGTGAGGTGTTCAGAATAGACTGGAAATTAGTGGAAATTAAGGTTTTTGAGGTTAATAATAGCATAGGAGCAGAAAAATCAACACATTCTGTGATTTTAGCTGTTTTTATGCTTTTTAAAAAAAAAATACAGATCCAAAACACAAAACCCAGAACCCAAAACACCGAAGGGTGGTTTTGGCAAAACCAATCCAGATCCAAAACACGAAGAAAGATCCAGATCCAAAACCAAAACACAAAACACGAAAAGTGGCCGGTGCACACCCCTAGATTAAATATCAGCAATTTTGCTACTCTTTTTTTGCTGTTTAAAGTGCCTGGTTGCAGTCTGTGCCTAGAGTCTCTGAAAGGATTCTACGCCTCCAGAAAATAATTGACAGGCTTGCCAGTGCCCTCCTGCAACTTTTTCCAGACATGTCTCCTTATCTGTAGTATTTGCTTCTGTGGGTGAGATGTATCAAACCTTGGAAAGAAAGAAATTTGGAGAAGTTGCCCAAAGCTACCAATCAGCTTCTGGCATTTAGCTAGCACAGTCTTTGAATTGACAGTTAGAAACTTATCGGTAGCTTTGGGCAACTTCTCCACCTTATCTCTCTCCAAGGCTTGATACATGTCCCCTTGAGCCTTTAATCCATGTATTTTTTTTCAACAGACAGCGATGCTCTTTTTCGTAAAATATATACACACTGTGTTTTCCAGTTGTTTTGTGTTCATACTATAATAAACTATGAGCCGTATTCAATTTGAGCCGAGCCGCGTTAAGTTAACGCGGCCCGGACTTAACGCCGACTTCGCCTGTTTTGGATGCGGAAAAGTATCGCAAGCGTGCCCGCTTTATCCCCGTATTCAATTTACGGTACGTAAACGGTACCCGGTGATACTTTAACAAGCAGAAAGTACTGTCAGTTTTGGGGAAATCAGCCTGACACCTCCCAAATTATGCTCTGACATGGGGGTTCCCTATGGTACCCCCGATTTGGCTTGCTGAAGGTATTTGGTGTTTTAAATGGGCTCAATAGCTGCTAAATAGCGTTTATCTATACCTGATGCAGAATAGTATTTAGGGGTATTTTTTCCAGAAAATAAGTTATCCCAGCAAATTTGGGGTACTTGAAAATGGGGGTCAGCATATTTAAAAGTTGCTAAAGTGAAGTTGAAAAAAATCGTGAAAAATCCACCTGCCGCAAACACCTGCAATCAAAACCATTGAGGCATACTTGGGGACCCCCCCCTAGAGTCAAGTTCGCTAGTTTTTAAGTTTGTACCCCCCAATTTTTTTTTTGCCCCCTTTTTCAAAGTAAATTTTTGGGGTGTCCTTAAGCTTTTTTACAAATTTTTTTGACACAGTTTACCTTTGGGGGACTGTCTGAAGGCTACAGGGGGGTCCTGCAACATTACACCCCAAAACCCCAATTCTGCACTTTTTTCCGCCTGCTATTCACAGTTGAAACTTTACCGCCTATTACATTGCATTGACTTTCCGCTTAGGCAGAAAGTCTTTCAAATTGAATACGGGGTAAAATCAAAAGAGGCAATAATGACGTCATCGGCGGAAACTTATCGCTGATCCGAACTTAACGCTTCAAATTGAATACGGGCCTAAGTGGGCTACACAATCAAGCCCCCTTTTAATTTCTTTGTTTACTGAAATCTATTCATTTTCTATTCAGCTGAGATTGGAAACAAAAATGTTCGTAGGATAAAAGTGTTGATTTCACAGATGCAATAAATTAAAGTATCTTTGGTGCAAGGGCTGAAATTGTGTGAAAAAAAAACAAATAAACTGACTGTAGTTATGGTCTTAGGGCCTGATTCAGACCCACTCGCGAGCGGCTGGCCGCTCGCAAGTGGGTCGATGTTCTGGACTGAGCATGCGCACGACGGAGGGAGCTCCGTCGTGCGCATGCGCCAGACGCGACGAGCGAAGGAAAGTCCTTCGCTCGTTGTGTCTGATCAAAGGGGGCGTGCTGTCGATGTTGATTGACAGCACGCCCCCTTTGGTAGGCGTGCCGGGGGCGTGCCTCCCTGACGGGGGCGTTCCCACGGGAACGCCTACCGTCAAAAGCCGGCCCACTGACATCACTAGTGATGTCAGTGGGAGTGATTTTGGCTCTGATAGAGCCAAAATCACTCCGGAGCTTGCGGTTGAAAACCTCAACCGCAGGCTCCGGCTCGCAGTTTCGATGGTCGTGATGGTCACGACCATCGCGGCCATCAAAATGCACGCTCGTATAGCCTGTGGGTGGTGACCCACAGCTATACGAGCGTCCAGGAGGACGCTCCATTTTCATGGAGACCGGCCCTCATTCAGAGCGTGCGCTCTGCTCAGAGCGTACGGCTCTGAATGAGGGCCTTAATCCTGCTTTTAATTAAAAAAGATGTGTTGCCTGATTGCAGGGTGATTGTCAGACCAGAAGGTGCGGGTTCTGTCATAGAGGTCACCAATTTCGGGGAATCCTTGCGGTGGTGTATGGAACGGAATCAGGAAAATGCCACATAGGTTATGACCCCCTGGAAGTATCCATAAGGCAATGGAGTGTAAACCTACCACAATTGAAGCCGTATGTGACATTAGCATTTAATAAATAAGAAATAACAGGCAACAGATCTGGGTTATGAAGGATTAACTCACTGTGGGAGGACATTTTGCACCTAGGGGTATTTTATTCCTCACAGAACCCTCTCCTGATTTACGGTTAAGAGAGTCTAAAGTGGCCACTTTATGAATTCTCTGTACACGTTTCTTTTATTTAATTATCCATTTGTTTAGTGATTATATAGACATACACATTGTTGGGCAAAGCAAAAAAAAAAGCAAGTAACTCATATTTACCCACTCTCACAAAATGGTCGGGAGCCTCCCGAAAAAGACGAGGCAAGTCTCCCGGAACCTGCCGTCGCCTGCACCGCCCCTCGCACACACTCCCCCGTGACCACCCACTTACTGTGCAAAAGTGGGCAGTCCGGGGGGAGGGGGGCGATGATGCAATTTGCGCTGAATCGCGTCATCATAGCCCCACCCACTGCTTTTACAGTGCCTTTTGTGTGGCCTCCTGGCCACTCGCATAGCTGTGGGTGACCACCCACAGCTATAGCGAGCGGCCAGGTTGATGGTCACGATGGTCTTGTGGTAGGGTCTCGTGGCCGCAAGCCCCAGAGAGATTTCGGCTCTAACAGAGCCGGATTCTCTCCACTGACATCACGAGTGATGTCAGTGGGGCCACCCCCAAATGGCAGGCATTCACATGGGCAGCCACCCCCCCCGGACCGCCCACCAAAGGGGGCGAGCTGTCACTCAACATCGATAGCTCGCCCCCTTTGGTGCGAGACCCGGAGCGACGGATTTCCCATCGCTAGCCAGGTCTCGCACATGCGCTGTGGGCCACCATCGACCCGGTTGCGAGCACTCAGCGCTTGCGACTGGGTCTGAATCAGGCCCAGACTTCCTATCCGGATCAGACCCGGAATTTAGCCGGCGCCGACTCGGGATATTCCCGAATTGGTGCCGCTCACACCGGAGTCAGGTCTGCATAGACCCGGCTTTCCCGGCGTGAAAGTGGACGCTTGGAGATGACGTAATCTCCAAGCGCCACTGAAGCCGGACCAATCGGCCGGCTAGCAGCGTACTCCAGGTCATCGTGACCCGGAGTGCGCTGTTCTCACAGCAGGGTTTCACGGGCCACTCCCGTGTTAAACCCTGCTAGTTACCTGGGTTGGATTGCCGGGTCACTCGACCCGGCGATCCAACCCACTCCCCTTTTATACCAGGATCGGACCAAGGATGGAGCTGGGTAATGGTGCTGTGTAAACGGTGCAACCCGGGTTATCCAACCTGGGTCATGCCTAAAATTAGCTTATTGGTGGCTGTGGAGCAGTCACCTCCCACTTTTTATGACCTCACAATTTAGCAGGGCAGACCCAGGTTCAGTGTGAACGGGGCTGACCTGAGAATAACCCAGATCGATGGTGCTGTGTAAACGGCGTCTGACCTGGGTTGCAACCATGTCTGAAAACCCAGGTCGGACCCGGATTTTTGGTGTAAAAGAGGTATAATACTCTAATAACCCTTTTACACTTGCTGCGATAACCCGGGTTACTGTGCAGTGTAAAATGGCCAGGTTGAAATAACCCAGCATTTCAACCCTGGTTCAATCAAGGTTGAACACATGTTCTACCCGGCTAACGATGCAATGTGAACAGGTAACCCAGGTCGATGCAACCTGGGTCTCGTTTACAAGCGTAGGAAGAGCCGGTGCTTGGAATTGATTTAGTCTCCAAGCGCCGGCTCAACACTTGATCCTGTGGACAGGGGCACCTAGAAGAGCCCATCCCTGCAATGTATAAAGTAAAGTGATCGCATCAGTGATCACTTTACTTTATGCTGTGGGACCTACTGCGAATGCACAGTCATCAGACAACGCATGCTCGCGGAGCCATTACCGGGTAAATTATGAGAAATGTAGCTTATGGGGGCTGCTTTTTCTGGTATCCCCCCAAAACATCCATTTTTGGAGGATCTCCCGCATATTTTATTTAATAAATACGCCCCTTACTATAGTGAAGGGCATCCATGGAAAGTGTGCAGCAGACAGCTGCAGACGGGACCAAAACTTCCTGACATCAAGTGACTTGTGCACATTTGCCGGGAGGTAGTTGAAATCCCAGCTGTTGGGATGCCCGCGCTAAGTATGCCAGTGCCTGAATCCTGACACCAGTCAGAATCCTGGCGCTGGTGTACCGACTGCCGGCATTACGACGGTAAGTACTGGGGTTGGAAGGAGGGTTAGGGCTTAGGCTTAGGCACTAGGGGGAGGGTTAGGTTTAGGCACTGTGGGGGGGATTGGATTTAGGGTGAGTGGAGGGAGGGTTAGGGTACTTACGGACAGGTATGCCGGCATCAGGATTCTGACCGCCGGGATCCCGACCACCGGCACCCCGTACCCAACCCCATTTGCCTATCTTGCTCTCCAGTCGCATCTATACAATTGAGTTTCTTCCCCCAAATTCCCCTGTGACTGCCCTCATAAAGGACGTTAACGATCAACTTACAGCAAAGTCTAAAATTAATTTCTCTATACTGATCCTACAGGTCTTCTCTGCTGCTCTTGACACGTTGATCAACCTCCTCCTGCACATTATACATAATATTTCTCCTGAGTCATTTCCTACCTATACTTTAATGTTTCCACCTCTGAAACATCTTCCATCCCACTCAAAGAATAGCTTCTCACTAGGGGTGTGCACCGGCCACTTTTCGTGTTTTGTGTTTTGGTTTTGGATCTGGATCTTTCTTCGTGTTTTGGATCTGGATTGGTTTTGCCAAAACCACCCTTCCGTGTTTTGGGTTCTGGGTTTTGTGTTTTGGATCTGTATTTTTTTTTTAAAAAGCATAAAAACAGCTAAAATCACAGAATTTGTAGGTTTTTCTGCTCCTATGCTATTATTAACCTCAATAACCTTAATTTCCACTCATTTCCAGTCTATTCTGAATACCTCACACCTCACAATAGTGTTTTTATGTCCAAAAGGTTGCACCGAGGTAGCTGGATGACTATGCTAAGCGACACGAGTGGGCGGCACAAACACGTGACCCATCTAGGCGTGAAACTGCAGTGGCAGACAGGATGGCATTGAAAAACTAGGCCCCAAACTGTACATAATGCAAAGAAAAAAAAGAGGTGCAAGATGGAATTGTCCTTGGGCCCTCCCACCCACCCTTATGTTGTATAAACAGGACATGCACACTTTAACAAACCAATCATTTCAGCGCCAGGGTCTGCCACACAACTGTGGCTGAAATGATTGGTTCGTTTGGGCCCCCACAAAACAAGCTGGCAATTAATCTGTCCCTGCACAAACTGGCTCTACGGAGGCAAGAAGTCGTCCTCATCCTCCTCATCCACAGATTCCTCACCCTCTTCAGTGTTATGTACATCCTCATCCTCACAGAGTATTAATTCGTCCCTGCTGGAACCACAGGTCCCTCTGTACGTTCTGGAGGCTGGTCTCCCTGGAAGAGTTGATCATTCATTTTATGAACATCATCTTCTCCACATTTTGTGGAAGCAACCTCCTACGCCTTTCGCTAACAAGGTTCCCGGCTGCACTAAACACTCTTTCGGAGTACACACTGGAGGGGGGGCAACTCAGGTAAAATAGAGCCAGTTTGTACAGGGACCTCCAAATTGCTTCTTTTTCCTGCCAGTACAGGTACGGACTGTCTGACATGCCTACTTGGATGCTGTCACCGATGTAATCCTTTAACAGACAGACGCACGCTTGTCGCTGCTGCTTTGAGGATTCAAGTGCGGCTACAGCCCACACAATTCACAAAGACAGAAAAAAAAAAAGAATATTTTTATTGTTTGTGGAGCACACTTTGAGGGTTACACCACCCTCTAACAGACAGACGCACGCTTGTCGCTGCTGCTTTGAGGATGCAAGTGCGGCTACAGCCCACACAATTCACAAAGACAGAAAAAAGAAGAAGAATATTTTTATTCTTTGTGTAGCACACTTTGAGGGTGTCACCACCCTTTAACAGACAGACGCACGCTTGTCGCTGCTGCTTTAAGGATGCAGGTGCGGCTACAGCCCACACAATTCACAAAGACAGAAAAAAGAAGAATATTTTTATTGTTTGTGTAGCACACTTTGAGGGTGTCACCACCCTTTAACAGATAGACGCACGCTTGTCGCTGCTGCTTTGAGGATGCAAGTGCGGCTACATCGCACACAAGTCACAAACACATTAAAAAAATAGTTTTTTATTTTTTGGAGCACTTCGTGAGTTACACCACCCTTTAACAGACAGACGCACGCTTGTCGCTGCTGCTTTAAGGATGCAGGTGCGGCTACAGCCCACACAATTCACAAAGACAGAAAAAAGAAGAAGAATATTTTTATTGTTTGTGTAGCACACTTTGAGGGTGTCACCACCCTTTAACAGACAGACGCACGCTTGTTGCTGCTGCTTTGAGGATGCAAGTGTGGCTACATCGCACACAAGTCACAAACACATTAAAAAAAATTTTTTGATTTTTTGGAGCACTTTGAGAGTTACAACACCCTTTAACAGACAGACGCACACTTGTCGCTGCTGCTTTGAGGATGCAAGTGCGGCTACAGCCCACACAATTCACAAAGACAGAAAAAAAAAAGAACAATATTTTAATTGTTTGTGTAGCACACTTTGAGGGTGTCACCACCCTTTAACAGACAGACGCACGCTTGTCGCTGCTGCTTTAAGGATGCAGGTGGAATCTAGACGGGATTTGGAACCGAGGACACACTACCTCCATCAATTGTCTAAATCCCACTGCACTAATGTCGGATACCGGACGCACGTCTAACACCAACATAGCAGTCAAGGCCTCAGTTATACGTTTTGCTTCAGGATGACTGCTGTCGTACTTCATCCTCATCGCTAGGGACTGTTGGAGGGTCAATTGTTTAGTAAAAGTAGTGATGTTCCTACTTCCTCTCTGGGATGATGAACAACTCCCAGCAGCAGCAACAGCACTAGTAGGAAGTGGTTCTTGATCTTTCCCTATTTTATTTTTATCAGAGAAAGTTTGGTCCTCCATTTATGTTATATTGATATATATACGTGCGGCTAAAGCGCACACAAACACAGAAAATATTTTTTTATTTTTGCTGGAGAGTAGTGCACTTTGTGGGTTACACCACCCTTTAAGAAATGAGCCAGCCGGCTCTTTACTTATGGGACACAGGCGCACGCTTGGCGCTGCTCCTTTGTTGATGCACGTGCAGCCACAGTGCACACAAGTCACAAACACAGAAAATATATATTTTTTTGGTTTGGAGTGTACTTTGGGGGTTACAGAACCCTTTAACGGTCAAGCCAGCCGGCCCTTTACTTATGACTCAGGCGCACGCTTGGCACTACTTTGTTGATGCACGTGCGGCTACTGCGCACACAATTCACAAACACAGAAAATAATTTTTTTTTTGGTTTGGACTGGAGTGTACTTTCGGGGGTTACAGCACCCTTTAACGGTCAAGCCAGCCGGCCCTTTACTTATGACACAGGCGCACGCTTGGCACTACTTTGTTGATGCACGTGCGGCTACTGCGCACACAATTCACAAACACAGAAAATAAATTTTTTTTTGGTTTGGACTGGAGTGTACTTTGGGGGTTACAGCACCCTTTAACGGTCAAGCCAGCTGGCCCTTTACTTATGACACAGGCGCACGCTTGGCACTACTTTGTTGATGCACGTGCGGCTACTGCGCACACAATTCACAAACACAGAAAATAATTTTTTTTTTGGTTTGGACTGGAGTGTACTTTGGGGGTTACAGCACCCTTTAACGGTCAAGCCAGCTGGCCCTTTACTTATGATACAGGCGCACGCTTGGCACTACTTTGTTGATGCACGTGCGGCTACTGCGCACACAATTCACAAACACAGAAAATAATTTTTTTTTTGGTTTGGACTGGAGTGTACTTTCGGGGGTTACAGCACCCTTAACGGTCAAGCCAGCCGGCCCTTTACTTATGACACAGGTGCACGCTTGGCACTACTTTGTTGATGCACGTGCGGCTACTGCGCACACAATTCACAAACACAGAAAATAATTTTTTTTTTGGTTTGGACTGGAGTGTACTTTCGGGGGTTACAGCACCCTTAACGGTCAAGCCAGCCGGCCCTTTACTTATGACACAGGCGCACGCTTGGCACTACTTTGTTGATGCACGTGCGGCTACTGCGCACACAATTCACAAACATAGAAAATAATTTTTTTTTTGGTTTGGACTGGAGTGTACTTTCGGGGGTTACAGCACCCTTAACGGTCAAGCCAGCCGGCCCTTTACTTATGACACAGGCGCACGCTTGGCACTACTTTGTTGATGCACGTGCGGCTACTGCGCACACAATTCACAAACACAGAAAATAATTTTTTTTTTGTTTGGACTGGAGTGTACTTTCGGGGGTTACAGCACCCTTTAACGGTCAAGCCAGCCGGCCCTTTACTTATGACACAGGCGCACGCTTGGCACTACTTTGTTGATGCACGTGCGGCTACTGCGCACACAATTCACAAACACAGAAAATATATTATTTTTTTAGCACTTGGGGGGAGCACCCCTGATGGACAGAGCACCCCCTGGACAACACTACAGCACCTCTTTAGGACTGGGACACTGCACAGGACTTTGGAGTGGACACAGCCCCTATGGAGAACTGACTGCACAACACAGTCCAGCCAGCCCCTATGGACTTTGAAGTAGTGGACACAGCCCCTATTAACAACAGCAGCACAGCACAACACAGCCAGCCCCTATGGACTTTGAAGTAGTGGACAACAGCAGCACTACACTACACTACACTACACAGCCCTAACTCCCACCCTCCCTCTTCACTGTCCACAGCCGAGTAAGAAAATGGCGCCGACGTGGGTACCTTATATAGGATCCAAAACCCGCGAGACTCGGAAGGCGGGAAGATGACGTTTTGCCTCGATTTCAGAATCCGAGTCAGGCGGGAAAAGTCGAGCCTGACTCGGATCGGACTCGGATCGGGGGGGCTCGGGGGGGTTCGGATTTCAGAAATCCGAACCCGCTCACCCCTACTTCTCACAAGGCTCTTTTGTTCCATAATTCCTCGAGCCGCATGTCGTTCTGTACACGTATTCTCTCGGTACATCTTCTGTGACCACACTCCTCTTCTCTAATATCCCAAGTGGCCAACTCTCTGATACTGGATCTCTGCATGGATGTCTCAATGCTATCTAATGCTTAACATGTCCAAAAAGAGCTCATCATCTGCTCTTCTCCTAGAATCATCATTTCCCCTCAAATCTCCATCATCGTCAACAGCACATCAGTCTCACGCCCACCTCATTTATTACTATCTTGATCCTGCCACCTCTACTGTGACCTATCTGGTTTACCTCTGACCCTTCTGTTGGTTTTTAAATGCCTCAGAAAAAGACGGATCTTCTTCCTCACCACTAAACATCTGCTTCACATTCTGCAAATCCCTTCACAGCCTCTCCATATCCTCCAGTATCCAATTCACATTTATCAACAAAGATATTAACAATACCACTCTTTCATATGTCTCAAACCCCTTCTCAAGATGCTCACCTTCTCACCTCCATGCCTTCATAGATCTACTTCTGAATTGTACACAATCTCTTCTCAATCCCTCCTATCAGGCTTCTCCCAGGCTTCTGCCCACTTCTGGAACTCACACAGGGACATATCTATAATGATGTTAGGGCCCGGGGAATGGTGGAGACCACTCACAGTAGATCCTGTACACATAACAAGTCTCACGGTAGATCCCCCTCCCCACCATTTTTCAGATGATATCTTCAGAAAGATGGTGCAGAACAGCGACAGCAAACATGCTGGCACAGAGCCAGAGCCTCCGCTATCTTCTGTGCATGTCCCATCTTCCATAATATCACTGGGAAGATGACTCCATTGGCAGTAGGTAAGGGTGTTGAGAGGGGAGTGTCCTCTGCGCTGTCTTTTCATCTGCTGCCGGGTCCGAGGCTCGTTACATGAGACGGAGGGGCGTTGACGTCGCAGCGCAACCTCTGACCCAAGTGTGCTGCTGAGTATGCACAGGCCTCTCCACGCGTCTTATCTCTCGGTCCTCCATTGAGACCCTGAACGTCTCACTGCATCGAAGACTGGATGAGTGGAGGATCCATAAATACAACTGTGGGGTCTATGTACTAAGCCTTGGAGAGAAATAAAGTGGACGGGGATAAAGTACCAACCAATCAGTGTAAGAGGGCCACTGCCACCACTGATGTATATACAGGTGTGAGCTAGCCAAAAATGCACACTACCTGTATTAACCCCATAAGCTTCTGGCTGTATACCTGCATTAACCCTGTGTTACATTGCATCCTGTTACCTTATTTGTAACTTTACCAATAAGGATTGCATACGGGAGACCAGCAATCGGGATGCCGTCGGTCAAAAGACAAACAGCTGCATCTCGATGCTCAGAATCCAGATCGGGGCTCGGTAAGTATCCTAGCCCACACCCCCCTTAACCCCCCAACCTTCCATCCTGACCCTAAGTATCCTAGCCCACACCGCCCTTTAACCACCAAACCCTCCCTCCCTGCATCCTAACCCTAAGTATCCTAGCCCACACCGCCCGTTAATCCCCCAGCCCTCCCTCCCTGCCTCCTAACCCTAGTCCCCCTCCCCCCCTCCCGCAGCCTAACCTTAACCCTCCCCGTTAGTGCATAAACCTAACCCTCCCCCCTTAGTGCCTAAACCCAACCCTTCCTCCTTAGTGCCTAACCCTACCCCCCCTCCCCCAGTGGTGCCTAAACCTGCCCACAGCCTAACCCTAGACCTTCCCACCCCACAGCCTAATGAAGTGTGAGGTAAATGGCTATGGAGGCACACCTGTAAAAAACACAATTTTTATATCAAAAACTCTGGAGCATGACAAGGAGTATGATTGGGGAGGGAGTATGACAGGAGAGGCTCTGCCTAACCTGACTGCACATCCCTGCCGCAGCCTAAATCTAACCCCCCTGGTGGTGCCTAAACCTCAGGGGTTAAAGTGGGCCGGAACGGGGCGGAACTGCGTTCCGTCACTTATTTTTGGAGACGGAACCAGTTCCGCCTCCTCCGACCCACCTAACCCCGGCGCCGCAGGGAGGCTGCATTTGCCAAGTGCCCGCTGAGATTTTGTTACCAGCGGGCACCAGGCTACCTCCCCGTAGCGCCAGCAGCAGCCGGACGCTGGAGCTCACTCATGAGCTCTGGCTTGCAGCTCCCGCTGAGTGCAGTGCACCATGGGAGAGACGTAATGACGTCTCTCCCATAGTTCAGAGGAGCAGCTCGGCGGACCAGGCGACGGTAGTAGTCGTTTTGGTATTTTTTGCATCGGCTTCACAATACGGGGCATTACTCAGGGAGTATTATTTAGGGGGCATTTCTCGGGGTGCAACTACAGGGGGCACTACTGGGGGCTTTATTTAGGGGGCACAACTTCAAGGACATTAATCTGGGGGCACTAATACAGAGGCCAATACTTAGTGGGCACTACTACTGGGGGCATTACTCAGGGGGCACAACTACAGGGGGCATTATTCAGGGGCACTACTACTGTGGGCATTATTCAGGGGGCATTACTCAGGGGGCACAACTACAGGGGGCACAACTGGGGGCATTACTCAGGGGGAACAATTACAAGGGGCATTATTCAGGGGGCACTAATACTGTGAGCTCTGCCACTGGGGGCACAACTACAGGGGCATTATTCAGGGGGCACTACTACAGAGGGTATTACTTAGGGGGCATTACTCAGTGGTACAACTACAGGGGTCACTACTGGGGATATTACTCAGGGGGCACTACTACTGGGGACATTACTCAGGAAACACTACTGCTGGGGCATTACTCAGGGGACATTACTTTAGGGGGCATTACACTGGCAGCACTACTACTGGGGCATTACTAAAGAGGAGCATTACTATTGGGGGCACTACTACAGAGGTCATTACTATTGGGGGCACTATTACAGAGGGATTACTAATGGGGGTATTACATAGGGGGCACTGCATAAGGGGGTCTCTGCATAAGGGGCACCACTACTGAGGGCACTGCTTAAGGGACACTACCACTACTGTGGGCTTTGCATAAGGGGCACTACCACTACTGGGGGCATTGCATAAGGGACACCACTACGGTGGGCATTATGTGTAAGGGGTACTACTATTGTGGGCATTGTATAAGGGGCACTACTACTATGGGCATTATGTATAAGGGGCACAAATGTGGGCATTGTGTAAAAGGGGCACAGCTGTGTGTCATACATGAATAAGGGACACTACTATGTGGTGTAATGTGAATCAAGAATGTGCTACTGTATGACGTAATTTGTTCGGGAATACTATGATGTGACTACGCCCGTTTCTTTTGAGACCACGCCCCTTTTTCGACGCACGCACTGTCCCTTTATTGAAATAGCACCGGGGGGCAGTGGGTGAGTTCCACCACTTCTCTAGGACCACTTTCAGCACTGCTGAATCGAATGCCTAAACCTAACCCGCCGCTCTAGGCTTACGTTCAGGATGTAGGCTGTCGTGATTCCCAAGTGATGTTGGGATTCCGGTGCAGTTATTCTGGCCGTGGGTCGGGAGTCCACCGGGATTTCGACCGCTGGCATCCCGATCCCGACCGCCGACATCTTAACTGCATCCCACCAATAAGCCTGGTTAGGTTATCTGACCTCCATCGCACACCGCTGACACCTGCTGTATCTACACCATAGGTTCTGCCAATAAAGGGAAGGGGGCTCACTCCACACAGGAGCCCCCAGACATTAATATACCGCTGCCTCCATAAATTCTACTTACACTGGTACACTCTCATACAGTATCTGTCCCAAACTTCACACTGAGTCAAACTCGCTCCTCTTGTCCCATCTCTGACCTTTCTCCATTAGACTGTAAGCTCTCTGAAGAGCAGGGCCCTTCCCAGGGCCGTAACTAGGGTAGTGCGGCCAGTGCCATCGCACAGGGCACCACAGGTCAGGGGACGCTGTTTGGGCCTGTTCAATTTCTGTTTATTACTATTTTCACTTGTAGCTTCCTCTTATTTCATCCCCAGCATCTCCTGGCCTCCCCTATCTCCTCCCTGGCCCTTCCCCATGAGGCCATTCCCCTTTTTGGGTGCATTATGTCCCTTTGAAAAATGAGGGGGGCACCAATGCTCTTTCTGGCACAGGGCACCAAAAAGTCTAGTTTCGGCTCTGGCCCTTCCCGCCTTAACTTGTTGTATCAGCAATTGTTTTATCTACCTCACATGTCCTAGCTCAGTGTTTCCCAACCTCAGTCCTCAAGGCACACTAAGAATCCAAGTTTTAGTGATATCCATGCTTGAGCACAGATGGTTAAATCAGAATAACTGAGGCACTAATTAAGATACCTGTGCTCAAGTATGGCTATCCTTAAAAACTGGACTGTTATTCCGCTATAATACCGAAATTCCGGGTCTGACCCGGAAGTTGGAGCAGGGTTCAAATCCGGATCAGACCTGGAATTTTCCCGGCGCCGACCCAGGATCTTCCTGAGTTGGCGCCGTTCACACAGGAGCCAGGTCTGCATAGACCCGGCTTTTCCGGCATTGAAGTGGACACTTGGAGATTACATCATCTCCAAGCGCCACTGAAGCCGGCCAATCAGCAGGCATGCGGCACGATCCAGGTCACCATGACCCAAATTGCGCCGTTTACACTGCAGGGTTTCACAGGTTATTCCCGTGTTAAACCCTGCAAGTTCCCTGGGTTAGATTGCCGGATCAATCGACCCGGCAATCCAACCATTTTACACTAAGGACCTACCCGTGTTTACCCTGCAATAACCTGGGTTTTAGCTCTGGGGTAAAAGGGGTATAAGTGTGCCTTGAGGACCGTGGTTGGGAACCCCTGTCCTAGTTTTATGCATGCCCTGCTTTCCCCACTGTCTGGTGCTGTGGAGCACTGTGTCACCTTACCAACCAGCAATAATGATAATAAATTAATAGTAATAACAGCAGAACTTCCTGCGCACTAAGAAATTCTATACTTTGGCTCAGTGACCACAGTGAAACTTTTGCAATATCTTATTAAACTTAACGAGTTCTGTCCAGCCTTAAGGCTAATTAGTCAACTGTTGTATGGCATAATGATTCTGTGCACTCCCTAAAGCATCATTAGACGTCTAAAGAATTATGTCTATTCTGGAACTGCCATGTATGCTCGTTAACTGGTTCAGTGCTGCATAAATGTGTGATAGTGAGGAATTTAAATATCTCGCATTTCATTCCTTATTGAAAGTAGGGGTGAGCGGGTTCGGATTTCTGAAATCCGAACCCCCCCGAGCCCCCCCGATCCGAGGCAGATGCGAGTCAGGCTCGACTTTTCCCGCCTGACTCGGATCTGAAATCGAGGCAAAACGTCATCATCCCGCCTTCCGAGTCTCGCGGGTTTTGGATCCTATATAAGGTACCCGCGTCGGCGCCATTTTCTCACTCGGCTGTGGACAGTGAAGAGGGAGGGTGGGAGTTAGGGCTGGCTGGGCTGTGTAGTGTAGTGTAGTGCAGAGTAGTGTTGTGCTGTGCTGTGCTGCGCTGTGCTGCTGTTGTCCACTACTTCAAAGTCCATAGGGGCTGGCTGTGTTGTGCTGTGCTGCTGTTGTTAATAGGGGCTGTGTCCACTACTTCAAAGTCCATAGGGGCTGGCTGGACTGTGTTGTGCAGTCAGTTCTCCATAGGGGCTGTGTCCACTCCAAAGTCCTGTGCAGTGTCCCAGTCCTAAAGGGGTGCTGTAGTGTTGTCCAGGGGGTGCTCTGTGCATCAGGGGTGCTCCCCCCAAGTGCTAAAAAAATAATATTTTTTGTGTGTTTGTGAATTGTGTGCGCAGTAGCCGCACCTGCATCAACAAAGTAGTGCCAAGCGTGCGCCTGTGTCATAAGTAAAGGGCCGGCTGGCTTGACCGTTAAAGGGTGCTGTAACCCGAAAAGTACACTCCAGTCCAAACCAAAAAAAAAATTATTTTCTGTGTTTGTGAATTGTGTGCGCAGTAGCCGCACGTGCATCAACAAAGTAGTGCCAAGCGTGCGCCTGTGTCATAAGTAAAGGGCCGGCTGGCTTTACCGTTAAAGGGTGCTGTAACACCCAAAGTACACTCCAGTCCAAACCAAAAAAAAAATTATTTTCTGTGTTTGTGAATTGTGTGCGCAGTAGCCGCACGTGCATCAACAAAGTAGTGCCAAGCGTGCGCCTGTGTCATAAGTAAAGGGCCGGCTGGCTTGACCGTTAAAGGGTGCTGTAACCCCCAAAGTACACTCCAAAACAAAAAAAAAATTATTTTCTGTGTTTGTGATTTGTGTGCGCAGTAGCCACACGTGCATCAACAAAGTAGTGCCAAGCGTGCGCCTGTGTCATAAGTAAAGGGCCGGCTGGCTTGACCGTTAAAGGGTGCTGTAACCCCCAAAGTACACTCCAAAACAAAAAAAAAATTATTTTCTGTGTTTGTGAATTGTGTGCGCAGTAGCCGCACGTGCATCAACAAAGTAGTGCCAAGCGTGCGCCTGTGTCATAAGTAAAGGGCCGGCTGGCTTGACCGTTAAAGGGTGCTGTAACCCCCAAAGTACACTCCAAACCAAAAAAATATATTTTTTCTGTGTTTGTGAATTGTGTGCGCAGTAGCCGCACGTGCATCAACAAAGGAGCAGCGCCAAGCGTGCGCCTGTGTCCCATAAGTAAAGAGCCGGCTGGCTCATTTCTTAAAGGGTGGTGTAACCCACAAAGTGCACTACTCTCCAGCAAAAATAAAAAAATATTTACTGTGTTTAGCCGCACGTATATATTAAATCGATATAACATAAATGGAGGACCAAACTTTCTCCGATAAAAATAAAATAGAGAAAGATCAAGAACCACTTCCTCCTAGTGCTGAAGCTGCTGCCACTAGTCATGACATAGACGATAACATGCCATCAACGTCGTCTGCCAAGGCCGATGCCCAATGTCATAATAGAGGGCACATACCATCTCAAATGACAAAGTTCAGGAAAATGACCTTGAAAAAGACATTTAAATCAGCTGAAGAGAAACGTAAACCTGCCAATATGCCATTTACGACACGGAGTGGCAAGGAACGGCTAAGGTCGATCCCTAGTATGTTCATGACTAGTGGTTCAGCTTCACATGACGATGGAAGCCCTCCTCCCACTAAAAAAATCAAAAGAGTTAAGCTGGCAAAAGCACAGCGAAGAACTGTGCTTTCTAAGAAGATATCACAAATCCCCAAGGAGAGTCAAAGTGTGGTGGTGGTTGCGATGCCTGACCTTCCCAGCACTGGACGGGAAGAGGTGGCTCTTTCCACCATTTGCACGCCCCCTGCAAGTGCTGAAAGGAGCACCCACAGTCCACTTGCTGATATGCAAATTGAAGATGTCACTGTTGAAGTACAACAGGATGAGGATACTGGTGTAGCTGGCGCTGAGGAGGAAGTTGTCGAGGAGGATTCTGATGGTGATGTGGTTTGTTTAAATCAGGCTCCGGGGGAGACAGTTGTTGTCCGTGGGATGAAAAAGCCCATCACGGTCATGCCTGGGCAGAAGACCAAACATTCCACCTCTTTGGTCTGGCAATATTTCTATCCAAATCCGGACAACAACTGTCTTGCCACTACTTTTACTAAACAATTGACCCTCCAACAGTCCTTAGCGAGGAGGATGAAGTACGACAGCAGTCATCCTGAAGCAAAACGTATAACTGAGGCCTTGACTGCTATGTTGGTGTTAGACGTGCGTCCGGTATCCGCTATTAGTGCAGTGGGATTTAGACAATTGATGGAGGTAGTGTGTCCCCATTTCCAAATCCCGTCTAGATTCCACTTCACTAGGCAGGCGATACCGAAACGTCAGAAAAAGTGTCCTCAGTGTCCTGAAAAATGCCGTTGTGCACAATGTCCATTTAACCACGGACATGTGGACAAGTGGAACAGGGCAGACTAAGGACTATATGACTGTGACAGCCCACTGGGTAGATGTATCACCTTACGCAGCAACAGCAGCAGCGTCACCAGTTGCAGCATCTCAGAAACGCCAGCTCGTTCCAAGGCAGGCTACGCTGTGTATCACCGGTTTCAGTAAGAGGCACACCACCGACAACCTCTTAGAGAAACTGAGGGAAATCATCGCCCAGTGGCTTACCCCACTTAGACTCTCCTGGGGATTTGTGATATCTGACAATGCCACCAATATTGTGCGGGCATTACATCTGGGCAAATTCCAGCACGTCCCATGTTTTGCTCACACAATAAACTTGGTGGTGCAGAATTTTCTGAAAAGCGACAGGGGCGTGCAGGAGACGCTTTGGGTGGCCCGAAAAATTTCTGGCCACTTTCGCCATTCAGCGACTGCGTGCCGAAGACTGGAGCGCCAGCAAACACTCTTGAACATGCCCCGCCATCACCTGAAGCAAGAGGTTGTGACGCGGTGGAACTCAACCCTCTATATGCTTCAGAGGATGGAGGAGCAGCAAAAGGCCATACAAGCCTATACATCCACCTATGACATAGGCAAAGGAGGGGGTATGCACCTTACTCAAGCACAGTGGACAATGATTTCCGTGTTGTGCAAGGTTCTCCAGCCCTTCGAACTTGCCACACGTGAAGTCAGTTCAGACACTGCCAGCTTGAGTCAGGTCATTCCCCTCATCAGGCTTTTGCAGAAGCAGCTGGAGAAAGTGAAGGAGGAGCTAAGACGGAGCGATTCCGCTCGGCATGTGGGACTTGTGGATGAAGCCCTTCATTCGCTTTGCCAGGATTCCAGGGTGGTCAATCTGTTGAAATCAGACCACTACATTTTGGCCACCGTGCTTGATCCTAGGTTTAAAGCCTATGTGGTGTCTCTCTTTCCGGCCGACACAAGCCTGCAGAGGTGCAAAGACCTGCTGGTGAACACACTGTCAGCTGAAGCGGAACGTGACACGTCAACAGCTCCTTCTTCATTTTCTCCCGCAACTGGGGCTGCCAGGAAAAAACTTAGCTATCCTAAGCAACCCGCTGGCGGTGATGCAGGGCAGGCAGGACCAAGTTTGGACATCTGGTCCGGACTGAAGGACCTGGCAACAATTTCTGACATGTCTACTGTCACTGCATATGATACTGTCACCATTGACAGAATGGTGGAGGATTACATCGGTGACAGCATCCAAGTAGGCATGTCAGACAGTCCATACCTGTACTGGCAGGAAAAAGAGGCAATTTGGAGGTCCATGTACAAACTGGCTCTATTTTACCTGAGTTGCCCCCCCTCCAGTGTGTACTCCGAAAGAGTGTTTAGTGCAGCCGGGAACCTTGTCAGCGAAAGGAGTAGGAGGTTGCTTCCACAGAATGTGGAGAAGATGATGTTCATCAAAATGAATTATCAGCTCTTCCAGGGAGACCAGCCTCCAGAACATACAGAGGGACCTGTGGTGGTGGATTCCAGTGGGGACGAGTTAATACTCTGTGAGGATGAGGATGTACACACTGAAGAGGGTGAGGAATCGGTGGATGAGGAGGATGAGGATGACATCTTGCCTCCGTAGAGCCAGTTTGTGCAGGGACAGATTAATTGCCAGCTTGTTTTGTGGGGGCCCAAACGAACCAATCATTTCAGCCACAGTTGTGTGGCAGACCCTGGCACTGAAATGATTGGTTTGTTAAAGTGTGCATGTCCTGTTTATACAACATAAGGGTGGGTGTCACATCTCCAAGGACAATTCCATCTTGCACCTCTTTTTTTTCTTTGCATTATGTACAGTTTGGGGCCTAGTTTTTCAAACTGCCATCCTGTCTGCCACTGCAGTATCACGCCTAGATGGGTCACGTGTTTGTGCCGCCCACTCGTGTCGCTTAGCATAGCCATCCAGCTACCTCGGTGCAACCTTTTGGACATAAAAAAACTATTGTGAGGTGTGAGGTGTTCAGAATAGACTGGAAATGAGTGGAAATTAAGGTTATTGAGGTTAATAATAGCATAGGAGCAGAAAAACCTACAAATTCTGTGATTTTAGCTGTTTTTATGCTTTTTTAAAAAAAAATACAGATCCAAAACACAAAACCCAGAACCCAAAACACGGAAGGGTGGTTTTGGCAAAACCAATCCAGATCCAAAACACGAAGAAAGATGTAGATCCAAAGCCAAAACACAAAACACGAAAAGTGGCCGGTGCACACTCCTAATTGAAAGGTAACTTGTTAAAGGGTTCGAAAACTCAGAAAGGCTCATTTATGGTCTAATGTGTGTCTATTTGTCCACTCTGCCTAGGCAGAGCTGAGAGCAAGTCTGTTTTGTGTGATCCTGCGTTCATTCAAAGTCGAGTGTACGCATCTACAGTAATTCAGAGTCGTGCGCATAACAACTCAATAGCTGTACGGTATTGGGGGCGTGCGCACATATGGGCTGATTCTTAATCGGACACCGATGCGGCCACTACAATTAATAATTTATGATACTGCAGTGACAAAGACCTTCCCTGATGTACAGTATAGTTGTACATCCGAATGAGCAAGGACTGAGATGCCCCCTGTAAGCATCCATAAGCACTGAAATACAGCTTGCTGCGGCTTTAGATGCATCATCGAAACAAATTAATAATATTTAAATTTGCCTAGGTGGTGTCTTGCACCCCCTCGTGTACATAGGCTCCAATTGCAAACTTACCTCTCACCCCCCATTGCCAATAGATCCCCCAGCATTCATGGATCCTATTAACAGTTACCCCCCACACCATCTTACTAGTAAAATTTATACTATTTTATTACCCAACCACCCCTGTGTAAAATGCCCGTTTATTGCACCCTGACCAGTGTAATTGTTTTATTATTTACTACCACCCCCCCTCCAGCATCAAATTGCTTTAATGGGACTCATCCCCCACCCCTACTTAATGTAGATACTCCCCAGGGGTATTACCCGCCACTCCCATGTGGCAATGCCTCTCCCCCCCCCACACATGCAGTGTGCAGCGGAGGTGTGTCAGGGGGGACTCATCATCAATGCACCTTGCTGCACTTGCAGAGATCAGCAAAGTAGTGCTCGCACTTTGTCACAGCCGTGATGTCGGCGGTCACGGACCACTGTATCACCGCCAAGGGGGTCAGGGGAATCTGAGGAAATTCGTTCTGAACATGTACTGAACGGACCTTAAAAGCCAGGGGACGCAGCGAGGCGCATCCAGTGGCGTCACAAGGGGGTGCGGGCCGCCCCCGGGTGTCACCCGCCGAGGGG
The DNA here is from genome assembly GCA_031769625.1 of Taudactylus pleione. Taxonomy (NCBI): domain Eukaryota; kingdom Metazoa; phylum Chordata; class Amphibia; order Anura; family Myobatrachidae; genus Taudactylus; species Taudactylus pleione. The sequence continues at coordinate 2,516,561 of JAUIMM010001617.1, forward strand.
GTGACACCAAGTTGCTGGCTCCCCCTCAGTGACAGAAGCCGGGTGATACACTGTAGCATTAAGTGCAGCACTCGGCTCCTGTCACAGTGAGGGAGCCGATACTCCGCCCCTCCAGCACCTCCCTTCAACCCATTCCAGTGCTGATAATGGTAAACACGGGCCGGGTTCGGGATCCGAGGCCACGCCACCTGCCTGAGAGGCCACACCCCTTTTCGAGATCCCTCCCCGCACTGGGGAGGGACGTCACTGGGTGCATCCCATGTGACCACACCAGTTAAGTGGTTAAAATCTATCTCAATCTACCAGCAGGAAATCTTGTCTTTTATGGTCTTAAAGAGGATGGTGTTCCAGCAAGTATACCATGTTTCAGCCATCAGAAAGCACCACATTTTGAAGTACTGCAGATTACACCTTCTTAGTCCTGGCAATAGAGATAAATGACATTTCAAAACTGTTCCACAAAATAGTCCTTTTCCATTTGGGCACATAGGCCCTCATTCAGAGCCGTACGCTCTGAGCAGAGCGCACGCTCTGAATGAGGGCCGGCCTCCATGAAAATGGAGCGTCCTTCTGGACGCTTGTATAGCTGTGGGTCACCACCCACAGGCTATACGAGCGTGCATTTTGATGGCCGCGATGGTCGCGACCATCGCGACCATCGAAATTGCGAGCCGGAGCCTGCAGTTGAGGTTTTCAACCGCAAGCTCCGGAGTGATTTTGGCTCTATCAGAGCCAAAATCACTCCCACTGACATCACTAGTGATGTCAGTGGGCTGGCTTTTGACGGGAGGCGTTCCCGTGGGAACGCCCCCGTCAGGGAGGCACGCCCCCGGCACGCCTACCAAAGGGGGCGTGCTGTCAATCAACATTGACAGCACGCCCCCTTTGATCGGACACAACGAGCGAAGGACTTTCCTTCGCTCGTCGCGTCTGGCGCATGCGCACGACGGAGCTCCCTCCGTCGTGCGCATGCTCAGTCCAGAACATCGACCCACTTGCGAGGGGACAGCCGCTCGCGAGTGGGTCTGAATCAGGCCCATAATTTTCACATTTATGGGAAAAATTTGTCTTTAAGTTTTATGCCAGTCCTATCAACCGCACCACGCAGGGACCACCAAATTGAAAAGTGGTATTCCGTCACATAGGGCGGGATGTACTAAGGTTGCGGTGACAATTCCACCAGGCACCCCAACCTTACTAATCACATATGTACTAACATATGCGATTAGTATTGCAATGGACAAGAGCTGCCCTTTGCAAAGCAGCCGATGCCTGGTGACGGGTTCTCCGTGGGCCCCCTGCCCCCTCCGAGCCTCGGGAGCTTCCTGCTGGTCACATGTGCAGGAAGCCCCGGGCTCCTCCTCCTCCCCCCTGCACCCGAAAGATTAGGAGGAGGAGGAGACGGAGGACCCAGGAGGAGCACGGACCAGCGAACATGGAGAGCAGGTGAGTGAGGGCCAGTGCTGGACGACGGCGGGGCGGCGAGGCAGCGGCGAAGCGTCAGGTGCGGGGTCGGTAAGAAGCCCATAGGCTTCTATAGGGTAATGCCAGGTTTTTCTGGTGTTACCCTCCACGCCGAAAAAAGGGTGGGCGGGGCTTAGTACATATGGAAATGCGGTAAAAACCCCGAAAACTGGGTTTTTACCGCATTTTTCCTTTAGTACATCCCGCCCATAGGCTCAGAAGTCTGGACATGTCACATATTTAGAGTCACATTTTTAAGCCAAGACCCATTGCACCTACTGTATGAAACAGAAAATGTCATTATGGCAGAAATCAGGTACTGCAGTTCCTCAGTCAGCATTTCCACAGCAGCACCGTCCAGTTCTCTCGTATGTTGCTAAGGTGCGCACATAAACAAAAGCTTTATTCAAGGTCATAAGCAATTTTTTTTTTAAGTGATCCAAGAAAACAAGAGAGACTTTTATTGGCTCTGGACTGCGATGAATCAGATCCGGTATAAATGTCTTGGTGAAATCATTGCCCGGGCACAATAGACATTCCCATTCCAGGAATGACGATTAGAGCCTGTGGTAACAGGAAAGTCACATGGGTAATACTTTTTCAAAGGTCACTTTTGTTTTGTGTTTTAACTCTGTCTAGGCAGAGCCCAGCCCAGTTCGCACGAGAGGAAGGAATGTTCTTCCTTTGTGCTGTGTGGTCGGCTCAGTACAAGGAGAATAGGTTACGCTGGACTTAAGAATAAAAAGAGGTGTGTATACATACTGAAGTCTGAATCAGCCCTCCAGGTTTCAACACCTGCCCGTCAATGAGCAACAAGGATGGGAAAAGTCATATTACTGGATATAATACAGAAGCAATTGTCTAGTGCTTATACTTAATAACTTAATAAGTGTTGATGGATTTAATGAAGACGGGAGAGAGGCCTCATGGGATATAGGATTGCATGGTTAGCTGCTTAAAAGCCACACTGACATACTATACAGCTGCACTTGAATGAGTTAAATTGCGCACTTCATGCATGTACATGTTGTACAAGGATGGGCAATGTCAGGGGTGAAGCTTGGCTTTCTGTGACCCTGGGTAAATACTCAGTTTGGGCCCTCTCCCCATAAATAGTAGTTATCCTCTACCTACTGTATATGACCACTGTATAATGCAAAGAACACCACTGTGACCAACATACCAATAATAGAGCTTTGCAGTGAGCACAGTAGTGATCACAATATAATGCTGAGAACATCACAGCAACTGCCATATACTGTAACACAGAGAACATCACAGTGACCGTCGTATAATGCAGAGAACATCACAGTGACCACCATATAACACAGAGAACATCACAGTGACCAACATACCAATAATAGAGCTTTGCAGTGAGCACAGTAGTGATCACAATATAATGCTGAGAACATCACAGCAACTGCTATATACTGTAACACAGAGAACATCACAGTGACCGTCGTATAATGCAAAGAACATCACAGTGACCACCATATAACACAGAGAACATCACAGTGACCAACATACCAATACATAGAGCTTTGCAGTGATCACAATATAATGCTGAGACATCACGGTAACTGCCATATAACAAAGAGAACGTCACAGTGACCATCTTATAATGCAGAGAACATCACAGTGACCACCACATAACACAGAGAACATCACAGTAACTGTCGTATAATGTAGAATACATCATAGTGGCCGCCATATAATATACAGAGCAACAGTGACTACCATACAATACAGAAAGCACCAGTGGTCATATTAAATACAGAATCCTAGGGAGGATTTCTAGTTAAGCGGTGGTGGTCCAAAGTCTACTACAGTAGGTGGGGGCTTAATTGATCTCTTTTATTCTCCACTACCACAGGCCTTTTCAGGTCTTTGGACTTCAGCAGGTCTCTCACCATCTTCTGCGTTGATCCTGCTGTCCTTAAGACCCTGCTGCCTTTTGGCTTGAACATGGTGTCTTCTGGTTTGTATCTGGGCCTAACAGGTCTTTTTCCTTGATAGGTGCTCTCTTTCCGCCGTCAACTGGGATCTCACTTCAGTCCACTCACGTAGTCTGTTATAACATACAGTGAGGTTTATGGCTGTATGACGTGGCTCCGGATTGTCTACTTTCTGGTGAGCCGCTACTCGATTAGGAAGCTCCATTTTAAAAAGTGTGAGTCGCCATTGGATGAGCTTGAATCCCTTTGAATTCAAGCTCACCACAGTGTGGACCTGTCACGAGAGACCTTGCCACTGCAACACAATGCTTTATTTATATATCCTATTGGTGTAGAACCTGGGTGATTACAACAGGTACCTGTTGAATGTGAAATAGAGGTTAGTCCACAAAGTTGCTAGAAATAAAAATGTGACTCTCATAGACTTTCCACTAACTCCTGGATGAAGTGGTAAGAGTAATGTGCTTGGACTGTTCATTGTGCTTGGTCCTGTAGGATAGGCAATCACATCCTTGTCACGCTATCTGTTGATAGTCTCATCCTGACTAAGAAGACTTAACACAACTATAATGAACAATTTATGCTCTATTGTCTTGTGGTGTACACAGTAATCAGTCTCTGAATGTACAGATCCATATCTAATAGTATAGTGTCTAGCTTACTGTACCAACAGTGACCACTCAGGATTAGACCATACAATGCTTTCTTCTATAAACAGACTTTTACTTCTTGGAACATGTCCTCATTGTAATGCTCTGGAGGTTTCATTTAAATGTCTACAATTAACTCTCCATTCAAGAAAGCTGAGTCAAAATCTAATTGGTACAGCAACAAACCATGCATGGCAGATATGGCAATTACTAAATGTAATGTAATGTATGTTGCCACAGTCAAGCAAATCTATGATGCTATTGCACAGATGGCTATGTCAGTTTGGGTCAGATTATGGGTCTGATTCAACTTGGATCGCAGTTGCTAACTTGTGTGCAATTCTGTAGGCAGGTCTTAGGCAAATATATGTAAATGCTGCATTCGCAATGTCATCGCACGGCTAACATACACATGCCCTCTGCCTACACTCACATTCATAACACCGCCCAAACCAGGCCAAACATCGGACACATCGAAGGACATTGAACCCACACCCAGCATTGCGGCAGGTCAGACCTTACTCACAAATTGCTAACTTTCCAGGTCACGTGGAAAGCTCAGGCTAATTTATGCACGCCCTTGCAACAGCATTCAAATGCACAGGCATGCCTGCGTTTCCCTGACCATCCCCCCATCACCACCCCCAAACGCTCCCTGCCTGTCAATCAATCTGCTAAAGCCTTGCATGGAGCCCGTGGTGTCTGTGCATTCTCAATGGTGAGTTCGCAAACCCACACTGCGTTGTATACGTATGCACAGTATGCAACAATTGACCAATAGCATACACATTAGCAACTGCGATCCAAGCTGAATCAGGCTACAGTCCCTCTTTAATTCTACACAGCACACTTGTCCTTGGCGAACTTGACTTTGAGTCCTTTGTCTTTTAGTACACTTATGTCAATGAGGTTGGGCCCCAAATCTGGTACAAATAACACATCCCAGGGGGAAGCAATCGGGAAGCCGACTGCCTATATACCGGCAGCCGGCTTCCCGACTGTCTTATCCCGGCATGGGTGAAATGCCGGGCATCTAGATGTAGACGCCCGTATTTCCCCGACGCCGGGAGACCGGCGCCCGGCATCACAATCGTAGTGATGCCGGGCGCCGTGAGCGGACAGCCGCGAGGGGGGGAGGGTTAGGTTTAGGTCTCCCGGGGGGGACTTAGGGTTAGGCACCCACCTGGGGGACTTAGGTTTAGGCAGCGGGGAAGGGGGTGGTTAGGGTTAGGCACTTAGAGGGGGGATTAGCGTTAGGCACTTGGGGGGGAAGTTAGGGTTAGGCACCCCTAAGGAGGGTTAGGGGGGTTAGATTAGGTTAGGTTAGTGGATACTTACCTATCCACGATCGGGATTTCCAGCGCTGTCGGGCTTCCACTGCGTCGCACTCTGCTCCTGCCGGGCTGCCGCTGATGGGAATCGAACCCATCATACCCATTCCATCCTAGATGTCTGTGACTATGTTTTTGCCATTATATCTCAGACGCACTGTGATTTTCCTGACTTTTGTGGCTGTGAGGACTTTGTCTCCAATAACTATGACTGTTATTATAGGGTCACACTTGCTTAATGATGTAAACCATTCTTAATTGCAACTTAAATGCTTGGTGGCTCCCAAGTCCATGTACCAGCAATCGTTCCTGCAACTGTCTGTAACATTTAAAGCTGACATTCTTTTAATCATGATTCGCCTGAGTCTCTCAGTGGATAATTCAGCATTGTACGCAAGTGCAATGCTGGACGCAGATTCCAGATTATCGGGTATCTGCGCATGTACAGGACCTGTTCTGCGAATGTGCAGAACGGGTTTTGCGTGATCGCACGCAGCCCCTTCTATGGTTCTGCCTGATTGACAGGCAGAGGCATTTAAGGGGTGGGTGTGGTCAGTTTTCTAGGAGTGGCAAGTCCACGGGCTGCGTCCACGGATGCAGTTTCCGGGCCTCGCAAGCCGGCCAGCCTGAGTTAGCTGAGGCTTACTGAGTTGGCCGGTGGTCAGGCGCCATTGCGACGATTGTTATCCCACCCTGTGACCTCGGTCACTGTGCTGGGATCGCAAATGCAGCTGGGGCTGTCATACAGGGGGTGTCATACACCTCCTGCTGCATTTGCATATTTATGCAGCTTTGCAATTCCATTCCCAAGGTGAATCACCCCCTCAGTCTGCATTTAGAGGCTTTATTTTCCACTTTGTGATTTACTAAACACATGTACTTAGTCCTTTTGGGTTTAGTGTCCTTTGTGAGTAAAGTAGAACTCTCGGCATTTGTGTCAACTGGTATGCATTCCGGGACCTGTAACAGTTTAGCCCATACGATGTCTGTTGATAGTTTAGTCGCACAAGATTTTAAAGCCACCACCGAGAAATCAAATTCTGGCATAAGATTCGTCATCCTTCTGGACTCCTACAGACATCAATTGTTGCGATATGGACAACATCTTGTCAATGTACTCGTCCATGTCCATGCATGCAGTCTGGTACCATACAGTGTATGCCTCAGGTTTATCCTTGTCATCAGCCTTTTATATTCATACACTGCCTGCTGGGCTCTCCACATGTCATGTGCTGACACTTTCCTATGAATTATGGTATACTTGTACCGTTCCACAGCTAGGCTTATAGTTCCCATGGCCCTATCCACCTCATCAGGATTAGTATTGTCACCTGGATGATTTTCCACAGCTTCTCCCACTTCAGCTGCACCACCATAGAGAACTTCCACATAGTGTAATTCTCTGAATCTCTTTCTGGCTTGATCCACACAAACAGGACTTACCTGTATTCTTCATATGCAGGATGCTGGACCCCATAAACTATTGATATGACTTATTATGGTAGAGCCTGGGTGACTACAATAGGTAGTCTTTAACACAGTGGTGACAGCAGTAGCTACATCAGCAGTTATGCAGGTAATATACAGCAGTAATCGGTCTCACCTCTGAGGAGCTAAGAACTGCACAGACATGCAGCACCATGACACTCAACACAGTAATGCCAGCAGGGTCTTGTATGTGCCGTGCCATCATCCCACCGTGGGCACAGCACAGAGGAGACATAGACAGCACTGGATCGCCCTCCTCTCCGTCACTCTTTTAGGGGTGTTGTATGCAGCCAGGAGAAGACTGCACATTACCTTTATAGATCCTGTATGTCAGTACAGGTCAGAGCTTTCTCTGTGATGTCAAAAGGATGAGGGCCAAAAAAAGATATAGGGGCCTATTAAGGCTTTTATATCTAAAAATTAGGAGGCAACTGTAGCTCTAGTCTAGGCTGTTAACTGTGCTGTGAAATGCAGGTCAGTATATTACTGTATGTTGACAGTAACCATTTCGATGTTCATAATAGCAACATTGGTCATAATGGGGCAGCACGGTTGGTGTAATCATAGCTAGCATTTCTTCCTCGTAGCACTGAGATTGTGGGTTCGATTCCCACTACGGACCTAACTGTCTGGAGTTTGTATTTTCTCCCTGTGCTTGCATGGGTTTACTCAGGGTACTCCCTGTTTTCTCCCACATTCCAAAAATTTACTGGTAGGTTAATTGGCTCCCAACAAATATTAACCCTAGAGCAGTGTTGGCTAACCTTGACACTCCAGCTGTTATGGAACTACATAACCCAGTATGTACTGCTACAGTTTTGCTATTAGGGCATGCTAAAACTGTGGCAGGGCATGCTGGGATATATAGTTCCACAACAGCTGGAGTGTCAAGGTTAGCCAACACTGCCCTAGAGTGGAAGTGTGTGTATGTGGTAGGGAATATAGAGTGTAAGCTCCACTGGGGCAGGGATTGATGTGAATGGCCAAATATCCTCTGCAGTGCTGCGGAATGTGTGTGCTATAGAAATAACTGATAATAAAGAAATAATAATGTCTATAGCCAACATATCGACATGTTTAACATTTCATCATTCAGCATGTCGACACTGAGTAAATGTTGACATAGCATTTTTAAGGTGTGCTAACACTAACTCTCACCACTAAAGCTAATGTTGGCATTTCACTATGTTGACAACTCATGTTGACATTTTGAACATGTTGACATTTTCCAAATATAGACATTTTGACCGTGTCGTCATCATAACTGTTGACATTCTGATGTCAACATAGTGATTATCTATATAATGCAGATATCACTTGACAACTGTCTTTAGGACCCAGACAAAGTTGCTGCCCAATTAGGTTTATCAAGATATTTGATCTAAACAGTGGATTAATTCCAAATTCTCCCGGGTGTTGCTGAGACAGCGGTGATGTTCTCTGCACCAGGGGAGCTCCAAGACATGGACAGCCCTGTGCCTCTGCCTGCTGAAAGGAGGGATAATATTAGGTCATATTCCTATTTAATATTTGCACAGTGAGATGAGGAGATACAGAAGCATGCTGAACTAAACACGGCAGCACGACCATTTTCACCAAGCATGCATTAATCCACGTTGATTACTTTATAAGTGATGTGGTTAGAGATACTGTAATCCTGAATGTTACACTGCGCTGACTATAAGACATGCCAACATGACACATTTATGGGGACGGTGTTTGCTACTTTTTGATGGCATTAAGCTTGTCTCAGTTAATGAAGTGATATAAATGGCTTGTTATACAGCAATTAAATAATTGAACCCAGTAAATATAGTCAAAGAAAAGAGTGAGAAATACTGGACCAGAAAAACATCTCCCTAATTAAATGGGTCATTTCAGCCAGTGTTTACTTAGTATGTTTAATGAAATATGCATCTATGTTAGGTAAGAATGGGGCATTTCCCAAGAACCTCCAAGGCTCAAATACAGTTTTTGAAAATCAGCAAAGAAAGGGCCATAGTGGTTGACTGCTATGGGAAGATTTTCCTTTGAACGACCTACACAGTGGTGTAAGGAACTAAGGGCCTGATTCAGACCCACTCGCAAGCGGCTGTCCGCTCGCAAGTGGGTCGATGTCGTGCTCTGCGCATGCGCACGACGGCGGGAGCTCCGTCGTGCGCATGCGCCAGACGCGACGAGCGAAGGACTTTCCTTCACTCGTTGTGTCTGATCAAAGGGGGCGTGCTGTCGATGTTGATTGACAGCACGCCCCCTTTGGTGGGCGTGCCGGGGGCGTGCCTCCCTGACGGGGGCGTTCCCACGGGAACGCCTCCCGTCAGAAGCCGGCCCGCTGACATCACTAGTGATGTCAGTGGGAGTGATTTTGGCTCTGAAAACCTCAACCGCAGGCTCCGGCTCGCAGTTTCGATGGTCCCGATGGTCACGACCATCGCGGCCATCAAACTGCACGCTCGTATAGGCTGTGGGTGGTGACCCACAGCTATACGAGCGTCCAGGAGGACGCTCCATTTTTATGGAGGGCGGCCCTCATTCAGAGCGTGCGCTCTGCTCAGAGCGTACGGCTCTGAATGAGGGCCTAAGAACCTCATTCAGAGTCGGTCGTTGCGGCCGCACGGTCGTAAGGTAAAAGGGGCCAGATATACAAATGAAGCGCTCGCAAGTTGCGTCGTTAAGATGGGATCGTTAGCTGGACGAGCGAGGGGAGGATGCGGCCGTAAGACTAAAAATACGCCCCCTTCTCGTTCCCATTACACGTCATCTCCGGGCATATAAGGATTAATCGAGACCATCGGGAACCATCGGAGCTGGTCGTAGACCTTAAGGTTGACCATACCCTTTCTTAAGCACTACGATCAAGTCAGTGTAAAAACCTCCCATGTCACATGTGCCATGACACTACTTAGTTAATTATGCACTCCCATAAAACGCCGTTTGCATAATCAAGCACGCCTGCGTTCGGATCTCCACTCCCCAGTTCACAAGCACCTTCCCCTGTTACCACCCACAAACGCCTCATCCTGTCACTCAAGCTAATGACCTGGCCAAGTTGAAGGAGAGAGCAATTTCTGATCGTAATAGCTAGTTTGCGCACTCGCATTGCGAATTTTACGCATGCGCAGTTTAGCGAACATCGGTGGCGTACGACCGTGCGGCTGCAACGACCGACTCTGAATGAGGTACTAACACCTTTGGAGGGGGTGCAGCAGTCACGTGGTCCAGAAATGAGCAGCGGGCCTACCTATAGTCATTGAAGCCTGTACAACAGTGATCGTCCTGCCAATGCCTCACACAGTTTGCTGCATCCCGCCCTAGAAGAGTTGAACAAAGGCTGTGGGGAGATGGGCTGTATCGCTGGGACCATGCCAACTCCTCACCAAATTTTGCAAAGGAGTCCAGTGATGTAGGTTTCTGCCCCCTGTCACTAGACCACTGCATCTGGCTAGTAGAAAAACATGGTCCCTCCTTTAGTAACCATTCAATAAATGTAAAATGCCATTAGAAGAACATGTCAGGCACCCATGCTGCCTAAAACTGATAGAAGGGACAAGTGGCTTCCTCGTCAGCATGGATTGGAAATGGGCAAGGAGGGCATGAGCTCTGGGCTCTGGACTTGATGGGGCGCTTAGGGGGTATGGAGGACAGGTAGCTGCATGTATAGGTTTGAAGCCGCACACCGGGACCTGCAGCCAGTTACCTGCAGCCAGGCCTTGAGAGACACTGCGCCGCCATCAGTCTATTCTGGTGCGGGTCATGAACCAATCTGAGCTCGCAGACCAGCAGCCAATCAGCAGCAGCTGCCAGTCCACAAGCTCCAATTAGCTCGCAACAGGCACTACATTTAGAAGAATGACGGCGGCGCTGTGTATCTCAAGGCCGGGCTGCGGGCAGCTGCCTGCAGGTCCCAGTGTGCGGCTTCAAACCCACATATACAGCTACCTTCTTCCCTTACCCCCTCCACCTCAGCAGCCTCTCCTTGGCTCCCCGTCCTGCACTGCTCCGAGCTCACCCACCGTGCGACCCCGGCAGGTAAGAGAAGAGAGATGGCTTATTGGGAGATGTCATTTTAATGTGAAAGTCCATTTTTAAGAGTTCTTATTGCACCCCCCAGTCCGGTGTGTTACATCTGTCAGTTCTGGGGAGTTGTTGTCACCGGGGGGCCTTACTGTGGCATATTGTGTAAGGGCCTTATTGTGGCATAATGTGTAAGGGGCATTACTGTGTCTAAGGGACCTTACTGTGGCTTAATGTATAAGGGGCCTTACTGTGGCATAATGTGTAAGGAGCCTTACGGGCCTTATTGTGACTTAATGTATAAGGGGCCTTATTGTGGCATAATGTGTAAGGGGCATTACTGTGTCTAAGGGACCTTACTGTGGCTTAATGTATAAGGGGCATTACTGTGGCATAATGTGTAAGGGGCCTTACTGTGGCATAATCTGTAAGGGGCCTTACTGTGTCTTTGGGGCCTTACTGCGGTTTAATGTATTAAAGACCTTACTTTGGCATAATGTGTTATATTATAAGTAGGGATGTGCGCCGGACCATTTTTGCGGGATTTGGATTTGGTTCTAATTCGTCGTCCGGCTTTGGATTTGGATTTGGATTTGCCAAACTGCGGTGACTGGCTTTGGATTTGGATTTGGATTTGGATTTTTTTACAAAAATTGACAAAAAAAGCTAAAATCACATAAATTGGTCTTTTTTTTCTTCCTAGAGTATTATTAACCTCAATAACATTAATTTCCAGTCAATTTAGACCATATCACAGCTTATAATATTGTTTTCAACATTATTGGCCAAAGGTTGCAGTGAGCTGACTGGTTACTAAGCGACAAAGCAGCGGCACAACGACACAGACACCACAGTATAAAGCACATCTATGACACATTGCCACACAGCAGTGGCAGAAATGAAAAGTAGTGCACCCACCCAGTGGGGTACGGCCAGCAGAGTCACAGTACTTGTTTACAAAGTGGGCTACGGCCCTAGGAGTCACAGTGCACAATCTTATTAGCATTACACCGCACATAGGGCCTGATTCACATTACACCATAAAGTAGTGTCTCTTATTTATGTTACGACACACAGTAGTGCCCCTTTTACACAATGCCCACAGTAGTGACCCTTTTACACAATGCCCACAGTAGCGGTGTCCCTTACACAATGACCCCCAGCAGTGGTGCCCCCTATGCAGTCCCCTTAGTAGTACGGTCCACTATGCAGTGCCCCCAGTTGAATGCTCCCCAGTAGTATGCCCCCCATTAGCAGGCCCCCCCAGTAGTATGTCCCCCATTAGCAGGCCCCCCCAGTAGTATGCCCCCCATTAGCATGCCACCCAGTAGTATGCCCCCCCAGTAGTATGGCTCCCCAGTAGTAGGCTGCCCCAGTAGCAGGCCCCCCCAGTAGTAGGCTGCTCCAGTAGTAGCCCCCCCTGTAGTATGGACCCCCCCCTGTAGTATGGCCCCCCCTGTAGTAGGCCCCCCCAGTAGTATGGCCCCCCCAGTAGCAGGCCCCTCAGTAGTATGGCCCCCCCAGTAGTATAGCCCTGCCCAGTAGCAGACCCCCCCCAGTAGTGCAGACCCCCCCAGTAGTATAGCCCCCCCCCCCAGTAGCAGGCCCCTCTGTAGTATGGCCCCCCAATAGTGCAGATCCCCCCCAGTAGTATGGCCCCCCCAGTAGCAGACCCCCCCCCAGTAGTATAGCCCCCCCCAGTAGCAGGCCCCTCTGTAGTATGGCCCCCCCAGTAGTATTGCCTCCCCCAGTAGCAGACCCCCCCAGTAGTGCAGACCCCCCCCCAGTAGTATAGCCCCCCCAGTAGCAGGCCCCTCTGTAGTATGGCCCCCCCAGTAGTATAGCCCCCCTCCCAGTAGCGCCCCCGGACCTTTGACAAGTAAAAAAATTAAAAAAATAAAACTTACCTGTATCCCCGCTCCCGCGCCGTCCGCTCTGTCACACGCTGAGGAGGGAGCCGGAAGACGGAGCTCATGTGTGAGCTCCAGCCGGCTCCCTCCGTGCAGCAGCCAATGAGAGTCTGTGTGACTCTCATTGGCTGCTGTAACAAACACACAGCTGCCGCTGGCGGCTGTGTGTCTGTGTCTGTGTAGGGCAGAGCGCTATCACTGCGCTCTGCCCTACACGCGAGGAGACCTGATGTCGGATTCTCTAGTGAGAATCCGACATCAGGCGGCCGCCGTTCGGCCCCGAACGGGGATCCGAGTCAGGCGGTGAACACCCGAACAGGGTTCGGGTGGACTCGGATCCCCAATGTTCGGAGCGGTTCGGATTCCACAGAATCCGAACCGCTCATCTCTAATTATAAGGAGCATTACTGTGTGGTATAATGTGTTATATTATAAGTAACTTTACTGTGTGGTATATTGTGTAATAAGGAACATTACTGTGTCACAAACCCACACACCCTTTTCGTCCTCTTTGTTGTTGTTTTTTTTGGGGGGTAAGAGACGACAAATGATGGCCTTGCCCCAGGTGACAAAAATCCTAGTTTCGGCCCTGGAAATGGGTGCTGCCCTTAAATAGACAATAACCCCTAGGTACAGTCTACAGTGAGCACTCTTATTAGAGGAACACCATATAATTTACATGTTGAAAGGATTATGCCCCACGTGGCAATGTATGTACAGAAATGTCAGTGATGTCCTCTTTAGCCCATAATGCCTTCAAACAAACCCACTGTTCTAAAGTTATGTTATGTTTTCTAGCCCCCATTTAAAGGCTTTAGGAGCAGTTTTATTAAACTAGACTTGCAGTCAATCCTCCGTGAACCATACTTGTCCACTCTGCCGGAAATTTCTTGGATACTCCCAAATTTGGAGTGAGTCTGCCAGCTCCAGCCAACATTGGACAAGTCTCCCGCATCCTGGAGATTCACAGATGAAGTTGGTGGGGCAATGCGCTTGATGATGCAATCCGCTATAATTCGCATCATCGCGGCCTCTCCCCCCAGTGATGTTTGCTACACCACCCAACCTGCCTACCTGGATATTCCTCTCCTGGAGAAGGACTTGCCAATGTCAGCAAGTGTTCAGTGAACAGTTGTTTTCTATAGTCTGCATTTTTATGTAGTATGGCAATTGACAGTATTGTGAGGGTACTGGATATTGGAGATATCTGCTGTGGTCCTTCTGCTATCATTCTCCAGGGCCGCAACTAGGGGGGGGGCTAGAGGTGCACGTGCAACGGGAGGGGATTGCGGGGGGGTGAAAAAGCAGACTCTGCCATCTGAAAATGGCCGCCACCGAAGAAGACCTCTAGTGTCTGTCTCTTTCTTGGCGGCGGCCATTTTTGGATGGCCGTTTTCAGCAGATTCCATGCGGACTAGCCGTCCGCATGGACTCTGCTGAAAACGGCCATCAAAAAATGGTCGCCGCCCAGGAAGAGATAGATGCTAGAGGTGCTACTGGACCACTAGTGTCTGTTAGCAGAGCGCAATGCACACAGCGTTTCCGGAAGTGCCGGGAACGCTGGTGCTGCAGGGAGAGGATGCTGAGAGCTGCATCTTCTCCCTTCAAACCCCCCTGGCAACGAGCATAAACCCCCATGGCAACGATCATGGAACCCCTGACAACAAGCATGAAACCCCCTGACAATGAGCATAAATCCCCTGACAACAAGCATGAAACCCCCTGGCAATGAGCATGTAACCCCTGGCAACGAGCATGAAACCCCATGGCAACGAGCAGGTAATTTTAAAGTAATTAGAAGCATTACTGTGGGGCATAAAATGGTGTCGGGCAAATATGTAAGTGGCACTTTGGTAATAGGCATTACAGTGGCATAATGTGTAATGGGCATTATGGTGTATGGAATAATGTAAGTCACTATACCAGGGACGTCTGAGTAATGCACTGCCTTATGGAGGAGCAAGGACAAAATCCAGGTACGGGAAGGGAGGGGGGCGCAAAATTGCTGCCTTGCACCGGGTGACAGATATCCTAGTTTCGGCCCTGCATTCTCAAAAGAAGTCCACCAAAACTGTCTTTGGGGACTTCTGAAATGGCATTTCTGTATCACAAACTTTTTACAGAGGGAGATCATTAGCCTTCCTCCCCATCAGCACACGTGCAACAAGATGGCCGTACATGAACATTAGCCTTTCCGGGTCCGTACCCAGACGTAAAATGATAGCGTCAACTATTACTGTACTCCCTACTCTTCACCAGGAACGCTCTTATCGAAGCCCGCATCCCAGCAAGAGTAATTAGTTACATTTCATATTAATATAAATTGGTGTGACACGGCAATAGGGAATTATGTTTAACCGGGTAAATTTGACGATATTGTTCAATAGGCGCGTTAAGCAGATATAATTATTATCTTTCACCCCTTGAAATGCTTTATGCTCTGAATGTGATAACTGGTTCCTGGGGAATTAATAGGTTGTATTCTCCTGAATCCTGGTTCTGATCACAAAATGTCTGCACCAATGTCAGCAGGCAATAGGTACTGTACACTTTAAGGCAGGGGCGCAACAGAGCACCATAGCAAAATTCAGAGTACTAGAGGAAGCCGCCTTGGCTTCCCGGGGCGCCAGCCCAGCTCTGCCAGCACATGCCATGTTGAGCACTAGTATGGGTCTAGGGGAGGAGTTTGTGAGGGCATCAGAGGAGGGGCTACCTGCATTCGCCCACAACGCCATGGCAACGCCCACAAGCCATGCACACACTGTAGTTCAGCTACTGCTTTAAAGGTCACTTGTTTCATTTTCGAAAATATATTTAATGGGGAGAAATCGTCAGATATTAAAGAGGATGTGAATAACCCCCTTATAACTATCAGGGCAGCCCTAGAGATATGCTTGGCATTCTGAATGTATCCATCCGTGCTTCCGTGCCGCAAATCCAGTTAGTTGATATAAAACAGGTATCCGGGAGTGCTTCATCTCTCTTCAACCTCCCAAAAATGTCTCCCAAGGTTGCAGTGCTCATTATTAATGATATGCAGATCTCTCTGAAGAGCTGGTGAAGGCACGGCCTGTGTGATAGCTCCCAGCTTCTGCGCCGTGACCTCATTAACTTGCACTCAGTAGAAATTAGACCTTACACTGGGACCATCTGCATCTTGCTGTGGGACAAGGGATGCCCACATGTACAGGAAAGAACCTTCCCATCAGGCTGGGGACCGTCATTCTGAACGCCACAAAGAGATGAGGCAGCTTTCCAGATCTGACTAACAATGCAGGAAATTGGCTGCAGTCTTTGAGTTGTCACCCCCTTGGTGATTGTAATTCTGCAGAACAAGAAGGGCCACAGTTACAGATTGCTTTCCTGAATTGCGTCTCGAGCAGAGTGTATCAGGGGCACCTCATTCTCATTTCAATTAGCGCCAGTAGAACACCAGAGTTTGGGGAGCTTTGTTGCATCTGATGAAGGTAAAGATAGGGATAGTTTTGGATGGAAGACATTCTGGGCACTGGTAAGTGGTAACGAAGGCCCTGGGGACATGTAACCGCACCTGTATGTCTCATACGTTTCCCACTACACGTCTGCGTTCCGGTGTACAGGCAAACAGAAACTGGGAAGATTTCTGCTGCTAAAGACGATCTGTTTGCTGGGTTTTTTAACCCCTGCCTTGCTGAGCGGATGAACCATAATATTCTTTTCCCACCTTCAGACCACACTAATGTGTTTCCTATGCCAGGGGTCTGCTAGGATGTGGGCATTGCACTGTGCAACCTTGCGACGTGTCGTATCAATGAAAGAAGTCTGCCTAATGACATAAGATCAGGACTGCAAATCACAGAAGAAAGCTAACACGTGTGTGTGTGTATATTAGACATGTGCGGTTCCGTCCTCCAGAAATCCGAATCCACCCGAATTTCATGAATCCGGACAGATCTGAGGCACGTTTCTGATCTTCTGAGGAGATCCGGACAGATTGGAGTCGCGGTTCTGACCTTCCCGCGGTTCGGAATTGGGAGGGCCTGATTCAGCAAGGCGCGCAGTTGCTAATACGCATGCAATCATCCGTATACATCGCAGTGCGAGTGCGGGAACCAGCCATTGCGATCGGGACTGTGTTTGCAATGACTACGCAGACCCATCGCAGAGTGATTGACAGGAAGCGCCGTTTGTGGGAGGTGATGGGGGGTCGGCTAACGCAGGCGTGCCAGAGCGTTTCAACGCCGTTGCATGGGCATGCATAAATTATAAACTGCGATGCCATATGCAGTCTGAGGTCTCATAGTGTGTGCGGTAGTTAGCAATTTCTGGGTAAGGTCAGGGCTTGTACAAGTGTGCGTGAGGCTGCGATGGTACTCTATTGTACCGATGTTTTTCGCAGTCTTGCTAAACATTACGGATGTGTGTAAGGTAAAGTGGGCGTCCTTATGTAGGGCAGCGGTGGCATAGCAATCACACTGGATTACCATACTATCGCAGTTGAATTGTGTGCGTAATCGCTATTGCTTTCGCGGTTGCGTTCCGCGGTGAATCAGGCCCAGGAACATGAACTCTCACCTTGTCAAGCTGGTAGATTTTCTCATTGCCCGTCAGGTTTTTCACATTGTTACATGTTAGATGCTGGGTCTCCAGTTGTTGTTTGGTAAAATGCCCATATTAAAGCTGTGGAAATAGATTGTGTTATAAATTGTGTTGTTTGAACACAGGACTATTTCATACACTGCAGAGGCAGCCAGTTTGCATATTAAGCCTATATTCATGGTATGGAACCTTTCAGTTCACATCAAGGGACTTTTAAGGGTCTAGTATTTACTAAGCTTTGTTAGGAGATAAAGTGAACGGAGATAAGGTACCAGCCAATCAGCTCCTAACTGCCATGCCACAGGCTGTTTGAAATATGACAGTTAGGAGCTAATTGACTGGTACCTTATCTACATTCACTTTATCTCCTAACAAAGCTTAGTAAATAGACCCCTGAAAGTTACACGACTGTCAGCTTGAAATTTTGAGGAGCTACATGTTGAAATAAATGTTGCAAAGTTAAAAGTGTATCACGTTAACAGGCCCGCCAAGAGCCGTGGCGGGCCCCGGTAATAGGGGGCGTGGCCTAATCGCGGGAGGAGTGGCCACGCCCCCTTGCCGAGAAAAGAAAAAAGATTTGCAGCGCCGCTTCGCACGCTGGGGAGGGGGGGCGCTCTGAGCCCCCTCAGCCCGGCGCAAAGCCATGGGGGCGCAATCAGTGTGATCGCTCCCCCGCACAGGAATAGGAGACTGCTGTGGCTGCTGCCACGAGCAGTCTCCACTGCAGCTCCGCACACGCTGTGTGCTGGGCTGCTGTGAGGGAGGGGAAGCGGCACCGGACCCGGGCCCCCGCCGGGCCCCTCAGGAAGCCCGGGCCCCGGTAATCTGTACCCGCTCCCCCCCCCTCTCGGCGCCCCTGCACGCTAAGGGAGGGTTCTAGTCACAGAGCTGAGAAAACACTTTTCCGAATAAAGTGGAGCAAGACAAGGTTTTTTTTCACTTCGTGTTATTCATAAAGAGCTTTACCGCAGAGAGGGCCTGATTCAGAGCCGGACGCTATTTGCGGACGCTCGTTCTTAAAAAGGGTCCGGATATTTAAATTGAGCGCTCGCTCTTTGCGGTGTGTTGACGCCTCCATGTCTGAGCGAACGTCCGAAAAATATGCTCGCTATTTTGTAAAGACGCCCCTTTGCCGTTCGCATCACACGTCATCTCCGTTATTTATTAGATTAATCGTGTACATCGAAAGGCATCTGAACTGCTCGCAGTGGTTGTGGTAGGATTTTCTTACCGCTATCACTGCGAGCAGTTCAGGCTAAAAGACAACCGGCTTGGTATTCATAGAGAAGCGGTAATCCCAACCTTCCCGCAATAATAAGATAAAACATTTCGCCATATCAGGATGGCGAGTTGGCTGAAAAATGTGTTATTGTTCGAGAAAAGCCTCCAAAATGAGGCACTTCCTGATGGTTGTTGCCCATAGAAGCTGTGGTCGTTTTACCTCAATGAGTCCCTAACGCTCCCCATCTCCCGCGGTCTGTGCATGCGCTGGCCGAATGCTGCGTATGCGCGATAGGACTTCCGGGTCACAAACTCAGAAGTCAGTATTTCCCCGGCTCCACTCCACATCAGGAGAGCTGTCCCGGGAGGTAAGTAATCCTTCATACTCGTATTAAGAAACGCCGGTGTCCATGCGATGGGGGCATCATGTATTGCAAAGTATTTGCGATACTTGATACTAGAGACGCACAGGTTCACTTCCCAGAGAACCAACAACAGCCAAATGAAGGGGTTCCAAATCTTAATAGAGTTTGATGAAGAGACCACAGGTTACCCACCTCTGTCATATAACGGCTCTTTGTGACTTCATACAGTTACTGTATGCTGTCATTCATTTCCAATGTAAAATGTCAAAATATAAACTAAGAGGAGAGCAATATTTTAGTGACTGATACATTAACAATTAAAAAGATTGTTTAATCAACAAGTCACATATACAGTATATGAGCTGAGTTTCATATTGAGGTGTGTCAGATACCAAACGTTGTTCACATTAGTACAGTATAATAGGAGCCTCACGTTAGTACTCTGTGTTGTTGGTGGGCCCTGTTTTTTTAACGGGATGGGTATGGGATGCTGTTGCTCGGGATCCCGGCGGTCAAACGCCAGCATCCCGAAAGGGATAGAATATCGACACTTGTCTACCTTATCGACACTCTCCCTACCCTAACCCTCCTTCTCCAGGGCCTGACCCTAACCTCCCTCGCTAGTGCCTAAACATAACCATCCCCTCCCTGCACCCCAACCTAACCCTCCCCCCTTAGTGCCTAACCCCACCCCCTAGTGCCTACACCTAACCCTGGCGCTAACCCTGCCTTCAACCCCGCTACTTATCTTCGGGATTCTGGCGGTTGGGATGCCTTCGCCTGAGCATCGGAATCCCCGCGGTCAGGATATTGTCCGCATCCCCTTTTTACTATATAAGTATGTGGCTTCCTGTTGCCTCCAAATCACCTTTACATTGTGATAAGTGTTTGAAGCGGCGATAACCGATTCATACTTACCAGTCCCGCTGCCACCATTGGCTCTGGTAATCAGAGCTCACTCATCTGCTGAAATAATCTGTGCTGCTGTGAACATTCCAAATACATAAACAGACAGAAAGGTGTATGTTCTATAATAAGTTACTCAGATCAGTTTTGGGAAGTGCGGGAGAGTCGGCCATCCTCTGGGATTTTGCATTACTCGCCACCAAGGGAAGAGCATAGGGAACGATCAATGTAGCGCCTGCGCCAAGTTCCCAGTGATGTTTCTACTGTACATACGCAAGTCACTGGGAAACTGGCTTCTTAGTGATTTGTGCAGTGACGTCGCCACCGCCACGGGGCTTTGGCGAGGAGAGAATTAAACATGAGCTTAGCTTGTGTGGCGCAGGCCCACCATGTGTACTGCACACCCTGCACCCATCATAGATGCGCCAGTACCTAGGATCTCTGCCAGATCTTGCTTTATGTGAAATTGGCCAAAACTGGGTGATAACTGGGCAGCAACACTCTCGTGGTCTCGTGGGGGTGTCATAGGAGTGTAGCTACAGTGTGATTCTGAGTTTTACGTACAGCGAGGGGATGCCTGTTTCTGATTGATCTCTGGCACCTAGCATGGGGCTGGCGCAAGTGACAATACTAATGATGGCTGTTGCGCACTTGGTGCTAAAATCAGTGGGTGGCCCAGCTCCCCGCTTGCAGGCGCATGGATTTTCGGATTAGCATACGGTAGTAATTGTCTTCACACAAAAACAGTCACTTTGTGAAATTGTGTCCAACTCTGGGCCTGATTCAGACCCATTCGCTAAGCTATGGGCGATTATTGTGCATTTGCATATGCGTCAAAGTACGCATGCACCAGTCACTCGCTGCGGTCGGAAATTTTGCGCTCATAGTACACATACTGGGCGCTAATTTGAGTGACAGTGCCGTTTGTGGGTGGTAACAGGGGAAGGTCCTTGTGAACGGGGGAGGGGATGTGCGAACGTAGGCGTGTCTGGGCGTCTAAACGGCGTTTTAGGGGCGTGCATAATAAGTAAAGAAGCGTCATTGTACACATCACTTGGTTGTATTTTAGACAGCACTGATCGCGGTGCTTGTGGTGGTGTAGGGTCTATCTCAAGCGCTGCGTACAGCACCGATGGCTCTCGATGTCACCGATTAATCACACGCTTCCTGGAGATGACGTGTGCTAAGAGAGAAAGATGGACATCTTTATATTGGCGTGTGTTTGCTCCTCCATCTCTCTCTGGGCTCTATTTACTACAATCCGCATATTGAATGCGGATTGTAGTGTGATATTACCGAGTGAATTCGCATTGCGAATTCAGGTAATATCACAGGGATTTACTATAAATCCCTTGCAGGGACAGAGCTTGCGATAAAGCTCTGTCCCTGCGGATCCCATCCGCACTCTAGTCGCGGTATTTTCGGAAAAAATACCGTGACTAAGAGCCCACGCATGCGCCGACCGACCACCGCTACTACCCCACCACTGACGCTAAGCCCCGCCCCCCAGCACTAAGCCCCGCCCCCCGCGATCGCGGACCCCCGCGACCCCCCCTCCCTTCATTACACTTAAGGTGCATAGTTACACACTAGACGATATGCTCCCTGAGCGATATCGTCTAGTGTGTCTCCGGCAGGCTGTGCTCAATGTCGTTCATGACATTCGCTGAACGATATCATCAGCGATATCATTGAGCGCCGGGCTCTCTCACCCATTCCCTGACATGCAGCAACCTGACGAGGTCGTCAGGTTGGCCTGCATGTCAGCGCGATGAACGATGATGACGAACGACCCGCGGGAACGCGCGTCGTCGTCATCGTTCATCTTTTTTGTGTTAAAAATGGACGATAAAGTGGACGACTGAACGATAACGATATCGTTATCGTTCAGTCGTCCACTTTAATCGCCCAGTGTGTACGCACCATTACCTGCATCCTCCTGGCCTCCGGTGATCTTCTCCGGGCTTCCCGATCAGGTGATCTCCCATACTGCACTGGGGCCCGATCACCTGATGACCGGGCCCCAGTGCACTGTGGGAGACCAGCTGACCGGACAGGAGCCATCACCGGAGGCCCGATCACCGGTCCCTGGATTCAGCTAAGGAAAAAAAAAAATGTTTAATTTTTTTTTCTTTTTTTTACAGTAATCAGCTTGCGGTCTACTTAGACCACATAGCTGATTACTGGTACCGGCTCCCGCCTCTGCTCTCCCCGTTAGAGCAGAGTGGGAGCCCGGTAACCGGGGGAGACCCTGGATAACGCCACCTCCAGGTGGCGTTATTATCACAGGGCTTCCCCCGGTATTTTTTTACAATTTATTTTTAGTAACTTGCACACAGATCACATTTCCCATTACAATTATGGGAAATGCGATCTGCTTTACTAAAAATAAGTGATACTGGGGGTTGGAGTAGAATTTTACTAATTCTACTCCAATTGCCCTGTAATAAATACAGGTGAAACTAAAATAATGTGAAAAGGGTGTGAAAACACCCTTTTTCACTTTATTTTAGTAAAAATAATGTTAATAAATAGAGCCCTAAGGCATAGAGGGCATCCTTCAACCAGACAGCGCGATCGCGGCATTTGCATACCCGGCCCCTTTTAGCTGCGTGAGAGCGCAGCTTAGCGTCCGGGCCTGAATGAGCTCCTCTATGCGATAAAAGGTAGGGGGGTCTACTTACTAAGCAGTGGTTAGGAGACAGAGGGAAAAGTGATAAGGTACCAGCCAATCAGCTCCCAACTGTCATTTTTCAAACACAGCCTGTGAGATGGCAGTTAGGAGCTGATTGGCTGGCACCTTATCACTTTCTTATCACTTTTCACTCTGTCTCCTAACACTGCTTAGTAAATAGACCCCTAAAGCTTTTTGGAGCAAAGTGTCCATACGTAAGGTGGTTATTTGGCCTCAGATAACGACAGGATCAAATATTTCCAGGAATCCAGCACAAATTTCTCTTCATCTCAGCAATGTGTTAATATTGTGTGATTTGCATCTACGCTGGATTCAATTAACGTACCTTGTAAAAAGGTGATAAATTTCCTGTAACAATCCAGCACCAATAAGTCCCACTCCTGATACCTGTCCCTTGCAACCGAGAGGATCAACATGAAAAGTTTCAATGAAACATTCTGCCTGTTTTCTGAAGATGTCACTGCGAGCACCAAGGGCTATCGTTAAATATAATTAGTGCTAAACGCATTTAAAGGCGCTCACCACCCGCCGCTGGTCCATTACGTTATCATTGGTTAATTCTGTGCTGGGCACTGGAGACAGATCAGACCTCACAAATGTTTTTATTTGATTTCCGTTCCTTGTGTAGGAGGCTCATTTTTTTTTCTTTCTTCCAGATATGTGTTTGACTTCGCGGCTTCAGAGTGCTCGCTAATTCCATCTGTCCACAACAGAGCCATCGCAACTGAGAGACAGAGTATTTCCATATGTGCAAATTAGCATCCAGCCTCTCTTAATCTGTGCTGTGCTCCTCTGATGTAAATGGCGGGGACGCCTGCCAAACCCATTAATGGCATTCAAATAAAGCACTCTATTGGCTTGAGTTGACACTTTTTTTTTTTTATTATTCCTCAATGTGAGACAGCGACCCTGTATTATTGTGTGGTGTTTTCTTGCACGCCAGGCAGTTAACCCCTTCCCGCGCTGGCCCGAGGCCGGTACATGCGTGGCTATGTGATGCAACGTTTAAAAGGCTATTTTTTTTTGTTACAGAATAGCGGGGAACTCCCTTTTATGGTTGGGCATTAAAGGCGACCACAGATATTCAGCTGTTGGTGTACTGCAAGTCCAAGCAATCTAAGGAGATCAAACTGTCAATGCCTTAGCTATTAATGGCCCTGGTTGTATCGATATAGATATTGTACGGTGCCCCCAATAGAATACCGCACAATAGAAGAAGCAAGTGACACCTAATGGAAGTGAGCAAATATTTCATGCTCTAGTCAGAGGTTCCAAAACTTCGCCATTACAGTCCAGGTTTTAAGGATATCCACCGAGCACAGGTAACTTACACCCCTTTGAAACTGTCAGCAATAACCCAGGTTATTGCACGTGAATGTGCAGCAACCCTAGTTATCGCTCAGTCTGAAAGGGTCAGGATGAAATAACCCGGGTCAAGCGATGATGGTGGTGACTTGAACGACCCAGAATTAACCTGTCGGGCCACCAGTCTGAAAGGGGTCGCACCCAGGAAGAGCCTGTGTACAATATCTCGTGTGTGACCCGGGATAGCGATGTGAAAGGAGTATTAATTAGCACCCCAGCCAATTTGACTTAACCATCTGGCCTCAAGCATGGATATCCTTAAAACCTGGACTGTAATGGCGGAGTTTGGGAACCGCTGCCATCGGACAAAGTGGCAGAGTAAAACGCCAATATACATAGCCTATATTTTGGCATTTTGCTCTGTGCATGTTAAGAAAGTGAACAGACGGCTACACGTGATTCCGGACATGCACGCCTCTTATCCTTATGACTCTTTATGACTCTAGAGGTAGAACGGGGAAGAAGAGGGACAATCTATCCTGAGGTTGAGTCAGGCCGACTTGCTTGCCGACTTTCTGACATCCCCCTCTGGCAGGGAGCAGCCTGGTTGGCACAGCAGGGTGATGGGAGGTGGCATGAGGAGGCGTCATTTACTCCCTACTCAGATTCAGGACATTTATGTGCTCTGATAGCAACTAGGAAAATACATCTTCTCATGCTTATGCAGACTTCT
The DNA here is from genome assembly GCA_031769625.1 of Taudactylus pleione. Taxonomy (NCBI): domain Eukaryota; kingdom Metazoa; phylum Chordata; class Amphibia; order Anura; family Myobatrachidae; genus Taudactylus; species Taudactylus pleione. Next base: position 2,541,176 of record JAUIMM010001617.1, read on the forward strand.
CATTGAATACACAGTCCTACGGATAACACGTCAAAGGCACAATGGTTGTAGTCAATACTGGAGCTATTGTTTGTAATAGCTCTGCCCAGGTTCTTCCTTGTTTTGTCCCACAAACAGAAGCCCTATGCAGACTTTGGGGAAAACACTCATATATGGAGTCATTGGTATAGAGGGGGCTCTTTTAAGGAACACAGATGTTGAAAGTGTAAAGGAAAATATCATAGTGTGTTTCCAGTGCTAAATTCACATCGTTGGAGCAATTAGGAACCGCACCTTTGGTACATTACTGTAGCTAACTTGTGATCTACTAATAACACAGAGCCTAATGCTGAATGTACAGCAGTTTGCGGAGCATATCTTGGATGCTTTCACACATGCTCCAAAAATGGACATTAGCAAGTATGGGGGATACGCCTTATAATCTAAGGAGGCGGAACTGGGCCCAATGATTGGGTGAGCAGACAGAGTCAGGGATTGGAGAAGATTCGATTTAAGATGAGGGCTGATAAGTTTTAATAAAGTGGTATGTTTTAAGGGCATGCTTACAGCTGGGGAGACTGGCAGAGAGTCTGAATGGACTAGGGAGTGAGTTCCAGGGGATGGGGGCACTTCTGGCGAAGTCTTGGAGGCAAGCGTGAGAGGAAGTTACTAGGTTGGAGGGGGGGACGTTGGCCAGAGAAGGAGTGGAGAGGGTGGGAGGGAGCGTAGGCAGAGATGAGGCCAGAGATGTAGAGAGGTGCACAGGTCACTGCTGCTATAATTATGTGGAAGGGGCACAGGTCCCTGTTACTATAATCATGGGGAGGGGCGCAGGTCACTGCTGCTATAATCATGTGAGAGGGGCACCGGTCACTGCTGCTATAATCAAGTGGGAGGGGCACAGGTCACTGCTGCTATAATCAAGTGGGAGGGGCACAGGTCACTGCTGCTATAATCATGTGGGAGGGGCACAGGTCACTGCTGCTATAATCATGTGGGAGGGGCACAGGTCACTGCTGCTATAATCATGTGGGAGTGGCACAGGTCACTGCTGCTATAATCATGTGGGAGGGGCACAGGTCACTGCTGCTATAATCATGTGGGAGGGGCACAGGTCACTGCTGCTATAATCATGTGGGAGGGGCACAGGTCACTGCTGCTATAATCATGTGGGAGGGGCACAGGTCACTGCTGCTATATTCATGTGGGAGGGGCACAGGTCACTGCTGCTATAATCATGTGGGAGGGGCACAGGTCAGTGCTGCTATAATCATGTGGGAGGGGCACAGGTCAGTGCTGCTATAATCATGTGGGAGGGGCACAGGTCACTGCTGCTATAATCATGTGGGAGGGGCACAGGTCAGTGCTGCTATAATCATGTGGGAGGGGCACAGGTCACTGCTGCTATAATCATGTGGGAGGGGCACAGGTCACTGCTGCTATAATCATGTTGGGGAGGGGCAAGAAATGAAACCCTTGCTCTGCACTTTTTCTGCTTTCAGAATTGACCCCCAAAGGTTTTATTTGTACTTAATGCATCTCTTTGTGCTTAAAGAGGAGATCGTATTGCCATAATTTTACAATGTGGCTGGCAAAATCGGTGGCAATCACGTGACACCCCTGTAATGCAAAGGCCTCTGACCGCACCACAATATACATACTGTATACCAGTATAAGGGACCTCAGTCTCCACCTTCTCATTAAAGTTAGTTATACTGTAATCTATATGTTGTAAACACTTATGATACTGTCAATTCCATTTACTTTTTGTAGTGTGGATATTAAACGAGGAGTCAATTCATTCTTCTCCCTCTGTAGTGACAAGATTAAAAATTAAGTTTATACATATTTCATTTCTACATAATAAAGCCTTTTTACAGAAAAGAAAAAATACCACCGTACCTCTAATTAAATCACAGAAAACTGCCTGCAGCAATGTTACACTGTTACAATTAGATGTCTGCCAGGAACCAGCCTTTTAAGTCTATACTCCTCTCCAGACTTCCCCACAAAATATGTTCCCAATCTCTCCCTGACAGTGGCAGGCCATCTCACTTATTAGGGTTGTAGAAAGGGCTTGTTACGGGCAATGCCCATGTGGGCTGCTATACTGTATATCCTGCCTTTTATTTCTCTGCCGGAAATGTTCAAATTGCCGTCATAGTGCTGTTCAGGTTCCAAATGCACATAGGTTAGAGGGAGGCAAGTAGTCACCCGGGTTCTTGGTCTCAGAAAGGGGAGTGGCTTCATGAGAATGTGGGCGTGGTTTGGACTGATTAGGACCGGTTTTAATGGCTTACGGGAAGGATTCTGGGGGGTAAATTTACTAAAGTGAGAGCTTTTAGAAGTGGAGATGTTGCCCATAGCAACCAATCAGATTCTAGCTATTATCTTCTAGAAGGTGCTAGTTAAATGTTAAGTAGCATCTGATTGGTTGCTATGGGCAACATCTCCACTTCTAAAAACTCTCAACTTAGTAGATTTACCCCTGGGTTACAATATATAAAATGTTGTAAGCTATAGAGAACTTTGTCAAAGAGCGAAGATGAGGGGGACGTTAAAAGTGATCACAAGGAAAAAATATCAGATGAGCCCGTTGAGTGAGCTACTTAGCCTAAATATCGTAACATATTTTTTCAAACCTCAAGAATACAACAGTGTGCCCAAAAAGTGGTCAAGATGAACACAAATATAAGAATACTGTATATTTATATAATTGGTTTACTATGGTTCACCGGGATGCAGTCAGGATACCAGCGGGAGCTATCCCACCCGCCGATATCCTGACACCCACATCCCGACATGGGACTAAAGATAGGCGTCGAAATCCCGACGCCTATCATTATCCCCACTACTAAATCCTGACACCCGGCTTTCCGAACGAACGTAATCCGGGTGTTTTTGCGTGCAGCTTGGGGGTGGGGGGGGTTAGCTTTAGGGACCCCCGGGGAACTTAGGGCTAGGCACCACCCCGAGAGGGTTAGGGTAGGGAAAGGGGGGTTAGGGTTAGACACCCCCCCGCCCGGGAGGGTTAGGTTTAGGGTGTGGGGAGGGGGGTTAGGTTTAGGCACTAACAGGGGGGAAGTTAGGGTTAGGCACTAGGGGGGGAGGTTAGAGTTAGGCACCGCTAAGGGAGGGTTAGGGTGGTGGAGGGTTAGAGTACTTACCTGCTGCAGTCGGGATTCCGACCCGTCGGTCTGCTGCTGTCGGTATTAGATCTGGCGGCATTACATACCGATTCCAGTTCACCTAATAGGGTACATACAGTCAGTGGAATACTTGCCCACTGGGGTACCAGGGAAATCCCTGGCAGGACTACACCCTCTGTGGGCCCTGCAGTGGTGGATTGCAGTCTGCACAGATCCACCTTAGAGTAACTGTACAGTCTATCATGCAGAACGGCATTTTGTGCTGTTAGATAAACGTCGGTCACAGTTTTTCATGTGAAGACATCACTGGGCCCCTATCATAGTTTCTTAGGGGGCTCAGTGATGCACTGTTTCACAATTGGAGTAGCTCATATTGGGCTCCGTTTAAATCCATCACACTATGATGTGAGTAGAGTCTCCACTGAAGAAATACTGTATGTGGTTCTAAGACGTTTGTGTCCAGATTATCTGACAGTTTATATCAGTTTATATCATCCCTCAGTCCATCGCTGCACTAGAACTGGATCTACAGACCTTCTTTACTTGAGTAGGTGGATATATTATTATTATTGTCCTTTATATATATGGCGCCACAAGTGTTCTGCAGCGCCTTACACAGTGCATAGACAAATAAGTGAACAAGCAACAAGTGACTTACAGTATAATGCAGGACAAGGTTTATATACATTGCTGCGTTAGTGATCATAACAGTCAAGTAACCAGGTGTTAGGTGCTCGAGTGAGGAGTAGATGACAGGATAAATAAGGAGAAGTATAAGAGAGTAGAGGGCCCTGCTCGTGAGAGTTTACATTCTAAAGGGGCGGGGCAGACAAACAGGTGTGACACAGATGGGGTAGACAGGGAGGAAGGAGCAGGGCCAACGTCTCCACTAGGCAAGCTTAGGCAGCTTCCTAGGGCCTCCGGCCCAGCGATCGCACCCCCCATTTGCCTGGTGCCCACTGAGATTGTGTTATCAGCGGGTGCCCGGCTCCTTCTCTCAACCCCTCCCCCCCGCCGCCAGCGGCAGCCGGAGAATGGAGCTCACTCCTCAGCTCCGGCTTCCGGGTCCTGCAGTGCACTATGGGGGTGACATCATGATGTCACTCCTATAGTTCTGAGGAGCGGACGCCGGGGACGGATGGAAGCAGGCACTGAAACGGGGCTTCAGTGAAGTGTAGTGAGTGTGTGTGTGTGCACAGGGGGGCTTACTACTGGGGGCACTACAGGGGCCTTACTATTGGGGGCACTACAGGGGTCTTACTACTGGGGGCACTACAGGGGCCTTACTACTGGGGGCATCATATGGGGGCACTACAGGGGCCTTACTACTGGGGGCACTATTGGGAGCACTACAACTGGGGGCACTACAGGGGCCCTTACTACTGGGGGCACTTCAAGGGGCATTACTACTGGGGCACTGCAGAGAGCATTACTACTGAGGGCGCTACAAGGGCATTACAACTGGGGGCACTACAGGGGCCCTTACTACTGGGGGTACAGAAGGGGGCATTACTACTGGGGGCACTACTACAAGGGGCATTACTGTTAGGGGCACTACTACAGGGGACATTATTGCTACTGGGGGCACTGTGTAAGGGGCACCATTACAGTGGGCATTGCATACGGGGCACCATTACAGTGGACATTAGTGTTTTAGGGGAACTACTACTGTGGGCATTGTGCAAGACCTAAGATAGAGGGGGACCCTTAAAAATGTTGCTATGGGGCCCAAAAAGTTCTAGTTGTGCCCTTGATATATATATATATATATATATATTAAGGATATTGAATTTCAACCTCTATACGCACCTACCTATACCTTCTAAATCCTGCCTATAAACCTCTAAAATTTACGCTATTTGCGTACGCAGTCATACAGTAAAATAAAGACTTTAGACTGTGAACATGTGTTCCAAAGCACAAAGTATTATTCAAGTAAAGTACAGTCAGTTACATGCTGTAATCTAAGTACAATTTAGCGCAAAGAATTATACAGACCCAAGATACAGTCATACATACGCAAGCGCTCTGGGACCAGATTCCGGCATCAGCAAGAGACCTCCGTCAATCAGCAATCAGCAGAATAGACTAGAAACCAAGGGTCAGAGCACACATATTTATACCCCCCCCAGAAATAGACAACACAATAGAGGAGTTTGTTGCTGATCCCATTGGTTCCCAGTGCGGGTGCATTTTTTACAGGGCATTTAACAGGTTAGTTCAAATGGACACAGAACAGCCTCTAACAGCTTGTTGCCTCCTCTATTTTCCCTGCATGCAAATCTAGGCTGTTGGTTTCACAAAATACATTTTGGTGCTTTATATCTCTACGGTCCATAAGTTGAGAATGCATGTTGCGATCTTCACACCGATGATACTGGGAAGCTGTTGAGAATGTTGAGATCAGTATAATATCAAACACGGCTTCATTTGTAATAAATGAATAAAACTTGGATCTTTTACTTTATAGCTATGGAATCTTTTGTGTAAGTGTGCATTATGTAAGTATTAGGGATATGGGAAAAGACACTAGTTAGGTTTATCTGATTTGGGGCAGATGTGCACGCATGCAGCTAATAAACAGCGTTCGCATGCAGGATATTGTGCATTTGCTACTGAGCGTCATGTTAGCAGCGCAACTGTGCGTAATGTGCGGTGTTTATGCATGAGATTCCATCTATGATGGACTTAACATATATATATATACATACACACACATATCTCATTCCTTACTAACAGTTTCAAACTGCTATGCAAATGTGTTACCCCCAGCTGTGAAGCCGGGGCCATTCTGTCTGGGAGTGAGACTAAAACCTGTTTAGGATTCAGACAAATTCAATTGTGTAGATCAATGTCTGGGTTATATTACAATTGCCACAACTATACTTGTCTATATACAGGGATTCCCAATTTGTATGTAAAACACTCACAGTATTCTGGTGTATTGTCTATTCTATTTACTTTTCTCAGAAGGCTGTTTTTCTAGTTGTTTTTGGTATTCCTCTATACAAGGTTGTCCCCAGAATGGGCCTGTCATGGCTTCTAAAAAGATTATCAAAAACATTGTCATCTGTACTTAGCTCGTGAGTTGTAACTTAAAATGGCGCGGGTCGCAAAATGGCACCTTTCAGATTCTTATTTTTAAGATGGAGTCTAGCTGCCATTCGCAAGATGGCGTCGCGCACACTATTTATTACGCTGATTCTGTCTCAGCCACTAATCCAGCTTCGACAATATATATACATGAAATCAATGCACTTAGCCACCTGATGTGGTGGTTTGGTCCGGCTACTGTGCATACAGGCAAAATGAGGAGTCTGGCAGATATTAGGTGCAACCTTCGAGACAGTGTATCTACTGCAATAGTGATGATTTTGACATGCAAATAAAAACTAGAGATGTGCGGGTCCGGGATTTCTGAAATTCGAACACACCTGAATTTAGGGGTTCGAAGTAGAACCAGGTTACGGTTCGTGCACACTTTTGTGACCAGGTTCGAACCGAATCCCCGTACCAATTCTGCTGGTTCGGAATTCTGATTTAAAAAACGAATCTGGGTTTTGAATTCTGACATTTTAGCTGTTTTTTTTATTGATTTTTATAAATGTTTATCACTTTGTAAACGATTTTTTTCCGAATCCAAAACCAAAATACGAACATGAATCCAGATCCAAAATCAAAACCAAAGCACCGGGGTCCGCGCACATCTCTAATAAATATATATATATATATATATATATATATATGTACATAGTAATGCCCCTGTAGTAGTGCCCATATACAGTAGTAATACCCCCATAGTAATGTCCCTGTAGTAGTGCCCCCATGGTAATGCCCCGGCCTGTAGTAGTGCCCATATACAGTAGTAACACCCCCATAGTAATTCCCCTGTAGTAGTGCCCCCATTTTAATGCCCCTGTAGTAGTGCCCATATAGTAATGCCCACTGTAGTATTGTCCATATAGTAATGAGCCATAGTAATGCCCACTGTAGTAGTGCCCATATGGTAATATCCCCATAGTAATGTCCCTGTAGTAGTGCCCCCATAGTAATGCCCCCATAGTAATGCCCCTGTAGTAGTGCCCCCATAGTAATGCCCCTGTAGTAGTGCCCATATGGTAATGCCCCCATAGTAATGCCCCTGTAGTAGTGCCCATATGGTAATGCCCCCATAGTAATGCCCCTGTAGTGCCGATTATACAAAAAAAACCACTTACCTTAATCCCTGCTCCTGCATCCGCAGCTATCCTGTCCGCCCAGCTGCTCCTCAGAACTATGGGAGAGACGTCATGACGTCTCTCCCATAGTGCGCATGAAGAGAGCCGGAAGCTGGAGCTCATGACAGTTATCCAGCCCCCGGCTAATGCGGCGCTGCAAGGAAGGAGCCAGGAGCCCGCTGATAATAACAGCGGACGTCCGGCTTGGAGCCCCCTGCGGTGCCGGGCTGGAGCATGCTAGCGGCAGCTGCAGCGACGCACCCGGTGCACGTGCACCTCCAGCCCCCCCCCTGGTTGCAGCCGTGCCAGAATGAGCTACAGAAGCTTATTCTGACCTGGGTCCTAGCCAATCGCTGAGCTGCAGATTGTAGCTGAGCTCCTATCGCGGCAGCGTCAGGAGGACATCAGCAGGCGAGGGGGGGCAGCAGCAGAGCAGTCAGATGCTCCTGGGCATTCCATTTGCCCCTAGGCATTTGCTTATAATGCCTATGCCTAGGGCGGGCTCTGCACTTGGGGAATTAAGTGGTATGGGCACATGTGTAAGGGGTGTGGTCATCCACCAGAGGGGGTGTGGCCAGCCACCACAGATGCTTGGATAACCATAAGGCAAATCTTGGTGTATTTTCTATAGAAAGGATCCAAGTCCCCATGTTGATCAGCTTCACCAAGTAACTGACTGTGTAATAGAGCAACAATCTATAATTTGAAGTCTGGAACCTGACACCTAGAGGAGGGGGGTGGACCCACAGGCAGTGGGGCCCACCGGGAATTTCCCCTGTACCCCTGTGGGCCAGTCCAACCCTGGTCCCTACTGATATTGATTTCATATTGGGAAATCAGACAATATTTCAGTTGCTGTAAATAAAATAGTAGCAAAGAACAGACAGAAATTACCTTTGTCTTTTAAGCAACTTGACCAAAGGACTTTTGCAATTACCGTTGGCCGCCTCTGTGGCCCATCGTTCAGGATGGCGTTAATTCATCCAACCAAGGCAATGAAAACTAACCGCTATCTCCTGTGGTCCTACGGAGTGTTTTTATTCTCAGACATATTCTAAACTCTCAGGAAACACAGTCATAGTAATATGCTTGTAAAGCGCTGTCATTTTTGTAGCAGACTGAAAGCTCTCAGCTGTCAGTCACAGCAAACATTTAAGTGCGACACCTCGGGCTGATGTTCTATCAGCTTCACTTTGTCAGCAAAGCCATCCACATCTCCCCAGGATTACCATGCGCCACCAGTGCCCAGTACAGACGGATTTGCGAGCCAGGGTTAGCCAGCTGCAGGAAGACATTGGGAGATCTTTAAACAAAGCAACATTTTCAGCATTCAACAGACCAGCCAAAGTGTCAATAATGGATGTGGGGACACATTGATGCCTGACTGCAGGCTGGTCCCTCTAGTTCAGCATTTCTTAACCTTTTTACATCATCTGACCAATCTAAAGGCGTAGAACCTAGAGATGAGCCAAAATGTACAAAACGTTTCTATTTCCAGCAGGGCCGGATTAAAGCTTGTGGGGGCCCCATGGCAACTAAGTTGTGAGGGCCCCCTTTAAGCCACATGGAGCCTAGCCCCCCCAGCCACACGAAGCCACCCAACCCCTCCCCCACTCCACCCTGCCCTACTGCCTCCATCCCCACTCATTAATACTCACCTGTCATCCTCAGATCCTCCTGAATCCGTCAGAGCTGCTCCCAAGTCCCCTCATCAGCGTCACTGACGTGATGTGTCATGTGACTCCGATGAGGGGACTCAGGGCCGGATTCAGGGTCTCTGTTCCCGCAAGCCTGAGTGAACTTCCTGCTCTAATAGATAGAGCAGGAAGTTCACAACTGACATCACGAATGATGTCAGTAGGGCCGCCCACAAACGGGCGGCGTTCCTTCGGGAACGCCTCAGTTTGTTCAGCCACCCCCCCTCCCTGTCTACAAAACGGGGCGAGCTGTCGATCAACATCGACAGCAGCCCCATTTTGTAGCGAGCCCCGGAGCGAGTGAAGTTCTCATTTGCTCCGGGGCTCGTGCGTGCGCACTGGCCGTCCATCGACCCGCTTGCGAGTGCTATGCGCTCGTGAGCAGGTCTGAATCAGGCCCTCAGTCGGAATGGAGCCGCTCTGCACTGTATGCAGTAGTACACAGCCGCGGCAGGTGAGCCCTCATCCAGGAACAGGTGCCACTGGTTGGGGGCCCCTCTGTTTGTGGGGTCCCGGAGCTGCAACCACTGACACCCCCCCCCCCCTCCATAATCCGGTCCTGATTTGCAGCGGAATCTCACACATGTCTCAGGTAGGTTTTGATAAGTACCAAAGCAGGATAAAGTGACACCATGCTCCATTTATAGCTAGGAATTCAGTTGTTGGCGATGTGCGGTCACAATGTTTCGGATGTGCACATGCCAGGAACTAGGATAGATCAACAACATCACCTGTTTTCCTGCGCTTCTCTATGGAGTGCTGCAAGGTGTGAGCGTTCTTCTGACCATACCCAGGGGTCTATTCATGTAATTTTGCGCTACTCATCATATGTTAGTGAAGACTAGACATCGCATTTTTGTAGCTAAACAGGGCTTTTCTATGAATAGAGGGCCTGATTCAGACCCGGACGCTAAGGCTGCGCTCTCTCGCAGCCAAAAGGGGCCAGGTATTCCGCATCCACACTGTGTGGTGTAAGGGCGCCCTCTATGTCTTAGAGAGCGACGGCAGAGCGAACGCACGCTGGAGTATTAAGCTTTCCACTTTTCTCTCTTAGCACTCGTCATCTCCAGGAAGTGTATGATTAATCGGTGACATCGAGAGCCATCGGAGCAGCACGCAGCGCTTGAGTAGACACAATCCCACCGCAAGTACTGCGATCAGTGCTGGCTAAAAAACAACCAAGTGACGTGTACAATGACGCATCTTTGCTGATTATGCACACCCATAAAATGCCATTAATACGCCCAGACACGCCTGCGTTCGCACATCCACTCCCCCGTTCACAAGCACCGAAGTCAGGCGGGAGGTACCACATTGCGGAAGCCATGCCTGGTACATCCTGCCATTTGTGCCCTATTTCACATCTCGGATGCGGAGAGGATGTGGTAAAATCGCCAGGATTTGCAATGTGATATTTGAATGCATTGCAAGGATGTAGCTAATATCGCTCTGTCCCTGCAAATCCTCTCTGCACACTTTCTGTGCATTTCCACGCTAGTATCACCGCCGCCGGATCTCCCCTCTTCCCTTCCTCCTTCAGATGCTGGGTGACCCGATGAGCTCCTTTGTGATCTGGTCATCTAATCGCTGTGCCCAGGGCATCTCATGCAGTAAACTGAGGATGCAGCACAGCATATCAGTATACAGATTTTTTCCACTGTCATCAGCGCTGCAGTGCATCAGACTCACAGGCTGATCACTGAGACCTACTCCGGGCTCTGCTTTCCCTCTGGGAGTTAGAGTAGGTGAGATGGGCAGTGTCGTTATTATCGCGGGGCTCCCCCCCGAGTATTTTTCACAATTCACCTATTAGGGGCGGGATGTACTAAAGGGTAATTAACCGCGGTATGTACCCGAAGAGAGGCAGGATGTACCGCATCGCAGATGCGATGCTTAATACATCCCGCCCCCAATATGAAGCAGATCAAATTACCCATTACAAGTATGGGAAATGTGATCTGTGTGCTAAAAGTATGCGATTTTAAGGGGGTGGAGTAGTTTTTTACTAAAACTGCTCCAACTGCCCTCTGATACATTTAAGTGAAACTAAAATAATGTGAAAAGGCCTGTTTTCTCATTATTTTAGTAAAAAGATGTTTGATAAATAGTCCCCTTAAATCCGGCCCTGATTGTTATCATGAAACCAGGGACGGACTGGGGCTGTATATCAGCCCTGGCAGTCCGCCCTGCGCTTCCGTGTAGAGGGGGGTGTGCCGCGAGTCACGGGGTCTGGCCTCACGGCACGCCCCTGTCTCTTTTCGGCCCAGCACAGCCGCCGCCGGCCCATAGACGCCTCCACCCCTTCCGACTCCGTGAAATCTTAATGATTTCGGAGCCGTTGGGTGGAGGGCGGGGGTCTTTTGCTTCCCCCCCTCCTCAAGCCGGTCCTTAGGCCATCGGCCCTTCTGGCATATGCCAAAAGCGCCCGATGGCCAGTCCGGCCCTGCATGAAACACTACTTTCTGTAATCATAAAATGTAAAAATGTAATTAAAAAGCAAACAACTTAGCGTACCAGTGGGATCCACAAAGATTGGTAACTCCCAGTTCATTTGAATTCTTCCACAGCTGATTTGAATATTTAAACCCCTGTGTCATTTGTGAGTGTTACCTGCACAGAGTCCTGGCCGCTTGTTGCGGTTATAAGCCACGTCCTTCCCTTCTAAACTCCACGGAACTTTCTGTTCACTAAAAGCTAACAAAACGGATTGCTACGCGCAACTCACAGTGACACATCATGATAAAGCCTAGTAATAAAATGTAATTGCTTCTATTTAATAAAGAGATCTAATTGACGCCTCATGGAGAAAGGAATGCATTTTGTAACACCATGCAGTCTTTATTTCTGGAGATATAATTAATATATGACATATAATTAAGTAGTGAAAGGAACCACAGTGGCGAAATGGACAAAGGAAGCACAATAAGATAATAGCAGGTTATAAAGGGTCTTCTGTGGGTAATTCGTTAAATCCAATATACTTACTGTATGAAGAGTGTTTATCCGTTGGCCAAAATTGTGTTTGGCTATTTCAGCCACACCCATTACTAAAGTTAAGCATACAGCCATACAGTCCCCGTAGTCAGGGTCTGACTGCCCCACAGGGGTACAGGGGAAATCCCCGGTGGGCCTCAATGCCCAATACCTCTAGGGATCAGGTTCCAGGCCATGCACTTATGTTATACAATGTTACTATACTATAAGAGGGTCAGTAACTTGGCGGAGCATTATTATGGATGAACTTGGATGCTTATTTTGTTTTTGTGTTCACTACACAAAGATTCACCCTCCTGCCAATCAAAGTGAGTGGTCCTGAAACAATCCAGTCCTCTTTTTATAAAAGGACCGTGTCCTTTGCATGTCCCCTCTAATAATTGGCCAAGTCCCTTTATGGTGGCTGACCACACCCCCTCTGGTGCCTGGCCACACCCATTTAATCTGGGCCCCGTGCACTGTATACCCTGGTGCGCCCTTCATGCCCCAATCTGGGATGTAGTCAGCTGACCGGTATCTGTGAGGCCGCCGGTCTAAATGCCAACACTGATATACCGACAAGGGAGTTAAGATAGGCATCAAAATACCGGCGCCTATCTTAATCCTGATGCCGGGAAGCAGGTGGACGGATGCCCAAACGAGGTAAGTCCGGGGTGCCTGTCCTCTTAGCTGCGCGGGGGGGGGTTAGGATTAGGGCAGTTAGCGGGGTTAGTGTTAGGTTTTGGTGGGGGGGGAGGTTAAGGTTAGGCACCGCTAGGGGGGAGAGTTAGGGTCATGCACCACTGGGGGGAGGTTAAGTTTAGGCACTAAGGTGGGAGATTTAGGTTCAGGAACTAACGGGGATGCTTAGGGTGTGGAGTGGGGTGGATTAGGGTTAGGCTACCAGAAGGGAGGGTTAGGGGGGGGAAGGGGGAGGGGAAGTATACTTACGGGACCCCTGTGGGGATACAAACCAGTGGGACGTTGCTGTTGGTATTCTGACAAGAGGCATCCCGACAGCCACCATATCATACCGAATCTCCCAGTCTGACACTGCCCATAGTCACACAGTAGCTGTAGAATGGGTAATAACTCAGTGATTATCAATGTGGCACTGCCATAAGATGCCAACATTCCAACAAGTCAGTTCATGAAATTCTGCCCTGCTAGGGCAGCCCCGGACACCTGTAAGTGCTGTTATTGTGAAGTAGAAAGATCTGGGTTTTTCAGATCCCAGGAAAAAACATCCTGACCAAATGTGTCCTGCCAACTGTGAGGTTTGGAGAAGGAGAAATGAAAGTCTGGGGCTGGTTTTCCCAGGGCCCTTTACTTTCAGGAACTCTTATTGCTACAGTGTACAATGGGAGAAATGTACCAAGCCTTGGAGAGAGATAAAGTGGAAAGAGATAAAGAACCAACCAATCAGCTCCTAACCAGGGGCGAATCTGTAATAGGTGCACGTTACTTTATCTCTCTCGACTTTATCTCTCCCCAATGCTTAGTACATCTCCCCCACAGACGGAGAATTGTGTGCTTCCGACACTGTGGCAACAGTTTGGGGAAGGTCCTTTCCTGTGTTAGCATAATAATGCTCCCGTGCACAAAGTGAGGTTCGACAAAAAATGGCTTACCGAGATTGGTGTGGAAGAACTTGATTGATTTACACCAGGCCTGGCCAACCTGTGGCTCTCCAGCTGTTGTGAAACTACAATTACCATCATGCCTTGCTACAGTTTAGCTATTAGGGAATGCTAAAACAGTGGCAGGGCTTGCTGGTATGTGTAGTTTTACAACAGCTGGAGAGCCACAGGTTGGCGAGGCTTGATCTACACAGAGCCCTGACCTTAACCCCACTGAGTATCTTTGGGATGAATTGGACACTGACTGCCAGTCAGACCTGATCACCAATTTCAATATTGACCTCATTAAGGGGCAATTCAATTAAAAGAAGAATTGGCAGGATAAACATGTGTTTTGGGGGGCTATTCGTAATACTAAAGATACGCTGTATGCATTTACAGAGATATCTGCTATGATCCCCCATTTCGGTCCAACAAAAGCAGCTTTTCTTGGTTTCTATGTGGGGGCCACTAAAATGCAGAAAATTCCAAGCTCCCGTCTATGAAGCATTCTGGCACTTGGCTCCTATAGCTAACGCCATCTTAGATAGCGATAGCCATTGTAGCCTATAAGTTACACACTGCAAAAGTTACTAATGCAATGGTTGCTCGCACATGAACAATCAACAGACTGCACGTGTACAGTAGCGCAGCCGAGTCCAGGCCCGGATGTAAAGAGATTGTATTAGCAATCTCTTACATATTGCAGGGATGGGCTCCTACCAAAGCCCCTGGATGTGATCTACAGTGTGGTATATCCAAGTGATCCTTCTAATTCTCTGTAAAGCGCTGCGGAATATGTGTGCGCTATGTAAGTAACTGGGAATAAATAAATAATTACCATGATGACCGGCGATAAGAAATTATAATTATTAGGGCCAATTCTCTATAATTAATAAATATGTCCCTAATGCTCTTAGATTTCATTGGATGAATATTTACTCCATATGAGGTGTGACTGTCCCTTTAACAACATTAAGGTTATAATTAACAATTTGTAAATATTCTTGCCAACTATTGACCTGTCTCATCTTGATTCATTTCCATTTTTTTAAAGAAAAGTTGAATACAAAATACTTCTTCCAAAACATGCTATAATTACTTTCTTTTCAATGATAACAACAAACTAAAGTACAAAACCTGATTACAATAAATTATGCATTGTTATGGCCCTAGAAATGTAGCATTGCTAACTAGTAGCAACATTTCTGTATGTCACTTTAATTACTTTTCAAAGTAATGAGTGTAATACAACAGCATCTGGGCCTAGTGCATATTGAAGTCATGACATTTGGGTTTTTTACTAACTTAATTTTCATTTATTATCATTTCTCTTTGTTTATTTCTCCATTTATTTATTTATTTGAAATTTTTCCATTTCAGTGATGTTATTCAATAATAGTGCCATCCGCTGCACTGTTTAGAACATCCTGATTATACTGCAAGTAAGATTGCACCTTGGGAGCCAAGGTTAGGGGCCCTAAAATCACTGAGTGAATGGAAGATATAACATTACTAATTGGGGGGGAGATGTACTAAGCCTTGAAAACTTTTCAATGAAATGTGATAAAGTGGAGAGTGATAAAGTACCAACCAATCAGCTCCTAACTGACATTTTTCAAACATAGGCCCCCATTTACCAACAAAGCATAACCCCTTTAGCAATCGCTAAATGGGTTATGTCCTCGTTTCTGCATTTAACAAACAGCTATAATCTAAAGCCGCGTACACACTAGCCAATATGATGAACGGTAACTATATCGTTCAATCGTCCATTATATCGGCCAGTGTGTATGCCGTCAACGACTAGCGATGAGCGCTCCCACTGGTTGTTGACGACATCGTTCATCGCCTGAACCTGATGATATTGTCAGGTTGTGCAGGTTCGGGGTTGAGGGAGGGTGTTCGCGCTGAACAATATCGTTAATGGCATTGAGCACATCACTGCCAGGGAAACACTAAACAATATCGCTCATGGGGCCTCATTTGCTAACGAGTTTTATCACCAAAACGAGTGATCAATGTCACTGTGTATGATAAATAGTGCTCCAGCCAATCAGCCCCCAACTGTCAACTGTTAGAAAAATGACAGTTGGGAGCTGATTGGCTGGAGCACCATTTATCATACACAGTGACATTGATCACTAGTTTTGGTGATAAAACTCGTTAGTAAATGGGGGCCATGGAGCGAATCATTTAGTGTATACGCGGCTTAAGATTACCGTTGTTTGTCACGAGAGCGATGTGGTCCCCATTGACGGCAATGGGGACCCGACGCTGCCTTTCCGGCTTCAGTGAAGCCTTCCAGCCACTGCCGGGTCCACGTGTCATGCACATGCTCAGATGGACCGTCGCACATGCGCATAGCACCGGAGCCCCGTCGCTGGCAGCGTTAGGCTGTCAGCAGCCTAGTGGAGGACCTCGCCGAGGACTTCGCTGGACTTTACGGAACCTCGCTGGAAAGGTAAGTATTGGTAAATATCAGAGAATTTTTTCGTTAGTATCACAGTGATATTAAATTAAAAATTCCGCTGGTATTTGCCTTCGTTGGTAAATGGGGGCCACAGCCTGTAAAGTGACAGTTAGGAGCTGGTTGGTTGGTACTTTATCACTCTCCACTTTAGCACTTTTCAAGGCTTAGTACATCTCGCCCTGAGTGTTTTTATATTTCATGCAGTGCCCTCACACCTGAGTGCTGGCTACAGACAAGTTACTGATATGCTGTAAATTTGGCACTGACCTATGATGTCATAGTCCAGTGCCAAACTACCAGTTGCGGAGGCCGTTGCCACCCTCTCCCCGCCCAGACACGGTAGCAGACTGTCAATCACTGACAGTCTTCTGCTGCACTGCATACGAGATTGAAGACTGGTTGTGCACGATAATCGGGAATCTGAATAAGGCCCTTAGTTCAGTTACTATTGAAACTAGGGATGTGCGCAGACCCCTGTGTTTTGGTTTTGGATCTGTATCTCCTTCAAGGTTTTGGATCTGGATTTGGATTTGCAAAACCACCCTCAAGTGTTTTGGTTTTGGATCTGAATTTGTTTTTTAAAAAATAGCTAAAAAGTTTTAAAAACAGCTAAAATCATGTCATTTATGCAATCCAAAACCCGAAATTAGGAAACCACTGTAACCTGACAACCACCCACATAGAGGCCTGTGTCAAAGAAAGAAAATGATATCTGGAGCCACCACACGTGGACTTGTCAAGTACATATGTTGAAGAAATGAAAATCGTGTGGATAACAGGAAAATCTAATTAAACATTTTAAGTGGAGATGTTTGATCTCTGTGGGAGAAATATAATAGGTTGCAATGTGCAGTGTACCCTGATATCTTTGGCGTCCTGGTGTCCTTACTGCCCATTGTATTAAAATAAATAAATAACATGAAAAAAGCAAATCCAGCATCCTGTGCTATAGTGCCAACCAGTCCTAGGGCGGGCAGCACAAGGGTGGCATCTCTAAGGAAGCAGGGCCTGCAAAGAAAAAATGCAGATACACCCCCAGTTATAACCTGCCCCGATAGCTCTAGGGCTATTCCCCACACCCCTTGGATGGTCCGTGTGGGTTTAAAACATAGTTTTAAATAAATAATTAATATTCTTCATTACAGGTGCACTACAGGGTCCAGCTAGCCCTGTCACGCCCAGTGGCTACTGTAAATGGCTTCCAGGGCATGCTGGCATTTGGAGTGCCACATACGCATTTACTCCACATTAGTTGGGCTGTAGACTAACCCCGAGGTTCCCAAACTCGGTCGTCAAGGCACCCTAACAGGCCAGGCTTTAAGGATATCCATGCCTGACCACAGGTGACTTAATTAGTACCTCAGTCAATTTGATTTAACCATCTGTGCTCAACCATATCTCGAAAACCTGAACTGTTGGGTTGCCTTCAAGACCGCGTTTGGGAACCTCTGGACTAACCCAAATAAGACCCTTAAATATTTACTAAGACCTTCTCTTAGCTATTTTCCAGCTGATACATTAAATTTTGCTGTATAAAAATCTGCAAATGGCGGCACGAGAACATGATCTAACATGACGTACTGTTTCACCTATCAGGGAATCAATCTGTAAAATATAAAACTTTACAGCAATCTAATGTTTTTTTTTTCTTTCTGTATTAAGTCGGTGTCGACACTGCTGAATGACTTCCACACGTTTCACGGCAGACTTCAGAAAGATTCTAATTGTAAGAGAACTGCGCTGTTCTCTGATAGCAAACACAGCACTTTAGCTCGTGACAATAGATGAAAACTATAGTTGAACAAATCCTAGTTAATATTGGTCAGTTTGTGCCTGATACCTAATTGAGAGCTTATTTTTTCACCACAATCCCCTGGGCAATGTTTCATCTTCAAAGACTGAGCCAAGGAGCTTCACGTCTTCAAGTTGTCTGTGGGCTGTTTCGCTTTCCTCCGGTTTTCCATCTTGGCTCATTTAAACAATCCTATTAATCCCCAGTCAAGTGCATGCATGCAAAGCCTTGATGAAAGAAAGCAAATGCGTGTAATAAAGAATAGTACTGTAGTGGGCCGTGGTAATGCAGCTCAACTTGTCTGTCGGACTGAATTCCGAGCACATTTTTCCTAGCTAGCGAGCGAGATGCTGGATACAAGCTTAGGAAGACATGCTCTTGACTGTAACACCCCCTTCCTCTTCCAAGGCAACTCTACATCAACCTCGGTGGCATCCGTACATCTATTCATGTCAATCACTACATCTACAGTACGTTGTTTTAATATGTCAATCGCAGGATATGTCATTCAGGGCACATTTTCTATTCACTCGTAGATGAGGCTTCTTTCTCCTCTGGTTTGAGACAGAGACAATGATTACAACTCCCCTTGTTTGAAATCTTTTAATGGGCTTATGTCAGTGAAGAAAATACCCCCAGGTCCAAACTTCTCATCATTCAACTTTTCAGAAGTCAATGGGTAAACATTACAACCAGTATTTGTTCTGTAATGACCGTGTTGATGAATTGCTTGTAGAAAAGGACTTATCCTGTATCTTCTCTAGTCTTTCCCGGAGACAGGGAACTGTGGAGTTGTTTCATACTGTTAATCGTTGCACAAAAGGGTTACTCGAGAAATACAAGGTTTTTTTTTATGAATCATTGACCTGTTAGCTTTGTTCTGGTAATTTCCAAGGCATTGGCCCCCAGGGTTTAGGGCTTGGTCAGTATTTTCATTTTTGAATGACAAATGACAGTTAGGAGCTGATTGGTTGGTACTTTATCTCTCTACACTTTATCTCTCTCCAAGGCTTGATACATGTATCCTACGGTCATCAACTGTACAATTGGGAATCTTTTTCAACTGGTTTACAGTCTCTGGCAGCGTAGAGGCAATGGGACCCCACTGCACAAATCTAGGGACTATTCAATTAGCGACAATACTGTAGGCGCAAGGTACCAGCATTTCATCCATTTATCCGACACCAGGCGACCATCGACATCACAGATGTCACCTGGAACCCCATAGAAGAGTGCATCGATATTGAGGTACCAAAATAAGTGGTGATGTGGGCAGCCGCACATTGTGACTGCACACCGTTGCTAATTGCATTGCCTCCTTTGACTGAAACAGTCATAATTCTTTATCATCCCCTTGAGGACACTTTGTAAGTCATTTTCGTTAGAACACGCAGAAAGCCTCCCAAGTGAATTAATAAAAAATATATATATACAAACAGCAAGCCTCATACCTCAGTTGTATTATAATAGCAGATCATCCAGTTCACTAGGTGTATCTCTTATCTTGCAGGCACATACTGCAGCTTGTTTCACGCGCAGAAGCGGATGTACGCATTTTTGCATATGCCTGTTCGATTCTGAGTTGCATAGATCTTTGCCTTATCTGCCTTTGCATGAATAGGCATTAATGAGTGGCGACAAGGCGATCGCATGGAACTGTTCTGTCTTGTGGGAGTGTCATGGGCCTGTCGCTATGGGCACTGTCGCTATAGTGTCATGGGCCTGTCGCTGTTCCATGCATCTGAGCCTGCATACGGGGAAGGGAAGCCTGTTCTGACAGATCTCTTGCACCCAGAAAGGGCTACTGCATGTGCCAATACTAATGATGGCAGTTGCCCAGTGGATGAAAAAACAGTGGGTGGTGCGGGACGCCAAACGGACCACTGCGTTAGCTCTATGGAAACTGACATCAGCGTGGTAATAAATCAGTCTTCCGCGGCACAAAAAACAGCCACTTTGGGGGCTTCTCAATTGTTTTGTGGGCAGCGATAATTAATACACACCCAGTGTTGCAATTCAATTGTTCTGGGTGCCCATAAGTTATTGCAGTCATCGTGTCCAATTAGACTGGGTTTAGCCACGTAAAACGGCTCAACCCGTCTAAAGTCCTGGTTGGTCCAGCAGTTTGGGCACCCTAACCATGGGTCTTAGCGCACATTTTTGCTTGCACCTCCTGAATTGCTCCATCGCAGGGGCGTATCTATAATGGGTGCAGGGTGAGCGGGGAACATGGGCCCTTGGGTCCAGGGGGGCCCCGCAACGCACGCCCTGCACCCATAGAATTACTTACCTCTCCGGAGTCCCACGTCGGCGCGGGGGTCCGGTGCTGTAAGAATGACTTGAAAATGGCCGCCGCGGCCATTTTCCTGTCATTTGCGCATGCACAATACAGGGAAATTGGCCACCACAGCCATTTTCCCGGTGACCAGCGCATCCTCTATAGACTCTGGGTGCACTCTAGTGCCCAGAGTCTATAACTCTGGCTCTGGCCGCGCACAGCTCAGTGCGCTGCCGACCGCCGGATAGAGAGGAGGGGGCCCATGTCGGAGACTGCACAAGGGCCCACTCCTCTCTAGAAACGCCCCTGCTCCATCGGGTGCAAAAAACAAATAGCCGCCCAAAAACAATCTGACTAAGAATCAGCCCCTGAGCCTCTCAACACAAAATTATCAAATGTCAAAGTTATATTTTGCTTTAATAGATTAGGTCTGGGCCCCAGTATACGGATGAAACCACCCATTATAACTAGAGATGTACGCCGTCCCCTGTGTTTTGGTTTTGCCCAAACCACTCTCAAGTTCTTTGGTTCGGATTCGATTTTTGATATAAAAAAACAGCTAAAATCATGATACTTGGACCTGTATTTGTTCCTATAGTATTATTAACATCAATAACATTACTTTCCAGTCATTCCAAGTCAATCGTGACCACCACACAACACCTGAAACCACGAGGGAGGGACTTAAATGCAATATACACTATGCAAGATCCGGTTTCTTAATCCGAGTTCCGAATTGCGAGACTTGAGTCAGGACTCTGGCCCTGATTCAGAGCCGGACGCTCTGACAGAGCGCTTGCTCTGAATCAGGGCCGTCCACAGCTATAGCGAGCGGCCAAAAAGATGGTCGCGATGGTCTTGACCATCGCGACCATCGGGCTTGCGACGAGATCCTTGTGGTAGGGTCTCGTCTGCTGCAAGCCCTGGAGTGCTTTAGGCTCTATCAGAGCCAAAAGCACTCCCACTGACATCACTAGTGATGTCAGTGGCGCCGGCCCCAAAGGGGGCGTGCTGTCACTCACCATCGACAGTACGCACCCTTTGTAGCGAGACCCATAGCGACGGCTTGCCCGTCGCTATCCAGGTCTCGCGCATGTGCACGACGGAGCCGGGCCCATCGTGCACATGCGCATTGGCCCAACATCGACCTGCTTGCGAGCGGGTCTGAATCAGGCCCTCTGTTCTACTAGGAACCACAAAGTGATTCAGAAATGGGATTCAGTTCGACTCGGGAACTGGGTTTGGGTTTGTTTGTATCTCTCGAAAACTGAACCGCCCATCCCTAATTATAACCCGCCGATGAGAGTAACAGTGTATTTAGCTTGTTTCTCTCCAGAGTTGGACCTCACGGAAAGGTTTATTCCAGTATTGGAAAACAGCAGATTATTGTGTCTTCCTCATTGGTTTTTCACCTCGGACCAGAGTGACATGAATAAAATGGCAGCGGCCAATCACAGAGTAGATAACATATGCTGCGACACTTGGACACCATGTTGTCCTTTGGGGGAAATAGACAAGACCCGACAATCCAGATAGCACTTATAAAAGAAACAAAGGGACTGAGGGCCTGATTCAGACCCGCTCGCGAGCGCTGAGTGCTCGCAAGCGGGTCGATGTTGCCCTAGTGCGCATGCACACGACGGAGGGAGCTCCGTCGTGCGCATGCGCGAGACCCGAATAGTGACGGCCAAGCCATCGCTATGGGTCTCGCACCAAAGGGGGCGTGCTGTCGATGGTGAGTGACAGCATGCCCCCTTTGGTTGGCGTGCCGGGGGCGTTGTTGCCCAGACGGAGGCGTTCCCATGGGAACGCCTACCATCTGGGGCCGGCCTCACTGCGACGAGACCCTACCGCAAGGGTCTCGTCGCAAGCCGATGGTCGCGATGGTCTTGACCATTGCGACCATCTTTTTGGCCGCTCGCATAAGCTGTGGGTGGTCACCCACAGCTATGCGAGTGGCCAGGAGGCCGCTCCAATAATAGGTAGGACGGCCCTGATTCAGAGCGAGCGCTCTTGTCAGAGCGTCTGGCTCTGAATCAGGCCCTGATTGCACACAAGTCCATCTTGCGTGTGCAATCAGTGTGCGATCTTCAGCACTGTTTAGGCCACGCAGCCGAGTGTTCCTGAATTTGCGCACCTACTGGTGATGCAGTGTCACCCGTCCTGAACACACTTGCCAACCTTTGGGCTGCCACCTCCCGGAGGTGGTAGCCAGGTGTGCATTGCAGGCAGTGTCGGACTGGAGCACATAGGGCCCACCGGGGGACTGCAGTGGTAGGGGCATATGCTTAAGGGGTGTGGTCATCCACTAGAGGGGGTGTGGCCAGCCACCACAGATGCATGGCTAACCATTATGCAATTCCTGGTGTAGTTTTTATAGAAGGGAACCTAGCCCCCATGCTGATCAGTGGTCCTTCTCCACTTGGTAACTGACCAACTTATAGAGTAACAATCTATAAATTGAGTCTGGAATCTAACTCCTAGAAGAGGGGGTGGGCCCACAGGCAGTGGGGCCACCCGGGGATTTCCCCTGTGCCCCTGTGGGCCAGCCCAACCCTGATTGCGGGAGGCATGGCACGGCAGATGTGGGCAGTGCTGGGGGCATGACAATGCAAAATCGTCATCATCATCCCACTCCTGCTATACAATGCCATGATTACCGGCATTATTGTCATCGGCCACCCGTACCACCCACTTCGGGAGGGTGGCTATTCAGATGTACACAGATGGTCCCTCTTATGGACTTGTTATAGGAGTGTAGCAGGTGTGCACTGCGTACACAGACGATTAACCACTCACATTGGAGGCAGTACTCTGGCGGAGAGTCTGCGCCTAGCATGGGGCTGGTGCAACTTTCAATGGTGCGAATGATGGTGGCATCTGAAGACCTACCAAGCAGTATTACAGCATCTCCAGTTGCTCAATGGGCGTCTCAGTTCTTGCATACTCAAACGCAGGCTTGTACACCAGGGAAGGGTGATGCCAGCATTAGATATAGTCGCAGGCACGACTACGGCAAAGGACGCAAAAGTGGTCACAACAGCCTGCGACTGACGGATCAGCCTTAAAGTACAATATTTGTTTCAAGTTGAAAAAAACTAAAATAATCTCATAGTACTGTCGATAGATGATCCCTTTACACAAGTATCGAGAAGAAGTTTGTTGAAACCTTTATAAATGTTTAACCACTTACCTGGTATGGTCACATGGGATGCGACTGCGGCCAGCTGGGCTTTCGCTGACACTGACGCATTCCAATGCGTCCATGCCTGCTGCTGCATGCCCCCATGATTTCAGAGCACATGTGCAAAATGGATCTCCTGCTTCTTCTCAGCTCCCCAGGCAATGATGACACAGTCTGTGACCGCCGACCTCACTCCCAAAATTGCCCCCCAGAATGCAGTGTGAATGGCACTCCGGTCAACTACAGCAGGGAGGATTGATAATTAGTCTCCACTGAAACACGTTCTGCAGTGCTCTGTTTTAAGAGGGAGGGGCATTGTCGAGAATGGGGGGTGTAACAAGGGGTGCTACTTTGCTACTGGGAGGGGGAGGGATGATGCCACCACTGTGGACCTATCACTACTAGGGGGATGGGGGTCAATGCCAACGGGGATTTTTTGCTGCTGGGAATTTATTGACAATTGGGGCAGGAGGTCATTTTACAATGGGGGGGCCTAAAGAAACACTGTGGGGGAAGGAGGGTGCAAGA
This sequence comes from Taudactylus pleione, assembly GCA_031769625.1. NCBI lineage: Eukaryota > Metazoa > Chordata > Amphibia > Anura > Myobatrachidae > Taudactylus > Taudactylus pleione. The sequence continues at coordinate 2,565,065 of JAUIMM010001617.1, forward strand.
CACCCCCTAGACATTTTTTTTCATAGACATTTTTTTTCAATTAATTATTTAAATATCATTTTAAAATTCGGATCTAAACTTATTTAATTTTTTTTTATTATATATATATATATATATATATATATATATATACATATATATATATATATATATTTTTTTTTTTATTTTTTTTTTTTAAATTGCCAATTAAGTTGTTATAAATAGAGATGTGCACTGACCTCTGTGTTTTGGTTTTGGATCTGGAATCATCTTCATGTTTTGGTTTTGGTTTTCCAAAACCACCCTCTAGTGTTTTGGTTTTTATCTGGATTTTTAATTAAAATAAAAAATATATAAAACGTTGTTAAAAACATCTTAAATCATGTAATTTTTGCAATCCAAAACCTGAGATTTGGATTTAAAATCCAAATTCAAAACCGCTGGAAAATCAGAACCGTAACTCTGATTTAGACAAAGTATTGATTGATTCATATGCCCAAGTTGTATTTAAATTTTATTCAAGATACCACTTCATAACGCCATTAATATACTTACATTCTGACAGTACCACGGATGGGGCATATAATTATTATATTTTTATTTTGGATTGTAAACGCCATGGATTATTGTTAGCCGTCAGTGATGAGAGACTGATATGGAAAGACTTCACTAAACATGCCAAAATGGAAACATATTTTTAGAACCATTTGCAAAAACCATAAAACTGTCACCTAGAATAAAATGCTACTAATTGTTCAACAAAAGAAAAAAAATAAATGCATAAAGGCATCTGCTTTTTAACATCATTCTTGATATATTTATTCCTTTTACGTATTTATGTATTTTCATCAGCCTAGTTATTATTATTATTGTCGATGTTGTGATTTTATTAAGGTATTTTACTGCAAAATTGTAATTATATTCCTATGAACGCTAAGTTCCCAAGTACCTGCGGTCTTAGAACCAGTGACAACCGCAGCTCTGAAAAATTGTTCACACTCCAGAGGTCAGCCAAGCGCGGCAGACAAATGGGCTTACGTAAGAGAGATTTACTTTAGGTTGCAATTGCTATTGACAGGCAGGTATGTTGCTAAATTTATTGCAGGACTGTTGTTGCATCCATAAACCGCTCTACTGACATTAAAACATTTGTAAGACATAAGACTCTCATCAATTATATTTGTCAAATTATACAAAATAATAATGAAATATGGAATACTTTTCATTCAGACATAATCTCCGTAGTATGGAACGGGCTGTACAATGACTCATAGTTACAAACAACTATAGCATAATAAAATTAATGTATAACAAGTGGGACGTTTAATACAACAATCTCTCTGCACCACATGGACAGAAGAAGAATATGTGTCAGCAGGTCTGCAGTGGCCGGATATGTTCTGCTGACCTCTACTTTCCTGATTGCTCTCCCCAATACTGTCTCTGTCCCCCTACAGCTCGTGTAGTCTTCCCAGCATCCAAATGTAGGAGAGAGCATCAAGACCCCTCTGGCTAAATCACTGCTGGAATCATCTCATATAAGTCCGTATGGACTAGAGTAGCTGAAATTAGCTTTCCCATATAAAGCGTCCTTGGAAGGCCCAAACTCCACCACATCCTCTGCAACAAAGGGCATACACAGCAAACCCACCCGGTCTAGCTAACAATGATTTAAATCACCTGTTTATATCATACGCTCGATATCCATTCCAAATTTGATTAATTTTTTTACAGGGAGGATTGCTTGTCTTATCTTATAACATGTAGGGGTAAATTTACTAAGTGGCGGATTTTGTGTAGATTTACAGCAGATTTACTATGTTCCAACCTGTCACTAAGCCGCCGAGAAACCACACTTAAGAATAGAATAGAACATCAAATGACTATCAATGTTTTTTTTTTCGATTAGAAGAATACAAACCCCAGATTTACTAAGTGACAGATTTAGAATTTGCCAAAAAAAAACTGCAACAATCCTCCCCAGATTAATGAGCTGCCTCTGACAAGCGGCTTTGCAAGCATTGAACAGATCCCTCGAGGTATGTACAGGCTTGTATTTTATATACATAAAGTAAAAAAATGTTTAACATTTTTTAAATGGTGTTGGGATTCCCCCAACATTGTACCCAGTGCTAGGCCTCTACACTTAAGCTGATAGACTTCCCCTCTCCAACCTCTCCAGCCTTATACCCCATGTGTCTCTCCAGCCTCACCTCCCGTGTCTCTCCAGCCTCATCATCCTGTGTCTCTCCAGCTTCACCCCATGTGTCTCTTCAACCTTATCTCTTTGTGTCCCTCCAGTCTCTTCCCACCTGTGACTCTTCAGTCTCATACCCCTCTGTCTCTCCAGCCTCATGCCACCTCCTGTGTCTCTCCAGCCTCATGTCACCCCCTGTGTCTGTCCAGTCTCATGCCACCCATGTGTCTCTCCAACCTCATGCCACCCTTGTGTCTCTCCAGCCTCATACCCCCCACTGTGTCTCCAGAGTCATGCCACTATGTTTGTCTAGCATCGTGCCACCCCTGTGTCTCTTCGGCCTCATGCAGCCTGTGTCTGTTCAGCATCATGCCATGCCTGTGTTTCTCTAGCCTCATGCCAGCACCTGTGTATGTCCAATCCCATCACCTATATCTGTTCAGCCTCACCCCCCATGTCTCTTTAGCCTCATCCCATGTCTCTCCAACCTCATCGCTCTGTCTCTCCAGACTCTTTCACTCTGTCTTTCCAGCCTCATATCCCATGTGTCTATTCAGCCTCATACCAGCCTTGTGTTCTCCCGCCTCATGCCACTTCTGTGTCACTCCAGCATCATACCCCCTTGTGTCTCTCCAGCCTCATGCTAACAGTCTCCTTAGTGTCATGCCCCTCTGTCTCCAGCCTCATGCAGCCTGTGTTTCCAGCCTCATGCCCCCCCCCTGTGTCTGTCCAGCATTATGTCACCCTTGGGTCTCTTGAGCCTCATGCCCCCCGTTCCTCCAGCCTCATCCCCACATGTGTATCCAGCCACATGCCCCCTGTGTCTCCAACCTTATCCCCCCGCCAGTCATGTAGTGCTTACAAAGCTGCCCTCTGTTAAAATGTATCCTTATCAAATGTTAACAATGACTTCAAATGAGATATTTCTCACTATATTTGGCATTCTGAAACTAAAGTACATTCTACAAATTAAAATATTGCAGTACTGACCATGTCCAGTAAACAAGATCCCTCACCCATGTACGCTGTGCTTGAGGACACCTTCGTCTTCAGCACATGAAGTATACAAATACCTGCAGCACTAAAATATTAAAACAAAAAGAAAATAATCTTTATTTAAAAAGCTGCACAATGGCCAATCATCACAAAATCCTTCCACTTTCCAAAATCCATTCCAGATCCGGTGCAATGAGCTGCCAAGATCTAATGGAAAACCCGAAGTGTCAGTATGAATTAATCTGCGCCTTACATCAGTTTTAGTTTTGGTTTGTTGATCATGCAGTAGGATAGGGCAAGCACTCCGGCTTATACTGTAGTCATGAATCAGCAGGGAGGAAGGGATGAGGGGCAATCACTGACGGAAATGGTTGTCATCAACCTAGTCCACCCACACTTCATACCCTGTATACTGGTGTATATACGGTATAAATGGTGTGACTGATCACTTATTTAAATAAAGTAGACAAAACATAAATACAGTAATGGTGATAGGCCCCAACACTGTCCTTGAATAAGTCCAACAGGAGATTACTTAACAAGCATGCAACATTTTGGAAAGTGTGTCTCCTACTGAGTTGCAGGACAAGTATAGAAACATGGCACCGCTCCATCCTGAAGCCCCGCTATGCTCTGAACATGTGCTGGCGGTTCATTGAGAATTCTCAGGAAGGTGGTTTGGAATTGCCAGCCCCCCCCCCCTTTATCTCCAAACCCAGCAATGGCCACACCCAGTTTTCCACCATAGAGCCGTATTCAATTAGAGCGGATCAGCGATACTTTTTCGCCCTCCCAGACTTTTCGCCTACATCGCGTATTTTGTAGGCGGAAAAGTATCGCGGCTGTCCCCGCTTTTCCCCGTATTCAATATGAAAGTACGCAAATACGAGACCCGGCGAAACTTGAACAGGCGGAAAGTAGTGTCAGATTTAGGGAAATCAGCCTGTCACCCCCCCAAATGATGGTCTGACATGGGGTTCACTATGATACCCCCCGATTTGGTTTGCTGAAGGTATTCAGTGTTTTTAAACGGGCTCAATAGCTGCTAAATAGCGTTTTTCTATATGTGGTGAAGAATAGTATTCAGGAGTATTTTTTCCAGAAAGTAACATCCCAGCAAATTTAGGCTACTTGAAAATGGGGGTCAGCATATTTAAAAGTTGCTAAAGTTAATGTGAAAAAATTGTGAAAAATCCACCTGCCGCAAGCACCGGCAATCAAAAAAACACCTGGGGCATACTTGGGGACCCCCCAGAGTCAAGTTCGCTAGTTTTTAACTTTGTCCCCCAACATTTTTTTTTTGTCCCCAAATTCAAAGTAATTTTTGGGGTCTCTACCGAGTCATGCCACATATGGCGCAAGTAGAAGAGCTGTTTAACGCGCACTGTAGTAAGTCAAGCGCTGAATTGCTTCACATTAAGGAGCATGTCAAATTTGGCAAAAAAGCAGCCCCCATAGGTCTCTATGGGGGCTGCTTTTGCGGCCTAAAATGGCGGATCGCAGAAGATATCTCCGATATCTGCTGTAGACCCCTGTAGATATATCCAGGGTGACATAAGCAGGTGTTTTTCGAGGGATATCCCACAAATATTAATTGATAAATAGGCCCCAAAATGTTAGGTCGTATAGATGTTATTACCATACTGTTTCTTTTACATTATTGCAAAAGGAGTGTAAAATGCAAACCTCTATTACTGTTTCTTCTTCCCTTTCTGTCGTATTGCATATCTGAAATATTAAAGTCCAGCAGGGTAATGAGTCACTTTTTTTTTATCCCTTAGAGAGGGAGAGAATAGCAAATGACATTCAGAATATGCTTCTTCTAAAAAATACAGCATGCACAACACCCTAGTGAAAGCAACAAGACGGATTGCTGTTGGCGAGCACTTGGCTTGGCGCTGGTTAGCGCCCTCCACTCGGAGGAGAAAGTCTATGCTCACAGGTGAGCTTGGCAGGGACAAGCAGAAATATACCATTCATTATATTTTAGATGGTTGAATTCCCAGGTTAATGAGAACATTAAAGATATATGAAGGTAAGACAAAGTTGAAAGGTTAAGAGATTTCTTGATGATCAATTTAGGTTATTATAGAACCACAGTTGAAATTGTGACTAGGTTCAGATTGGTCATATTAGCAGTGAATTTGTTATTCGGATAAAATGATATCTGTTCTTCAGGCACAAATAAGCTCTTTCTTATAGCAAGAAAATCGGGATGTATTCCCTCTGACATTTTCCAACTGTATTAAGGAGGATTTAATACTATGGGGGAGAGTTAGCAAAGCTTGGAGAAAGATAAGGTGGAGGAAGATAAAGGGTGAGACGTACCAAGCTTTGGAGAGGTATAAAGTGGTGAGAGATAAAGTACCAACCAATCAGCTCTTAGCTGTCACTTTACAAGCTGTGTTTGAAAAATGAGTTAGGAGCTGATTGGTTGGTAGTTTATCTCTCTCCACTTTATCTCTCTCCACAGCTATTACATCTCCCCCAAAGTACCAACCAAACAGCTCCTAACTGTAATTTTTCAAACACAGCCTGCACAATGACAGTTAGGAGCTGGTTGGTTGGTACTTTGGGCCTGATTCAGAGGCGCTTGCTATTTGTGAGCGCTCGCTCTGAATCAGGACGGATTTAAAAAAAAAAAATCTGCCTCCAGGCCGCTCGGATAGCTGTGGGTGACCACATACCGCTTTTGCGAGCGGCCTGGCGATGGTCACGATTATCGCGACCATCGGGCTTGCGACGAGACCCTTGTGGTAGGGTCTCGGTTCCCGCAAACCTGAGTGAACTTCCTGCTCTATTAGAGCAGGAAGTTTATTATTGACAGCACGAATGATGTCACAAGGGCCGCCCAGAAACGGCAGGCGTTCCTTCGGGAACGCCTCCGTTTGTCCAGCCATCCCCCCTCCCCGCCTACAAAACGCGGCGAGCTGTCGATCAGCACCGACAGCCGCCCCGTTTTGTAGCGAGCCCCAGAGCGAGTGAAGTTCTCACTCGCTCCGGAGCTCACGCACGCGCATTGCGTACGCCGCGCGTGCGCACTGGCCGACCATCGACCCGCTTGCGAGCGATATGCGCTCGCGATCGGGTCTGAATCAGGCCCTTTATCTCTCTCCAAGGTTTTATACGTCTCGTCCCTTTATTTTCTTCCATGTGCCGTAAATGACCACAATGCCTGATAAATTGTGTATACTGTTCCTTAGCTTTATACATACTGAAATCTAAAGTTTTATAAATAAAATTTTGTTTCTAAATTTGGGTACGCAGTAACCAATGGGCTGCTCGATATGTCCAGGCAGACATCACAACTGACGCAGATACACCGATAGATATGGGTGAGAGAAAAATCAATTTTCAAAAGATATAAAGTTTTTTAATGTATTATTTATGTGACATGTAAGTATTTGTAACTATCATTATGAGCAGGATACAATATTGGGATAGTGATGTGTGAGTTATCCCAGGAGTATTTGCATGGATGCAGGTCTGTGAGCTGCGGTATGTGTAGGAAGATGCCACGGCCGGGATCTGTCTGTGCTTGCTGTGTAGCTATTGGTTGTTCTGCTTCCCGTGTTATCACATTTACGCTTCTCTCTTTCCTGCTGCCCTTTACTGACACAGCCCTGTCCATGCTGTCTCATCTCACTGTACCTTTGGCCAGTCTCTGTGCTATTTTCACTAATTACCTCTAATTGCTTCACTCTCCCGCCTGCTTTATTTGCTGGTTTTTTCCCCTTTAATAAATTGTTGCGTAAACTGTAATATACTGTATACTGTGTATCTTACATTTGTTATTAGGTGGAAGATGATAGGTGTGTATCTATGTGTGTAAACCTAACCCTCACCCTAGTGCCTAACAACTAACCCTAATCCTCCCCCTAACCCCTGTACTTACCTTGGGGATGCCGGCACCGGGATTCTGACAGGTGTCGAGATTCCGGAGCTGCTATTTTGGCATCCCGTGCATCGGGATACTGAACATATCCCATATATCTATGTGCAGCTGGCCCCCTCCTCTGAGCAGCGGGGTCCCCCCCCCCCAAGCCCCGCATCTTGACTTGTTATGGTAAGCAGGTCCCTCCTCCCCAGTGGCGCCATATTCCCAGTGATTTTCGGGAAGATAGAGCGTGCGCACAAAAGGCCAAAAGCTGTGGCACAGTTCTGCGCGGCTCCATTTTCCTGAAGATGTCACTGGGAAGATGGCACCGTGGAGGAGGAGGGACCTGCTTGCCAGGCACAAGGTAAATATACTATGGGTGCAGGGTGTGCTGGTCGCCAGCAAACGAGTTTATGCAAATGCTGCTACATACTTGTTCCCTTGTGTGTATCCATGCGCCCGAATGTGCAAAGAGTGAGTTCCCCCTTTCAGCGCCCGTGCATGCTGTCATACCGATCGGAGCGTCCTTATACTCCTCCATCAGTCACTCCATCAAAACTGGCATCAGTCCCTATGGCAGGTGCAGTTTCCCGTCTGACTGCGGCCTCTTATGCCCGTGGCTGTGCATCTGAGAAAGCCGCCCCTTGCACTGACGCGCCCGCGATAATCACACAACACGCCCAGTGTATGGCCCATCTTTGTGTGCACTAGTAGCCACCTCCCAGTCACCACCCAGGAACGCCCATCACTTTTCCACAATGTTTCTGATACCGTCTGTCCTGATCGCAACAGCACCTGTGTGTGCACACTCTGGGTCTCATTTAGACCTGTTTACAAGCACCTATGCACTCGCAAGCGGGTCGATGTTGAGGCCCTGCACGCGCACAGCGGCCGCACTGCGTGTGCGCAAGCCCCGGAGCGAGAGAGACATTGTCTCGCTCCGGGACTCACTACAAAAGGAGTGGCTGTCGATGGTGATGGACAGCTCACCTCGTTTTGTGGGAGGGGCGGGGGGGGGTGGCTACACAAATGGAGGCGTTCCTGAGGGAACACCTGCCGTGTGGGGGCGGCCCCACTGACATCACTCGTGATGTCAGTGGTGAGCTTCCGACTCTAATAGAGCCGAAAGCTCACTGGGGCTTGCCTTAGACGAAACCCTACCACAAGGGTCTCGTTGCAAGAATCGATGGTCGCGATGGTCTTGACCATCGCGACCATCAACCTGCCCGCTTGCGAGGCCCTCTGTGTAACATAGGCGCCACAGCAGTTTTCAGGACTTTTCATGCATGCGCAGTTGCGAATAATCGTTTGACTACCTGAACATCGGCACTGCGTGCGGCTCTGAGGGGGGCCCATATGCAGATTCTGCGTGGACCCCCTTCTCTCTGGCAGCGCAGTGGATTCTGGATTAGTCTACTGGTGCATGCACAAGTCACCTATCACTCTGGGAACTGTGGAGCGGTAAGTATAACTATATAGGGGGGCAGGGTGCGCAGTGACGTTATGTGATGTGATTTTTAACTGTGTTTAAGCAAGTTTCAAAAATATTAGGATAGAAGACTTGTAACTACCATCAACAAGTACAAATAAAAAACCTTTTCAATCAAAACCCCAAAATACATGCACCACATAATTCAACTAATTTTTAAGACTTTTACAGAAAACTGCCTGAAAAATGACGTCATTATTGGCAAATGATGCTATTTAAGGGGCAAATTTAATTGTATTCATCCACGGCTGTTAGTAATTGTTGCTCTGATCTGGCACGAATGCCGCATGTGCACATATATCTGCTCACACCCTCCTGAGATGGCGAGCAGAATTTAGTGAAAAGTTTGTTATTTGGCGCCCAAACTGCACTAACCAGGATTTTGCACCTAAAAAAATGGAATATCGCCCCCAAACCCTCCCAAACTCTTGTCACTTTAGATCAGTGTTGGCTAACCTTGACACTCCAGCTGTTATGGAACTACATAACCCAGCATGCACTGCTACAGTTTTGCTATTAGGGCATGCTAAAACTGTGGCAGGGCATGCTGGGATATATAGTTCCACAACAGCTGGAGTGTCAAGGTTAGCCAACACTGCTTTAGATGGTAGATCAGGCACGAAGACAACAATTGAGTTCCCCCTTAATGCCTTCGCAGATTACCATACCACACATCCGTAATGTTTAGCAAGACTGCGAAACCATCGGTACAATTGCAGCCTCACGCTTACTTGCACAAGCTCTGGGCCTGATTCAGACCCGCTCGCAAGCGAGTCGATGGTGGGCCAATGTGCACGCTAGCAACAAAACGGGGCAGCTGTCGATGTTGATCGACAGCTCACCCCATTTTGTAGGCGGTTAGGGGGGGTGGCTGTACAAACGGAAGCATTCCCGAAGGAATGCCTGCCGTTTGGGGCGGCCCTACTGACATCACCAGTGATGTCAGTAGTTGATTTCCGGCTCTATTAGAGCAGGAAGTCCACTCGGCATTGCGAGTGCTGAGACCCTACCAATAGGGTCTCCTCGCAATGCCGATTGTTGCGATAATCGCGACCATCGCCATGCCGCTTGCACAAGCTGTGGGTGGTCACCCACATCTGTGCGAGCGGCCTGGAGGCTGGAATTTGAAAAAAAGGGATGCCCTGATTCAGAGCGAGCACATGCAAATAGCGTGCGCCTCTGAATCAGGCCCTCTGACCTTAATCAGAAATTGCTAACAACTATGCACGCTATCAGGTCTCAGGCTGCGTAGGGCATCGCAGTGGATAATTTATGCACGCCCTTGCGGTGCATACGCATGGGCAGTACGCAACAATCGGCCGCTTGCGTGCTTAATCACGTTGCATACGGTACTGAATCAGGCCCTCAGTCCCAACATTTGTACCTTAAATTAAGGATTTTTCTCTTCTTTACAATTTTCACCTGCTCTGGGTCTGCGAACAAAAAGCCACCTAACTCCTATTTGCTCACTCAAGACAGGGAAATCTCGCAGCTTTGGCTTTTTGACCCATGTTAAGCAATTTTGGCCAGCTCATGGCTGATTTGATCGCCCCTAGTGTGTGTCTCTCTGTGTCTAAAGTTGATGCGTTTTACGTTTTTATGGTGAAAATACTTTCAAACTCAACATCGTCCCCAGAGTGTTTTAATGAGTATGAGGCAATGAGTGCGTATGAATGCTTGAGTGCATATAAGAAAGAGAGTGTATGTGTGAGTTCATGAGTTAGAGAGTAAGTGTATGTGTGAGTTCATGAGTGAGAGAGTAAGTGTATGTGTGAGTTCATGAGTGAGAGAGTAAGTGTATGTGTGCGTTCACGAGTGAGAGAGTAAGTGTATGTGTGAGTTCATGAGTGAGAGAGTAAGAGTATGTGTGCGTTCACGAGTGAGAGAGTAAGTGTATGTGTGAGTTCACGAGTGAGAGAGTAAGTGTATGTGTGAGTTCATGAGTGAGAGAGTAAGTTTTAGTTGTGAGTTCATGAGTGAGAGAGTAAGTGTATGTGTGAGTGCATGAGTGAGAGAGTAAGTGTATGTGTGAGTTCATGAGTGAGAGAGTAAGTGTATGTGTGAGTTCATGAGTGAGAGAGTAAGTGTATGTGTGAGTTCATGAGTGAGAGAGTAAGTGTATGTGTGAGTGAGAGAGTAAGTGTATGTGTGAGTTCATGACTGACAGAGTAAGTGTATGTGTGACTGCATGAGTGAGAGAGTAAGTGTATGTGTGAGTGCATGAGTGAGAGAGTAAATGTATGTGTGAGATCATGAGTGAGAGAGTAAGTGTATGTGTGAGGTGAGTATGAGAGAAAGCGCATGTGTGTGACAACGTGTGTGATAGTGAGTGCATGTGTGTGAGAGAGCATGTGTGCGGGTGAGATTGAGTAAGTGTGTAAGGTGAGTATGAGGGAGAGCGCATGTGTGTGACAGTGTTTGTGATAGAGAGTGCTCTGTGTGAGAGAATGTGTGCAGGTGAGAATGAGTGAGTGTGTGAGGTGAGTATGAGAGAGAGTTCTTGTGTGTGACAGTGTGTGTGAATGTGTTAGGTGAGTATGAGAGAGAGTGCATGTGTGTGAGAGTGTGTGTGATAGTGAGTGCATGTGTGTGAGAGAGCATGTGTGCGGGTGAGATTGAGTAAGTGTGTGAGGTGAGTATAAGGGAGAGCGCATGTGTGTGACAGTGTTTGTGATAGAGAGTGCTCTGTGTGAGAGAATGTGTGCAGGTGAGAATGAGTGAATGTGTTAGGTGAGTATGAGAGAGAGTGCATGTGTGTGAGAGTGTGTGTGATAGTGAGTGCATGTGTGTGAAAGTGTGTTAGTGTGTTTGGTGCATATGAGAGAGAGTGCATGTGTTTGACAGCGTGTATGACAGTGCGTGCTTGTGTGTGAGAGAGCATGTGCACAGGTGAGCGTGAGTGAGTGTGTAAGGTGAGTGTGAGAGAGTGCATGTGAGGTGAGTATGAGAGAAAGCGCATGTGTGTGACAACATGTGTGATAGTGAGTGCATGTGTGTGAGAGAGCATGTGTGTGGGTGAGATTGAGTAAGTGTGTGAGGTGAGTATGAGAGAGAGTGCATGTGTGTGACAGTGTTTGTGATAGAGAATGCATGTGTGTGACAGTGTTTGTGATAGAGAATGCATGTGTGTGAGAGAACGTGTGCAGGTGAGAATGAGTGAGTATGAGGTGAGTTTGAGAGAGAGTTCTTGTGTGTGATAGTGTGTATGAGTGTGTTAGGTGAGTATTTGAGAGAGTGCATGTGTGTGAGAGTGTGTGTGATAGTGAGTGCATGTTTGTGAAAGTGTGTTAGTGTGTTCGGTGCATATGAGAGAGAGTGCATGTATTTGACAGCGTGTATGACAGTGTGCTTGTGTGTGAGAGCATGTGCACAGATAAGTGTGAGTGAATGTGTGAGGTGAGTGTGAGAGAGAGTGCATGTGTGTGACAGTATGTGTGATAGTGAGTGCATGTGTGTGAGAGAACATGTGTGCGGGTGGGAGTATGTGTGGTGAGTATGAGCGAGAGTGCATGTGTGTTTCAGAGTCAGTGTGCAGGTGAGGTGAGTATGAGAGAGAGTGCATGTGTGTGACAGTGTGTGTGTGTGTGATAGTGAGTGCATATGTGTGAGAGAGTCAGTGTGCAGGTGAGAGTGAGTGTTTGAGGCGAGTATAAGAGAAAGTGCATGTGTGTGATAGTGTGTGTGAGTGTGTGTGATAGTGTGTGTGAGTGTGTGTGATAGTGAATGCATGTGTGTGAGAGAGTCAGTGTGCGGGTGAGGTGAGTATGAGAGAGAGTGCATGTGTGTGACAGTGTGTGTATGTGTGTGTGATAGAGAGTGCATATGTGTGAGTGAGTCAGTGTGCAGGTGAGAGTGAGTGAGTGTGTGAGTATGAGGAGAGAGTGCATGTGTGTGAAAGTGTGTGTGAGTGTGTGTGATAGTGAATGCATGTGTGTGAGAGAGTCAGTGTGCGGGTGAGGTGAGTATGAGAGAGAGTGCATGTGTGTGACAGTGTGTGTATGTGTGTGTGATAGTGAGTGCATATGTGTCAGAGAGTCAGTGTGCAGGTGAGAGCGAGTGTGTGAGGTGAGTATGAGAGAGAGTGCATATGTGTGAGAGAGTCAGTGTGCAGGTGAGAGTGAGTGAGTGTGTGAGGTGAGTATGAGGAGAGAGTGCATGTGTGTGTGTGTGTGATAGTGAGTGCATATGTGTCAGAGAGTCAGTGTGCAGGTGAGAGCGAGTGTGTGAGGTGAGTATGAGAGTGCATGTGTGTGACAGTGTGTGTGTGCAGGTGAGAGTGAGTGAGTGTGTGAGGTGAGTATGAGAGAGAGTGCATGTGTGTGACAGTGTGAGTGTGTACTTTTGTGTCTGTACTTTTACTCAGTGTAACCTACAATGAGTTGGAAATACTGAGAAATACTTGTAATCACATGTACTTATGTGCACAGTTCTCCCAATAAATACATTTCCTAATTACTGTAATATGTGATAGATAATAATATGCATTGTCAAAACACAAACTAATTTAAATGTAATTAAGACTAATATATTTTTTTATGTCTCTATGTAATTGCCCATTAACAATATATATGATTGTAAAACAAGTCATTGTGACTACAAGGGCTTGTGTGAGTTGTGAGAACTCTGCACATTCAATGATAGGTCAAAGATAAAAATAATGTAAGTGACTGGACGTGTACATACACATTGTATCAGACACATTCTATCAGACACATTGTATCAGACACATTCTATCAGACACTCGCATGGGTTTGAATCCTGTTGCACTTAGCACTCAGAAGCATTGATGCTCAGCATCAGGGGTGGATTGGCAGTTACATTCTGTGGGGAAAATCCCGGTGGGCCGATTGGTTGTGGGGCCACTTTTCCATTGAGGCCCCGCCCCCTTATCCCCGTCACCCGCGGCCGCTGGGTCTTGACACAGACTCGCTATATTTTTACAGGAACCCGGGCCGGCTGACTGTCAGCTCTGCCTCTGCCTTGCTGCACCTGAGCCTCTCTCGTGAGGCCAGCGCGGCCTATTTAAACCCCACCCAGCATGCCTTTGTCGTCACACGCTGCGGAGGAGTGAAGAAGAAAAGAAGTGGAGCGGCCTGCTGGTGACAGCGGCGGAGGTAAGTTGCGGCGCTGGCTGGAATGGGAGGACGCCCAGGCAGTCTGTCTCCTCTCTACTCTTCCCTCCCCAGGCTGTGAAGTGTCAAGTTTAATTTCACAGCCTGAGGAGAGGGCAGAGAGGAGAGGAGACATTCTGGCTAGCTGCAGTGCAGGACATTGGGACTAGGTCCATCAGGAGAGACTCGGGATGTCTGGAGTGGGGGCCCTTCTAAGGGGGAGGGGAGATGATCTGTATAAGGGGAAAGGAGGATGATCTGTCTAAGGGGAGGGGAGATGATGTGTCTAAGGGGAGGGGGTGAGGGAAGACTCTAGAAGACAACACTGGGGCACAGTAATCTTCAGTAAGATAACAATTCTAATGAAACCATATTCTAATGCTAATGGTACCAAATGAGCAAATATATTTTATTAATATTAAATTGTTCAATAAAGGAACCTCCCATCTTGTCCTGCCCCAAAACTTCTGTTACTATGTATTATCTGGTTGAACCTCTGTTGCATGATGATGACATTGGCTTTATTGCTACACAAACAGGCGGCTTCCGGACCATGGGATCTCAGCATGAATAGTGATCACCGACTCAAGAAACTGCCTGTCCAAGAAGGATCAATTTCTTCAGAGGTTCCCAGCTGCAGAGAGATCATATAGGTAAGAAAATACTCATTCACCTGCTCGCTGTGCTTATTCACTAATGAGAGGGATTGGGGGCATGGCTATCAGCTCCTGGAGCTGTGGGCATGCCCCTAGCATGAAATAATGGGGGAGTGGCTTGTGGGCATGGCATTTCTCATTAGACCACACCCCTTGTAATTAGGCCACACCCACTTTTCCGGGCGCGTGCACATAGGGCCTCTTCCACATTTTTTTCCAGGGCCACTTTAAATTCCCAATCCGCACCTGCTCAGCATAATATAATGAAGTTCTATGGGAGCGCTCATTAGGTACATTGGGCCTGATTCGGAGTTGTACATATACTCGATGGTTTGCGTAGAGATCCGACGATTGGCCTTCATCCCGTGCGCAAGATCTGTACTGTGCATGTGCCGATCGGTGTCTACAACGACGGCTGCAAGGCCCCCTAGGCTGCAGCATGGTTGACAGGCTGCGGTCGTTTGAGGGTGAAGGAGCGGCGATGGCCAGCATCACAGATAATGAGGGCATAGACCCGTTTTGTGGGTGCACCGAGGTCAGTGTTTGCACCTCCCAAATCCCAATGCAGCTTCACTGACCCGGCAGCTTGACACCTGAGGGTTATGCAGATGGCAGATGTTCTGTAATACCCGGCTTTACAGTCAATCTCATTGTGGTCCTAACTCCTGACTAGTGATGGAAGTCACTGACTCTCAGCCGGTTCATCTTCCTTCATACTCATACAGAGAGGCAAGGATCCTATTCCCTATCACATAGTAGATGACACCGTACTTTCACATAGTGTAAGTTGTATTAGCCTATGCCATGTTAGCTGTATTAGCCTATGCCATGTTAGCATGTTGTATTAGTCTATGCCATGTTAGCTGTATTAGCCTATGCCATGTTAGCATGTTGTATTAGCCTATGCCATGTTAGCATGTTGTATTAGCCTATGCCATGTTAGCTGTATTAGCCTATGCCATGTTAACATGTTGTATTAGCCTATGCCATGTTAGCATGTTGTATTAGCCTATGCCATGTTAGCTGTATTAGCCTATGCCATGTTAGCATGTTGTATTAGCCTATGCCATGTTAGCTGTATTAGCCTATGCCATGTTAGCTGTATTAGTCTATGCCATGTTAGCTGTATTAGCCTATGCCATGATAGCATGTTGTATTAGCCTATGCCATGTTAGCTGTATTAGCCTATGCCATGTTAGCATGTTGTATTAGCCTATGCCAGGTTAGCTGTATTAGCCTATGCCATGTTAGCATGTTGTATTAGCCTATGCCATGTTAGCATGCTGTATTAGCCTATGCCATGTTAGCTGTATTAGCCTATGCCATGTTAGCATGTTGTATTAGCCTATGCCATGTTAGCTGTATTAGCCTATGCCATGTTAGCTGTATTAGCCTATGCCTTGTTAGCTGTATTAGCCTATGCAATGTTAGCTGTATTAGCCTATGCCATGTTAGCATGTTGTATTAGCCTATGCCATGTTAGATGTATTAGCCTATGCCATGTTAGCATGTTGTATTAGCCTATGCCATGTTAGCTGTATTAGCCTATGCCATGTTAGCATGTTGTATTAGCCTATGCCATGTTAGCATGTTGTATTAGCCTATGCCATGTTAGCATGTTGTATTAGCCTATGCCATGTTAGCTGTATTAGCCTATGCCATGTTAACATGTTGTATTAGCCTATGCCATGTTAGCATGTTGTATTAGCCTATGCCATGTTAGCTGTAATAGCCAATGTCATGTTAGCATGTTGTATTAGCCTATGCCATGTTAGCTGTATTAGCCTATGCCATATTAGCTGTATTAGTCTATGCCATGTTAGCTGTAATAGCCTATGCCATGTTAGCATGTTGTATTAGCCTATGCCATGTTAGCTGTATTAGAATATGCCATGTTAGCATGTTGTATTAGCCTATGCCATGTTAGCATGCTGTATTAGCCTATGCCATGTTAGCTGTATTAGCCTATGCCATGTTAGCATGTTGTATTAGCCTATGCCATGTTAGCTGTATTAGCCTATGCCATGTCAGCATGTTGTATTAGCCTATGCCATGTTAGCATGTTGTATTAGCCTATGCCTTGTTAGCTGTATTAGCCTATGCCATGTTAGCATGTTGTATTAGCCTATGTCATGTTAGCTGTATTAGCCTATGCCATGTTAGCTTTATTAGTCTATGCCATGTTAGCATATTGTATTAGCCTATGCCATGTTAGCTGTATTAGCCTATGCCATGTTAGCATGTTGTATTAGCCTATGCCATGTTAGCTGTATTAGCCTATGTCATGTTAGCTGTATTAGCCTATGCCATGTTAACATGTTGTATTAGCCTATGTCATGTTAGCTGTATTAGCCTATGCCATGTTAGCTTTATTAGTCTATGCCATGTTAGCATATTGTATTAGCCTATGCCATGTTAGCTGTATTAGCCTATGCCATGTTAGCATGTTGTATTAGCCTATGCCATGTTAGCTGTATTAGCCTATGTCATGTTAGCTGTATTAGCCTATGCCATGTTAACATGTTGTATTAGCCTATGTCATGTTAACTGTATTAGCCTATGTCATGTTAGCTGTATTAGTCTATGCCATGTTAGCATGTTGTATTAGCCTATGCCATGTTAGCTGTATTAGCCTATGCCATGTTAGCTGTATTAGCCTATGCCATGTTAGCATGTTGTATTAGCCTATGCCATGTTAGCTGTATTAGCCTATGTCATGTTAGCTGTATTAGCCTATGCCATGTTAGCTGTATTAGCCTATGCCATGTTAGCATGTTGTATTAGCCTATGCCATGTTAGCTGTATTAGCCTATGCCATGTTAGCTGTATTAGCCTATGCCATGTTAGCATGTTGTATTAGCCTATTCAATGTTAGCTGTATTAGTCTATGTCATGTTAGCTGTATTAGCCTATGTCATGTTAACATGTTGTATTAGCCTATGTCATGTTAGCTGTATTAGCCTATGCCATGTTAGCTGTATTAGCCTATGCCATGTTAACATGTTGTATTAGCCTATGTCATGTTAGCTGTATTAGCCTATGCCATGTTAGCTGTATTAGTCTATGCCATGTTAGCATGTTGTATTAGCCTATGCCATGTTAGCATGTTGTATTAGCCTATGTCATGTTAGCTGTATTAGCCTATGCCATGTTAGCTGTATTAGCCTATGCCATGTTAGCTGTATTAGTCTATGCCATGTTAGCTGTATTAGCCTATGCCATGTTAGCATGTTGTATTAGCCTATGCCATGTTAGCTGTATTAGCCTATGCCATGTTAGCTGTATTAGCCTATGCCATGTTAGCTGTATTAGTCTATGCCATGTTAGCTGTATTAGTCTATGCCATGTTAGCATGTTGTATTAGCCTATGCCATGTTATCATGTTGTATTAGCCTATGCCATGTTAGCTGTATTATCCTATTCCATGTTAGCTGTATTAGTCTATGCCATGTTAGCTGTATTAGCCTATGCCATGTTAGCTGTATTAGCCTATGCCATGTTAGCTGTATTAGTCTATGCCATGTTAGCTGTATTAGTCTATGCCATGTTAGCATGTTGTATTAGCCTATGCCATGTTAGCATGTTGTATTAGCCTATGCCATGTTAGCTGTATTAGCCTATTCCATGTTAGCTGTATTAGTCTATGCCATGTTAGCTGTATTAGCCTATGCCATGTTAGCATGTTGTATTAGCCTATGCCATGTTAGCATGCTGTATTAGCCTATGCCATGTTAGCATGTTGTATTAGCCTATGCCATGTTAGCTGTATTAGCCTATGTCATGTTAGCTGTATTAGCCTATGCCATGTTAGCTGTATTAGCCTATGCCATGTTAGCTGTATTAGCCTATGCCATGTTAGCATGTTGTAATAGCCTATGCCATGTTAGCTGTATTAGCCAATGCCATGTTAGCTGTATTAGCCTATTCCATGTTAGCTGTATTAGCCTATGCCATGTTAGCTGTATTAGCCTATGCCATGTTAGCATGTTGTATTAGCCTATGCCATGTTAGCATGTTGTATTTGCCTATGCCATGTTAGCTGTATTAGCCTATTCCATGTTAGCTGTATTAGTATATGCCATGTTAGCTGTATTAGCCTATGCCATGTTAGCATGTTGTATTAGCCTATGCCATGTTAGCTGTATTAGCCTATGCCATGTTAGCTGTATTAGCCTATTCCATGTTAGCTGTATTAGCCTATGCCATGTTAGCTGTATTAGCCTATGCCATGTTAGCATGTTGTATTAGCCTATGCCATGTTAGCATGTTGTATTAGCCTATGCCATGTTAGCTGTATTAGCCTATTCCATGTTAGCTGTATTAGTATATGCCATGTTAGCTGTATTAGCCTATGCCATGTTAGCATGTTGTATTAGCCTATGCCATGTTAGCATGCTGTATTAGCCTATGCCATGTTAGCTGTATTAGCCTATGCCATGTTAGCTGTATTAGCCTATGCCATGTTAGCATGTTGTATTAGCCTATGCCATGTTAGCTGTATTAGCCTATGCCATGTTAGCATGTTGTATTAGCCTATGCCATGTTAGCATGCTGTATTAGCCTATGCCATGTTAGCTGTATTAGCCTATGCCATGTTAGCATGTTGTATTAGCCTATGCCATGTTAGCTGTATTAGCCTATGCCATGTTAGCTGTATTAGCCTATGCCATGTTAGCATGTTGTATTAGCCTATGCCATGTTAGCTGTATTAGCCTATGCCATGTTAGCATGTTGTATTAGCCTATGCCATGTTAGCTGCATTAGCCTATGCCATGTTAGCATGTTGTATTAGCCTATGCCATGTTAGCTGTATTAGCCTATGCCATGTTAGCTGCATTAGCCTATGCCATGTTAGCATTTTGTATTAGCCTATGCCATGTTAGCATGTTGTATTAGCCTATGCCATGTTAACTGTATTAGCCTATGCCATGTTAGCATGTTGTATTAGCCTATGCCATGTTAGCTGCATTAGCCTATGCCATGTTAGCATGTTGTATTAGCCTATGCCATGTTAGCTGTATTAGCCTATGCCATGTTAGCATGTTGTATTAGCCTATGCCATGTTAGCTGTATTAGCCTGTGCCATGTTAGCTTGCTTTAGCCTATGCCATGTTAGCATGTTGTATTAGCCTATGCCATGTTAGCATGTTGTATTAGCCTATGCCATGTTAGCTGTATTAGCCTATGCCATGTTAGCATGTTGTATTAGCCTATGCCATGTTAGCTGTATTAGCCTATGCCATGTTAGCTGTATTAGCCTATGCCATGTTAGCTGTATTAGCCTATGCCATGTTAGCATGTTGTATTAGCCTATGCCATGTTAGCTGTATTAGCCTATGCCATGTTAGCATGTTGTATTAGCCTATGCCATGTTAGCTGCATTAGCCTATGCCATGTTAGCATGTTGTATTAGCCTATGCCATGTTAGCTGTATTAGCCTATGCCATGTTAGCTGCATTAGCCTATGCCATGTTAGCATTTTGTATTAGCCTATGCCATGTTAGCATGTTGTATTAGCCTATGCCATGTTAACTGTATTAGCCTATGCCATGTTAGCATGTTGTATTAGCCTATGCCATGTTAGCTGCATTAGCCTATGCCATGTTAGCATGTTGTATTAGCCTATGCCATGTTAGCTGTATTAGCCTATGCCATGTTAGCATGTTGTATTAGCCTATGCCATGTTAGCTGTATTAGCCTGTGCCATGTTAGCTTGCTTTAGCCTATGCCATGTTAGCATGTTGTATTAGCCTATGCCATGTTAGCATGTTGTATTAGCCTATGCCATGTTAGCTGTATTAGCCTATGCCATGTTAGCATGTTGTATTAGCCTATGCCATGTTAGCTGTATTAGCCTATGCCATGTTAGCTGTATTAGCCTATGCCATGTTAGCATGTTGTATTAGCCTATGCCATGTTAGCTGTATTAGCCTATGCCATGTTAGCTGTATTAGCCTATGCCATGTTAGCTGTATTAGCCTATGCCATGTTGGCATGCAAATCAAGCAGAACACAGTAATTCGCTATTTTACTTTAGAACAAAAGTTAAAAGAGATATAAATAATTCAAAGATTCATTTTCATCATTTGCAATAAACATATTTCAGCAATATAGCTTTTATTATGTTTAAATCTGAGGGTTGAACCTGTTACCTTAAGTCAGCACTAATCTGCTACAGTGCAAACAATACAATTACAATATGTATACAGTTTCTTTTATTCTGATATATGGCCCATATACACACTGATCCGGGTCACAAACTGTATGCCCCCATTTTTAATAGACAGAGGCCCTGATTCAGAGCCGGACGCTCTGACAGAGCGCTCGCTCTGAATCAGGGCCGTCCTTCTTGATTTTTAGAGCGGCCTCTTGGCTGCTCGTATAGCTGTGGGTGACCACCCACAGCTATAGCGAGCGGCCAGGAAGATGGTCGCGATGGTCAAGACCATTGCGACCATCGGGCTTGCGACGAGACCTTTGTGGTAGGGTCTCGTTGCCGCAAGCCCTGGAGTGCTCAAACAGACCCGAAGGCACTCCAAGTGATGTCAGTGGGGCCGGCCCCAGATGGTAGGCGTTCTCATGGGAACCGTCTGGGCAGCCACGCCATCGGCATGCCCACCAAAGGGGGCGTGCTGTCACTCACCATCGACAGCACGCCCACCTTTGGTACGAGACCCAGAGCGACTGTTTGCCCGTCGCTATCCGGATCTCACGCATGCGCGCGATGGAGCCGGCTCCGTCATGCGCACGCGCACTGGGCCACCATCGACCCGCTTGGCTTAGGCCCAATTCAGTTAATATTGTGAATAAAGTTTGCTCTCTGGTTTTGAACAATTTTTGTAATTTCCTGATAACAGTATCCTTGAAAAAACTGCAACTTGCTTTATCAGCGATCTAGGTTACTTGTACATGCAATTACTGTAGGTAACTGTTGCTCTATTCTGAGGAAGGAGCAACGTTGCCTAACTTGAATTAGAAGTCTTTATTGGAGTCCCTGCTCAAGCTGCTCTATATGAAGAAGACTTATTTGCCTTGTGCATTCTTATTTATACTGCAGCTCCTAATATTTATCCTATGTCTGAGTAATGTCTTTTCTATCAGGGAGAGTATGACTTGGTGGCAGTATTCTGTGTGAGTGGTGGCCCCTTATTGTCTCACTGACAAGTGTTTTGCACAAAAGAGTCAAGCATGTGTCCAGGAGATGTACACGAAATTCGTCAGTTTATGCCATAGGCGTATCACTAATGAGTACAGGGTGTGCGGTGCCCACTCTGTACACCCTGCACCCATAGTTGATACTTAGCTGTCCGTCGGAGCCACAGGAAGCACCCGGAAAATGGCACGGTCCATTGAAAACTGAAACATGGCTGCGATAGAACCAGTGGTGCAGGTAGGTTCTCTTCATCCAGTACTCAGGGCCTCATTCAGAGGTGGTCGGAGGATGCAAACGGTCGCTCAGAAACTGGGCGGCCGCTTGCATCCTGACCGCCCGCCTCTGTTGCGGTCGTTAGGCTGTGGGTTGACACCCACAGCTCTAACGACCGCTCCGGTGATGGTCGCGATGGTCAGAGACCATCGCGACCATCGGGGCTCACGACGAGACCCTAGGGTAGGGTCTCACTTGTCGTAAGCCCCGGAGAGCTTCTGGCTCTGTCTGAGCCGGAAGCTCTCCACTGACATCACTAGTGATGTCAGTGGGGCCACCCCCAAACGGTAGGCGTTCCCATGGGCTGCCACCCCCCCGGCCCGCCTTCCAAACGGGGCGAGCTGTCAATCAACATCGACAACTCGCCCCCTTTGGATCAAGACCCGCTACGACCGGTGCTGTCGGTCGTAGCGGGTCTCACGGGTCTGCCGGCGCCGTCGTGCGCATGCTCTGTGGGGGGCCATCGACCCGGTCTGAGCGCATCGGCGCTAGCGACCGGGTCTGAATGACCCCCTCAGTGCTCACGCTGAAGGCACATGCATGAAAATGGTTGCGGCCTTGCGTCACGAGCGGTATGGCCATGAATTGATGGGACATGTCACTCACGGCCCGGGGTCCATCTTACCGCTGAGTGCTGTGACTCGTTCGGCGGAAAAGCTAATGGCGCCGATATGTAAGGTAGTAGGGGGTACAGCGTACCAGCTACTAATTTCTTAATGGTACTGTACACTGTACTTCCCTGTACCACCTTACTTGCACCACTGGGTAGAATGGTTACAATATGATCCCATTCCTCCCTGTTTTCTACCATTAATCTCAGGGCTATACTGGTATAAATTCAGGGGAAATCCTTTCCAGGAAAATGACAGAAAACAGAAGCACAATCCATACTGATGATATATTCCTAATGACTCCTCAAACAAACAAACAAGCAAAAAATGTCTAGAGTGACACTAAGGGGGCAAACACACTAGACGATAAAAGTGAACGATATGAATGATACCGATATCGTTCAATGATATATCGTTCATATCGTCCAGTGTGTATGCACCAAACGACCAACGATGCGCGCTCCCGTGGGTCGCTAACAATGTTTGCAAACATACAGGATAATCTGAACTATATCGTCAGAAAGTGCCTGTTCAGGGATGTGGCAGGATGACGTCATTGAACGATATCGTTATCGTTCAGTGTGTACACCCCGAATTGGTATGTAATGCCGGCGGATCAAATACCGACAGCGGCAGCCCGGTGGGTCGTAATCCCGACACCTCAAGGTAGTACAATAACCCTCCCTTAGGGGTGCTTAACCCTAACCTCCCCCTAGTACCTAACCCTAACCTCCCCCCCATGAGTGCCTAAACCTAACTCCCTCTCCCCGCACCCTAACCTTCCTGGGGGGGGGGGTGCCTGACCCTAACCTCCTCCCCTAGTGCCTAATCCTAACCCATCTTCCCCTAACCGAACCTTAACCTTCCCCGAGGGGGTACCTAACCCTAAGTCCCCCCGGTGTTCCCTAAACCTAACCCCCCCATCACCGGGCTGTGTATACTTACCCGGCAAAGAGGATGATCGTTCCGGCGTCCTCGGTGTTCCGGCGTCGGGATTAACATAGGCTTCTGTATTTCGACGCCTATGTTAAATCCCTTACCGGGATTACATTGTCGGGATTGAGACCGGCGTCTCTTAACTACATCCCGTACATCCCGTACATCCCGTACACCCAATATTGTTCACCAATATCGTTCACCAATATCTCTCAGCACATCGTCTGGTGTGTATGCCCCTTAAGTTAGTTTCACCTGCACTTTTAATTTCGTTACACTGCATCCGCCCGTTTATCAGGACAACACTTCCACAATGCACACACGCAGACGACGCTCAAGGTAAAATAGCTTTATGCTGCTCATTCCTACTATTTTGGCATCTGGGTGGATGTAATAATTCTCATGCATTATTGATCGGCCCAAAAGCCTGCCAAGCTAGGCTGCTTTTTGTGACAGACAAAGGAGGGTACAAGGATGGCATTTCTGACTGCTCGGGGCCTTGCTTTCATTAGGAACATTTTCCGCCTGTTCTCCAAGGGCACCCTCTGTCAGAGGCTGCCACACAGTTGAAAAAAAAAATGCAGCTTTGAAGCCCACTGAAAAGAAACAAAACCACTCCGCGTTCAGGTGTTGTTAGTGCAACCTGATTACAAAGGCCCAATTCAGCGGTGTCCTTCACACCTTACCACTTGTCCCCGTATAATCACGACACATCTTTTAGTCCCTTTCTGCCTATTACTCTCCCTCGTCCCTTTATTTCCTAATGCTCGCAGGTCCTGCAGGAAGGCACAGGCACTTACAGTTGTTGAGTGATTAAATATTTATAATCGGAGAAATGAGTGAGGTGCTGAATAATAAATGGTACGGTTGAGGCGGCTTTAGATAATTTCTACACATTTTCTTTTTTTTTTTTCATCCAGAACCCTCTTTGATTTGGGAAGCAAAAAAAAAAAAAAAACCATAAAAAAATCCTTTTAATTAACAAAAAAAAAAAGAAAACTTTTTTTTTTTTCTTTCACGTCTGTGACAGTTGATGATCCTTTATCAATGTTTTTCTGGCGGACCTTCACCTCGCGATGGCTGGCAGAAAAAAAAAATAAAATAAATTTAAAAAAAAAATCTGTCATTAAAATGCCAAGAAAAGTATAGAGGATTTGCGCTTGCGGTGGCTTTTAAAATATCTTGTAGAACGACATTGATAAAAAAAAAAAAAACTGGAACAATTTCACCGTGGGGTGTCATGGTCGTGCTAGACAAAGTGCCATTGTTTTACCTTCTCAACAGAGCCATTGTTTAGAGTAAACGTGAAATTCTGTAACGTGTAGGACCCCAAGTGATGCATCCAATAATATACTGACGTGAGTACATAAGAAGGGTTAGGATTATAAAGCTTGAATTTTTATTTATTTATTTAGCATGGCAGCACAGTGGTTAACATTACTGTTGATTCCGACCAGGGCTCTGTCTGTGTAGAGTTTTTTCCACCAAAAACCCGGGTCCAACCTGGGTTTTCAGACATGGGACCGTATTCAATTAGAAGCGGAAAGCCTTTTTCCGCGGAAAAGTATCGCGGATTGGGGCTTTTCGCGTTGGTCTGAACTTATCTCCGTATTCAATTCCAGCCGGTTTTTACGTACGCAGAAAGTAAATACAATGTAATAGGCGAAAAAGATTTGCCTCTGAATAGCAGGTGAAAAGAAGTGGAACATTTTTATTTTGGGGTGCAAACTTGGGGAAACCACTCAGAGCCCTTGGGACAGCCCCCCAATGGATAACTGTGGCAAAAAATACCTGGGGGAAAGCTTAAGACCACCACAAAAAAAAGTACTTTCATTTTGGGGGCGAAAAAGTAAAAAGTGGGGGTACAAGCATAAAGACTAGCAAAATAGACTTCTTGGGGTGCTGTTAGGAGGGTCAAGTGTTTTTGGGATTGCAGGTGCATGTATGAGGGCGGTTTTTCACGTTTTAAAAAATTCACTTTACAAACATAAAAATATGCTAGCACCCATTTTCAAGTACCCCAAATTTGACAGGACTCCTTATTTTCACCAAAAAATACTGCTTAATGCCATTCTTCACCACTTGCGCAAAGATGCTAAAAATAAGCTATTGAAACAACTTAAGTAGCCCAAAAAGTTTTATTAAGGCTATTCTGACACATCTACATTGATGCCCTATGTTAGTCCATCTTTTTTGGGGGTTCAGGCTGATTTCCCCTATTCTGACAGCACTTTCCGCATGTTCTGACTTCGCGGCTTGCCGTTTTAGCGGGGTTTGGAATTGAATACGGCGAATAGCAGGGAAGCGGACGATAAAATTCCACCTCCAAAACTGGCGAAAGTCGGGCAGGCGAAACTTTTCCACGGACGCAAAACTAATTGAATACGAGCCATTGCTCCAACCAGCAGTGGCTCCTGCCCTCTTACCTGAGGGGGGCTGGGGCTGCTGCTGGCCTGGGTCCCGGCGCTTGCTCAATGAATCTGGCAGGCGTCAGGACATGCACATGCGCATGAGCGGCGGTGGCGCCGAGCATGCACACGCCTAACACCCGATTCTCAAAGCTGTATTGTTTGCAGCCCCGAGAAGTCCTGTAGGACTTCTCTCCAGTCCACTGGCAGCCGCTCTCTGCTGATCGCAGCCCGGACTGGCAGTCGCAGGGGGAGGAGACACCTCCCCCTGGCTGCCTGTCTTCAGCGTGACTGACAGGTGGCGCTAACAATAGGAAGCCACCTCCAGTCACAGCAAAGCCAGTGCAGTGCAGTGCAGACTTCACTGGCTCACCGAACAGTGGTGGATTTTACTGCGGGAGCTGCAGCCTCGCAGCCCCTAGGTAATGTCCGCCACTGGTTCCAACCCAGGTCAGACACCATTAACCCATCGATATGGGTTATTCTCAGGTCAGCTGCGTTCACACTGAACCCGGGTCTGCCCTGCTAAATTTGTGAGGTCATAAAAAGTGGGAGGTGACTGCTCCACAACCACCAATCAGCTCATTTTAGACATGACCCAGGTCGGATAACCCAGGTTGCACCATTTACACGGCACCATTACCCAGGTCCATCCTGGGTCCGACCCTGGTAGCTACCTGAGTTGGATTGCCGGGTCACTTGACCCGGGTTATTTTTCAGGGACCCTTTTACACTGAGCTGCAACCCAGGCAGACCCAGCAATAACCCGGGTTATCGTAGCAGTGTAAAAGGGGTATTAGTAAGTTATACCCAGGTTTGCATGGGGTTCCTCCGAGTGCCCTTGAGATAAGGCTGCAGGACAAGATATCAAAAAGCCCCAATGCATCCGACAAGATGGCGTCCTGGCAGAGAAATAACAGCTCAGTGATGCCCTTTGCAATACTGCCGCATTCACCCGCGGGCATGCAACTGTGCATGCATGTGATATCTCTGGTGTTATTGCAGTAATAAAGAATATACTGTCATGAGTTTGACTTATGTGTTCACCTTTACACAGCTCATATATAAGTGACCATAATTGTATATCACAATTCTATATCATAAGTGGCAGGACTCGTTTTTTTTATTTTGGCCTGTGTGGTCAGGGGCGTTTTAAGAGAGGAGGGGGCCCGTGTGCAGCCTCTGTTTGGGACCCCTCCTCTCTGGCAGCGGACTGAGCAGAGTAGATTCTGGCTTAATGCACAAGGCTCTGGGAAAATGGCACCAGCGGCTTCGTCCCGGGGACATCTTTTCTGCGTATGCGGGAGTCCCCGGGAAAATGGTCACCGCCATTTTCTCTGTGATTTTTGGTGCTCTGCAACACTGGCCCGGCGCTGTAGAGCAGCAATCTAAAGACTGCGGAAAGGTAAGCATAAACTAAATATGGGTGCTGGGTGCACACCCAGCACCCATTATATATACGCCCCTGTGTGCGGTACTGGTGTTCACCAGTAGGGGCTGCTCTTCTGAGTCTGTTCTGTGGTCAGGTAATTGCCTAATCATCACCAGCATGGATTACTACACCTGACACCTGGCTATTTAAGTCTGCCTGATCCAACATGCATTGCTGGGTCATCAGTGTCTCTGGATTGTGTTGTACTGTAATGGTTCTAGACTTTGTGCTTGCAGTGAGCTACTGTGTATTTGTGCCTGCCAGATACCTAAGTAACTTCTAACCATTTACTAGGTTACCATCATTTGGGCCCCATTTACCAACGATGCACAACCCATTTAGCACTCGCTAATGCGGTTATGTCATCCTTTCTGTATTTAAAAATCAGCGGGAATCTAAGATTACAGCTGTTTGTTACTGCATCGCTCTCACCATACACGGCGAGATTGATGCGGTCCCCATTGCCGGCAATGGGGCCTCGGCAGCAGCCCTTCAGGGAAGCCTGCGCATGACAGAGTAGCCCATCTCTGGCAGCGATAGGCTGCCAGCAGATGAACGGACGATGTCGCTGGATCTCACCGGCGAGGTAAGTAATGATGAATACTTCATTTTTTATCACTGCGAAACTAAACTAAATATGCCGCTGGTATAAGGTTTGTTAATAAATGGGGCCCTTTGTTTGTTATTCAGTCCAGTGGCAAACGCAGGATTTCCAGAGGGGGGTTTCCAAATGCTTAATTTTAGAGCGAGTGTGGCCAGTCCATGAAGAGGGCAGAATTAGTACTAAACCATCTTTAATATGTGTCATAGAAAGTGTATTGTGTGTATTAATTCCACCATATACAGGACCAGTGATCACAGTAAAGGCCCCCATACATCAGAGGTTGATTGCAGCAATCGTGCAATTTGCAATCGATTCTGTATAAAAATCTTTTCCTTTTTCAATCAATTGTGGCAATTCTGCAATCTGCTATCGATTGAAAAAGGGAAAGATTCTTATACACAATCGATTGCAAATTGCACGATTGCTGCAATCAATCTCTGATGTATGGGGGCCTTTAGCCATTAGCCAGTAGGGCCATCCTGCTTGAGCTGAACGTATTTATTTTAGATGTGGGCACCATTCCAGGCTATTGGAGCAAGTCCGGGAGCCCGAAGGAGCAGCAGAAGAACTAGCACTGCCCTGGACATATATGTACATATTGTGCTCTATAGCAGTACATCCCTAACAGTGCATGTTCTCAAAATCTTCTAGCTGGTGCACAGGTTATTTAGTACTGGCTGATACATGTTAAAAATTCCACATGTGGTGCTAATTATTTACTGAGAAGAACATGCAGCACTAGTAACATACTATTATATTACTATTTCTATTGTGGGCTGGGGAGGGGGGTTTCCAGGCAGACGGAACCGCCCCTGCGTTTGCCTATGCAATTACCTAGTACTTTAATTTGTTCTGCCACTGTGACCACTCAGAACTCTGCATTAGTCTGAGTCTGCAGCTACCTTAGTTTGTTTTTCTGCATTTTCTGGACTCTGAGAGGTATATACTAAAGTGAAAGTTTTTAGAAGTGGAGATGTTGCCCATAGCAACCAATCAGATTCAGTGACGTGCAGTGAGGTAAATGGCTAGGGAGGCATTGGCTAGTATCAGAGACAGATTTACACTACTGTGTAAATTCAGCGGGACAGTCCTGTTTTTCTGGGACTAGGCCGCAGTGTCCCGCGGTGGGGGGGAACTTGGGGTATGCAGAGTGATAATATATGCTGTGCGCATGCGCACATCATCAATTCACAGTACTGGGGGTTGTCCAGCATCTCGGTGATGCTGGACACGCCCCTTAGTGATGCAAACGGGGACATGCCATCAGGCCACGCCCCAGTCCAGAATCCCATACCTCCCAACATGACCCTCTCCAGGAGGGACACAGTGCTCTGGTCCTGGACTTCCCTGGTAAGAGGTGGGGCTGCAGCGCAGTTCAAAATTCAAATAGGGGAGTCACACCAACTGTCATTTCACACACTGCCAACATCACTGGCTGGGACTCACTGGCAGTTGGTGTGACTCCCCTATTTGAATTTTGGACTGTACTGCATGACCCTCTCCAGGAGGGACACAATGCTCTGGTCCTGGACTTCCCTGGTAATTTATGATTGGTGGAGGCTCCAGAGGTGGGGCTGCAGCGCAGTCCAAAATTCAAATAGGGGAGTCACACCAACTGCCAGTGAGTCCCAGCCAGTGATGTTGGCAGCGTGTGAGATGACAGTTGGTGTGACTCCCCTATTTGAATTTTGAACTATGCTGCAGCCCCGCCTCTTACCAGGGAAGTCCAGGACCAGAGCATTGTGTCCCTCCTGGAGAGGGTCATGTTGGGACTCGGGAGGTATGTATATTTATAATATTTTCTTTACATTTTTCTTATTTTTATGGTCAAAACTCTGGAGTATACCTAAGTATGACAGGAAAGGCTCTGCCTCACCTCACCGCACTTCACTTATCAGATTGTACTTAACGTATAACTAGCACCTTGTAGAAGATTATAGCTAGGATCAGATTGGTTGTTATGGGCAACATCTCCACTTCTAAAAACTCTCACTTTAGTAACTTTACCCCTCAGTGTTTCTCTTATGTCTGTATGCCAGTTCCCTCATTTACCTCACGGTTGCAACTGTGGATTATTTATTTGCAGTTCCTGTTCCTCTATCTATGGACTGCCTCATCATATCACCTTCCTATTACCTGTGGGATGTAGTCAGCATCCCGGCGTGCGGGATTCCGACGGTCTAAACACCAGCTCCAGAATCCCGACCGCCAGCATCCCGAAGATAAGTATCGGGGGTTAGGGGAGGGCTAGGTTTAGGGTTAGACATTAGGGGGAGGGTTAGGGTTAGGTACTAAAGGGGGAGGGTTAGGGGTAAGGGTTACTGGTAGGATACTTACCTACGGGTGTCGGGATTCTGACCGTCGGGCTGCCGATGTCTGTATTCTGAGCGGCGGCATCCTGACTGCCGGGAACCCATATCCAACCCTTACCTGTCTGCATTTCCAAGGTGTACCTGCATTTCTACGTATATCTGCATTTCAAGTGTATCTGCATTCTCAAGATCTCTGTACAAACCTGCATTGCCTGGTGCATCTTGCCATTATAACAATAATAAATATTATGTTGCATAAATATATATATAACTATACTCTGTGGCTTTTTGTGCAACTGCGCCCAGGGGGTTCACGACACAAAGCCTGTCCTGAGTCTGACATATCTTAATAAGGACAGACTAGAGCCCCACCACACTGGTGGCTTCCACTCCAGGCTGGGTGTTAGGAGTGTAGAGAGGAAAGTGTGGCGAATACCGGACCCAATAAATGAGTTCTAATTATATTTATCTCACACCAGTAAAATACAAGCTAGACAAAATAATTGTAGACATGAACACAGGGGAGGGAGGGTCCTACTCAATGATGGACTGGTTGTAAAAATCGTGGCTATGCCTCGTAGTGGCATGGCAATGCCTCACAGGGCATGGCCACACATTGTGCGGGGGTTATACTAAGTGTCACAAGTATAGGCCACACATTGTGCGGGGGTTGTACTAAGTGTCACAAGGGCATGGCCACACATTGTGGGGGGGGGGGGGGTTGTGCTGAGTGTCACAAGGGCATGGCCTTGCGGCACGTCCCCTCTCTCTGAGTCTGCTTGGCTTGACTCTCAAGTGGCCAGAATGGCCCATCTGGCCATCGTCCCTTCTGGCATTTGCTGGCCCTGCCGATGATGTAAAATGGATCCCAGAAAAGTCCATTATCCACCTGGTCAGTGTTGGTGCAAAGCTTTGGTGAAAGCAATGACTGTGCCCATTTCTGCCAACAAAGAGACAAACTTAAAAAAATGCACCTTCATTACCCCTTTGTTTTATGTGACTGACTTCCTGAAATACAGTATTTTGCACAGCTCTGTAACATTTGACAATCTCTGATAATCCGTATTTAGAAAGAGATAATGTCTAGTGTAGATTACTGTACCATCTCTAACTGATACCATCATGCTCTGGAAACCCATTTATTTTGGTGAAAATATGATTGCACCAGTGCAAATAGAGGCTGGTCACCATAGACAATTGGGTGGTGAGTCTCATTAATTCATCATTTTGTGCTTCACAAGTGATCTGTACATAAGAAGGCTTCCTATCACTGCACTATGACCCAGAGACATCATCATTTAACCTCATGGCTTAGTAATTCCTAATGAATAAATAAGGCAAATTCTGAAAATGGCTGTGCGTAGGCGGAGACGCTAGTGAACTTGAACTGTGGGAGTTCCCAGCTGAGCTAAAGTGACCACTTTGCAGACCTACATCGCGGCAAAGACCAAATCATCTCTCCACCCAAACAAAATATGGTAAGGATCATTTGAATTTAGGTCGGGTAGGCATTATAACGTTTTAAGACAAAGGGGTTGGGTATGGGATCCCGGCGGTCAGGTGCCGCGGTCAGAATACCAACACTACAATGTAAGGTCCCTAACGCTAAACCTTACCCCTACCCCTCCCTCTTTGGTACCTAACCTCCCCCTTAGTGCCTGAACCTAACCTCCCCCTCCTCGCACTCAAGACCTAATCCTCCCCCCTAGTGCCTATCCCACCCCCTAGTGCCTAACCCTAACCCACCCCCTAGTGCCTATACCCTAATCCTTCCCCTAGTGCCTAACCCATAACCCTAAAGCTAACCCTTCCCTAACCCCGGATACTTACCATCGGGATACCGGCAGTTGGGATACTGGAGCCGGGATCCTGATGCTGTCAGGATTCCGGCACCGGCATTTTTATCATCGCCATCCTGCACACCGGGATGTTGACTACACCCCACACAAAAGATGGCATTCTTTATAACTGATTGTCCCTACCATGAGCCTAAGCATCGTTATCAAACAGAGGATTTGCAAAGGGGAGTTTCTGTTTTATGTGCTGTGTATATGTATATATATATATATATATATATATATATATATATATATATAATTTGTATATACACACATTTATGCTTACTTTCAGAGCACTCCAAGCACGGGATTCGAACATCTAACCTCCTGTACCATATTCATAGCCTACAAGGTAAGTGTATCAGTAATAGTGTGATTTGTGTGCACATACTATTAGTTAAATAATCCCCTTGTATTTAAAAAAGACAATTGTTAACATTTAATAAACAGGGCTTGAACTCTCAACCTCATATTTTCAATGTCTACAGTCAAACTATAGACATTGAAAATATAGGTAACTAAACATTGTTTCACCTGCAGTCAAAGTATAGGCAAGCTTGCATGCTGTGCTTGTCATTTATTGCCACGACGACGGGGGGGGGGGTGAAAATATTGTTTTTATTTGGCATTTTGGGAAATATGACTGTATGGCAGATATGATAGGATGACTGTCGTAGTAACCTCTCTGTCGCAGTGACCTTCTCGCAGGGGGTCGCTGTTTTGCCCATTATGACCGATCACCATTATTTATTATTTAACCTATGTTAACAGTATGATTGTCAACATTTTATTTTGGTGTCAGCCTTATGATTGTCTACATTTTAACTGTCAACATTTTGACCCCGTTGACATTTTGTAATATGTGTATATTAGTTGTCTATATTATGTCCTTGTCGACATTTTGACTGTCTATATATTGATTGTCGACATATAGTCCATGATGATATTTTGGTTGGCTACATAATGTACCTGTCTACATTGCGGTGTCTATATTTTGATTGTCTGAATAATATACCACACCCAGAGGATGAAGTACTGTGATAGTATAACACACAGGTTAGTGTATGCGATAATAATAACAATAATATAACAGTGTAAGAGACACTACACGGGCAACAGTGTGTGAGACAATACACTGGTAGCAGTGTGTGAGACAATACACTGGTAGCAGTGTGTGAGACAATACACGGGTAGCAGTGTAAGAAGCAATACACGGGTAGCAGTGTGGGAGACAATACACGGGTAGCAGTGTGGGAGACAATACACGGGTAGCAGTGTGGGAGACAATACACGGGTAGCAGTGTGAGAGACAATACACGGGTAAAATGTAAGATACAATAAACGCATAGCAGTATAACAGACAATACACGGGTAACAATGTAAGAAAATACATGGGTAACAGTGTATGAGATAATACACGGGGTACAATGTATGAGATAAAACACAGGTAACAAAATAACAGTGTATGAGATAAAACACAGGGAACATGGTATGTGATAATGCACAGGTAATAGTATATAGAGGTAATATATATTTTCCAATTAAATAGCAAACAGTAATGGCCACAGATTTTGACCCGCGTTAAGCAATTTGCAGCAAACTTGTGGCTTATTGAATCGGTCGGATTGGGTACGGGATGCCGGCGCTCAGGACAATGGTGGTCAGAATTCCATCGCTGGCATCCCGACAGGGTTAGCATACCGACACTAGTTGGTCGGTATGCAAACCCCCCCCCTCTCCCTACCCCAACCCTCCCTCCCTGGTGCCTGACCCTAACCTTCCCCCTCCCCCAGTGCCTAACTATAACCACCCCAAACCTTCCCCTTCCCCTTAGTGCCTATCCCTAACCCTCCCCCTAGTGACTAACCCCTAAACCTAACCCTGCCCCCAGCCCCGCTACTCACCCTCGGTATCCCGGCGCTCAGGATGCCGGTGCCAGGATTCTGACCGCCATTGGGATTCCAGCGCCGGTAATGTATGCATCGGCATCGGGATGCCGATCGTGTCCAGAATCTGCCCCATAGTTTGAAGGAATGAGTGCCCTTCTCGCTCATCAGTCAGCATTTGGGGCAGACAGGCGACAACATCTACCTTGTTGTCCCTCTATTATCCTGATTTAAGTCTCTTTATAAATTAACTGTTTTGACATTGCCAAAAAAAAATGTTTTATTTTTGACATGGGCCAGACCTTTCTCATTTACCCAGACTTATACATCGGGCTGCTGCGCACAGGGTAAAGCGACAGGATTTCACCATGTATAAACCAGTTATGTGTTTCCAATGTTAGGATACACAATGTTTTTGGTCTAAAACATGTGAATCTCTCCAAATTCTGTTTTTTTTTTTTTTTTTTTTTTAATCCAGTAGTAATTAAGGTATAATTAAAGCAGTTAATCATCTTAATAATTTTGCTTAACATACTGTAGTCATAAATATTGGTTTAAATATTTACTTTCAGAAAAGTGGAAACTTCATTAAAATATTTTTTTTTTCTCTAGGATTGTCTTTTTGCATTATTTCTATTCCATCTAGTTCTCTCTCTCTCCTGGGGGTATATTTACTAAAGATCGATTTTGGATTCTGTTCGATTTGCCATTCGATTTTGGATCAATTTCCATTCGATTTTGATATTGGAGATTTACTAAAGACAAAATCGAATGTCAAATCGAACAGAAAACTGAATTTCACTCAAAATCGAATATAGGCAAAACATCGATGTTTTCCCATAGTTGAATATAGGATCCTTTCATTTACTAACATTTGATTTGCAAATCGAATGCAAAATTGAATATTAGTAAATGAGGGATTTGTTAAGGGATTATGCAGTTCTATTTAAATTCAATTTTAGTTGATTTTATCGATTCATAAAATCAGATACCAAATCGAAATTGAGTAAATTCACCCTCTGGCAGCTTAGAACGAACCACCCCCCCCAATTTCATGTTTACATACAGGACAAATCTAACAGAGAACCCAAACTAATTTTATACCATTTCTTTCTTATATAATAAAAATTAAAAAAAAAAAAAATCTTAAGTTAAGAGCCCAATCCGGGCCCGCTCTGGGTCAGCCACTACATGACGGATGCACCAGGCCCATCACGGCTCTCCGCGTCATCACTCCACCAGCTTATATTAGTCGCTGAGATTGGGAAGAGCATAGATCATCAGTGTAGCCAGGGAGACGAAGATAGTCAGAGAGACCAGATGAAAGAAGAAGGGCGGCCAATGGACGAAGATGCCGGAAGAATATGGAGTCTATTTACTAGGTCTAAGATGGAATAAAGTAAAGTGCCAGACAATAAGCTCCTAACTACCATGTCACAGGCTGTGTTTGAAGAATAGCAGTTAGGAGCTGGTTGGCTGGTACTTTATCTCCATTCACTTTCTCTCCATCCAAAGATCAGTAAATAAACCCTTATACACGTTAGATGCTAAGTTCCAGAAGAGGCTGGAAAACATTGGGATAAAAACAGAAGAAGTGGTGAGAGGCAAACTAAAGACTTCCCCAAATCTGACAGTACTTTGCGCTTGTTCAAGTTTCGCAGGGTCCTGTTTTCGCGTTATTTTCAAATTGAATACGGGGTAAAGCGGGGACGAGCACGATACTTTTCCGCCTACAAAACATGCGATGTAGGCGGAAAGTCCGGGGAGGCGAAAGTGTATTGCGGGTCCGCTCTAATTGAATACGGCACTATATGGTCTATTTACTAAGCAGAGTTAGGAGTAGGGATGTGCGCCGGACCATTTTTGTCGGATTTGGATTTGGATTTGGTTCTAATTCGTCGTCCGGCTTTGGATTTGGATTTGGATTTGCCAAACTGCGGTGACTGGCTTTGGATTTGGATTTTTTTACAAAAATTGACAAAAAAAGCGAAAATCACATAAATTGGTCTTTTTTTTCTTCCTAGAGTATTATTAACCTCAATAACATTAATTTCCAGTCAATTTAGACCATATCACAGCTTATAATATTGTTTTCAACATTATTGGCCAAAGGTTGCAGTGAGCTGACTGGTTACTAAGCGACAAAGCAGCGGCACAACGACACAGACACCACAGTATAAAGCACATCTATGACACATTGCCACACAGCAGTGGCAGAAATGAAAAGTAGTGCACCCACCCAGTGGGGTACGGCCAGCAGAGTCACAGTACTTGTTTACAAAGTGGGCTACGGCCCTAGGAGTCACAGTGCACAATCTTATTAGCATTACACCGCACATAGGGCCTGATTCACATTACACCATAAAGTAGTGTCTCTTATTTATGTTACGACACACAGTAGTGCCCCTTTTACACAATGCCCACAGTAGTGACCCTTTTACACAATGCCCACAGTAGCGGTGTCCCTTACACAATGTCCCCCAGCAGTGGTGCCCCCTATGCAGTCCCCTTAGTAGTAGGGTCCACTATGCAGTGCCCCCAGTAGAATGCCCCCCAGTAGTATGCCCCCCATTAGCAGGCCCCCCCCAGTAGTATGCCCCCCATTAGCAGGCCCCCCCAGTAGCATGCCCCCCATTAGCATGCCACCCAGTAGTATGGCTCCCCCAGTAGTATGGCTCCCCCAGTAGTAGGCTGCCCCAGTAGCAGGCCCCCCCAGTAGTAGGCTGCCCCAGTAGTAGCCCCCCTGTAGTATGGGCCCCCCCTGTAGTATGGCCCCCCCTGTAGTAGGCTGCCCCAGTAGCAGCCCCCCCCAGTAGTAGTTGGCCCCCCCAGTAGCAGGCCCCTCAGTAGTATGGCCCCCCCAGTAGCAGACCCCCCCCAGTAGTATAGCCCCCCCAGTAGCAGGCCCCTCTGTAGTATGGCCCCCCCAGTAGTATAGCCCCGCCCAGTAGTGCAGACCCCCTCAGTAGTATAGCCCCCCCCCAGTAGCAGGCCCCTCTGTAGTATGGCCCCCCCCCAGTAGCAGGCCCCTCTGTAGTATGGCCCCCCCAGTAGTATTGCCCCCACCAGTAGTGCAGACCCCCACCAGTAGTGCAGACCCCCCCCAGTAGTATAGCCCCCCCCAGTAGCAGGCCCCTCTGTAGTATGGCCCCCCCAGTAGTATAGCCCCCCCTGTAGCAGACCCCCCCAGTAGTGCAGACCCCCCCCCAGTAGCGCCCCCGGACCTTTGACAAGTAAAAAAATTTTAAAAATAAAACTTACCTGTATCCCCGCTCCCGCGCCGTCCGCTCTGTCACACGCTGAGGAGGGAGCCGGAAGACGGAGCTCATGTGTGAGCTCCAGCCGGCTCCCTCCGTGCAGCAGCCAATGAGAGTCTGTGTGACTCTCATTGGCTGCTGTAACAAACACACAGCTGCCGCTGGCGGCTGTGTGTCTGTGTCTGTGTAGGGCAGACCGTTATCACTGCGCTCTGCCCTACACGCGAGGAGACCTGATGTCGGATTCTCTAGTGAGAATCCGACATCAGGCGGCCGCCGTTCGGCCCCGAACGGGGATCCGAGTCAGGCGGTGAACACCCGAACAGGGTTCGGGTGGACTCGGATCCCCAATGTTCGGAGCGGTTCGGATTCCACAGAATCCGAACCGCTCATCTCTAGTTAGGAGACAAGGTGAAATGAGATAAGGTGCCAGCCAATCAGCTCCTAACTGCCATCTCACAGGCTGTGTTTGAAAAATGACAGTTGGGAGCTGATTGGCTGGCACCTTATCTCATTTCACTTTGTCTCCTAACACATCTAGTAAATAGACCCCTATGTTTGATAAGGAACCCTTAAAACATATATTAAAATGCATATTGTGTGTGTGTGTGTGTGTGTGTGTGTGTGTGTGTGTGTGTGTGTGTAATAAAAATACAGAACTTTGGTGTATACACACCATAACATATTCATTGAGTATTTACTGTGCTGTGATTTGTTTTTCAGTAAAAGTATATTCTTATAAAATGATGTATTTAACCTCTTCCAGGTCTCACCACTAGACAGTATTTTATTGTTCCTATATATTTTTTTTTTTTTTTTTTTACTTTAAATACCTAGAAAACAATGTGATAACGTGCTTCACAGAAAGCCAGCAATTTATTGCAGTCGCCTGAGAGGTTAAACCTCACTCAGAGGGTATTTTGTCAGGGTATGTTATGCTTTGCTGCTCAGAACAAGCATTTATACTGAGCTACAGCAGCAGTCGAGCTCACAGCTCACCGAGAACGTCTACTTACAAAACCCTCCACTGGTTTCCCCTCTGCCCACCAAAGGGGTAATTGCAAAAACACCAACAGCTAAATAGATTTATCAGCGGAATGCTGAGTATGTTGCTACTAAGTTCCAGCCAAGCTGTTCCCAGTAGGGGCCAATACTGTGTGTTAAATAGGATGGTTGAGAGCAGAACATATATCACTGTGAAATGGGAGGGATGAGTGAAAGCTCTCCTGGATGGGAGAGGAGGGGAACGGAGCGTAACCAGCTGCCATCATTTTACGTGTAGTGCAGTATTTGGCCACCTGTAGCATGTCGGCTGCTGTAGAACTACAAGACCCACCACGTCTTGTGGGCAGGACATGCTGGGACTTGTATTTATTTCCTCAACAGCTGTCGACTCTTATGTTGCCTATATCCTGTATAATGTAGAGATGTGAGGTTCGGTTTTGCAGAAATCGGAACACAACTGAACTTGGGGTTTCCGAGTTGAACCGAGTCCCAGCTCTGGCCTTCCCGCCAAGTACGGATCCCAAAATGAAGCAAAATGTAATTTTCCCGGAAATCTCTGCACTTGCGTGTTTTGGATGATTGCATATAAGATATTATCCCTCAGCATGGAGAGTGTGTGGGCTGTAGTTGCTCTTCTAAAGATGGCAATAGGAAACCACTAGACAGAGTTGTAGTAGTTAGATGACGATGTAGTCACGATGGTGGCGGACGGGATGCCGGACTTCAATAAACCGACTTCAGAATCCCGAAGAGGATGAAGATCCCGACGCCACTATCCCGAACAGAATAAAGATACCAACGTCAGCATCCCAACCGCCGGCATCCCGAAGGTAAGTGTGCGGCTATGCGGCTTAGCAGGGATGGTGGGGGTTAGTGTTAGGCACTCTGTGGGGAGATTAGGGTTAGCCACCCCCAGGGGGGGGGTTAGAGGTAGGCTTCGGGGAGGTGGGGTTAGGGTTAGGCACCACCGGGTGGATGTTTGGGTTTAGGCACCACCCCGGGAGGGTTAAGTTTAGCGTGTGGGAAGGGGAAGTTAGGGTTAGGCAGCCCCGCAGGAGATTAGGGATAGACACCACCGGGGGGAGGCTAGGGTTTGGCATCACTGGGGGAGGGTTAGAGGGGGACAGAGGGAGGGCAAGCCCTGTCGGGATTTTGCAGATCGGGATGCCGCTGTCCGTCTTCTGACTGCCGGCCATCCATACCTATTCCGTTAGATGGATTAGGTGGGAAGGGTGACTGCAGGCATCTTTGTCACTGTGTATGTGTGCTCGTTTGTCAGACACACTAACTAGCAGCAACTGCGATCCAGTACACTGCAAAGAGGCTACTGTGTGTGTGTTTGTCAGACATTGTAGAGCCTGCAATCCAGTGCTGCAGATAGGCTGTTGTGTATGGAACCCAAAAATCTATAAGAGGATAATCTGCGCAACAAGGGAGGCTGCTAAGGAGGGGGTTAAAAGTTAGTCATCCACTACCCCCTGAAACCATAAGTAAAAAGACAAATAGATCCACTCCAACCGCGCTTCTCTTGTAACAAACAATCACAAATAATAAACACAAATGGAAAGATAAATCTTCAAAGTATAAAATCAACAATAATAATAATAGTCCAAATGGCTCCAGAGAGGTGAACCCTCCAACCCAAATCCACTATACCGCTGGATCAATATTGTGTGGTGTTTTCTTAATATCCCAGTAGTAAGTCAAAAACATCCTTCTCCCCTTGGGGACTCCTCAAATGATCCTCCTCCTGTATGATGATCAAAAAAGTCTGGACAATCCCTCAATCGGTCATAGATTCCTAGTTAGGACACCACAGGCTCCAACCCTATCCACCAACGCGTTTCCACAGCAGTCTTTGTCAAGGTCAATATCTGTGACCGATTGAGGGACTGTCCAGACTTTTTTGATCCTCATACAGGTCATATTGTTTTCATCTTTTCCTATTATCTCACCCTGTGCACCTTTGTATATTTGTGAAGTTTTTGGGGATATG
This sequence comes from Taudactylus pleione, assembly GCA_031769625.1. Taxonomy (NCBI): domain Eukaryota; kingdom Metazoa; phylum Chordata; class Amphibia; order Anura; family Myobatrachidae; genus Taudactylus; species Taudactylus pleione. Next base: position 2,605,081 of record JAUIMM010001617.1, read on the forward strand.
GATCAGTTGAAGAGAGAAGGAATTTGAAAGATACCTTTTATGTGGTATATTTAATACCAGGACTGGTGCCTGGTGTTGGTTTCTAATTTACGGTGGAACCCAACACATTTTGTTCCCCATAATTTTAGAAACCAGGACTGGCTGGCAAGTCCGGGGCTGGTTAAGCATTAGGGGGGGACCCTATGTCATTTTTTGTTAACAAACATTTAACCCATTTTTTTAACAGCTGCAACACAAGCAGCTTACACATAGAGTATCTCACTGATATGTGCAGGCTGTTTGTTCGGGAGAGTTTTGCAGAGAGAAGACACTACAATCTCGGGTGAGTAATCTCCTGCAAAACCTGCTACTCGGGTGAGAAATCTCGTTCTGCTTCACCATCGGACAACTCACTCTCAGCTAAACTCACTTCTTGGTAAATTTGAGAGTCTCAGGAGCCTCAAATCACCCGAGTTTCGGCGTAGCTAATCGAGTTGAAAGAAGCAAACTCTCCCAGACTCGATTCTTAGTAAATTTAGCCCTAGGTGTCTTGAAGAGGCATCATATATTACTTTAGTTACTGGGTGTTGTCATATCCCCACTAGCTGCACCTCAAAATAATTAAAGTGGGAAAAAAAAAATTCCGGTGTCTAAAAAAAATCTGCAGTGTTTCAATACAACTGCATAGTAATGGTAACAATCCTTCATTTTCCTATCTCATTGTACATTCACTTGGTGGCATTTAAGTTCAACTACAGCCAGACATCTTCTGTAACCTCACATTCACCACCTTCTCACAAGATGTGTCACCTCTAAAACAGGCAAATCCGTGCACAATAAGAGCACTAAGGGCTCGATTCAGACCCGCTCGCTAAATTTCGGCAAGGCAAGCGATCGCACGACAAGGCATTAGCACACCCACTATGTCTTGGCATGCGATCGCTCTGTGTATGCAGACGCTCACCAGCCTGTCTTAAGATGCCCACTTGCACACATCTCCATGAAGTGTATGCAACCATCGGGTACCATCGGAAGGGATCGCAGCGCTGGTGGCTGACCATAACCTGCCGCAAGCACTGCAAGTGCTTCAGTGTGGAATTCAACCAGGTGACGTGTACTATGATGCTGCCTCTTAATTATGCATGCCTCTGAAACGGCATTGAGACTCTCAGGCACACCTGCGTTCGCACCACCACTCCCCCATTTTTAATGACCAGCCCTAGTCACCATCCAGAAATGGCTTCTCCTGTCACTCAATCAACCGGGCTGTCTATGCGCAGTGAGCGAACGTTTACCAATCGCTCGGACTGGTTCGCGCACGCACATTATGATGCATATGCATCGCAGTCGGCCCTAAAGCCGTAGAAACAACTGTGTGTTCACAAACTTCACAGATCCCTGGGGAGAATCTAAGGGTGTCCACAAGTGCTGCGAGTGTTTAACATTTATGACACTGTGGGCCTGATTCAGACTCACTCGCTAAGATGCATACTCTCGCTGCTATCGATGGTTTGCAGTGTGTATACATCGCAGTGCGCATGTGCATACCTTAGCGAAAGTTGTCAATGCATTCGCTCGCTGCACATACACAGCCCATCAGAGTGAGTGACAGGGGAAAGAATTTGTAGGTGGTAACAGGGGCTGGCAATTAAAACGGGGGAGTGGAGGTGCAAACGCAGGCGTGCCTGAGCATCTCAACAGCGTGTTAGAGGTGTGCATAATTATAAGACAGCATCATAGTACACGTCATCTGGCTTGTTTTTACACTGACGTGCTCACAGAGTGCTTGCGGCAGGGTATGGTCAACCTCGAGCGATGTGTTAGCATCCACTGTATCGATGGTTACATACACTTTCTGGACATGACGTGCACAAGTGGGCATCTTAAAACAGGCTGGTGGGTGTCTGCATGCACTATGTGATTGTTCTATAAGTAATACTGGGCGTGGTAAAGCATTGATGTGCGGTAGCCCTGCCTACGCAATTTGTATTGTATTGTATTTATTGTTGTCATCAGCAAAACAAGTTTGACAGACGAAATTACATTGCACTTTTTTAAAACAGTGAATAGCAATCCATGGTAAAGGTTATCACAAACAATTTCACAAAAATAATAAAATTAAAATTAACTAAAGAGATACAATCATAGCATTCAACATGCGCACAGCAGATGGAAGAAAACTAACCCTCAAGCGACTCGTACGTGCCCGAAGTACTCTAAACCGCTTTAAAGATGGGAGCTTATCAAAAAATTCATGAAATGGATGGCTTGGATCCGATATGATACCTTTGGTTCTCTTTAGAACCCTAAGCCCATAAACATCATGAATAGTTGGCAACTGCACGCCAATGATTTTGCTGGCGGTCCTAACAACCCGTTCCAGTGCACTTCTTTCACTCGCTGTGCAGTTGCCATACCAGATAATGATACCAAACGTCAGAATGCTCTCAATTGAGCATCTGTAAAAGTTTAGCATAGTTACTTTGCTAACTCCCGAGGCCCTCAAACGTCTTAGGAAAAACAAACGCTGTTGCGCCTTTTTAATTAGGGACAGTGTATTTAAAGACCATGTCAAATCTGCCGCAACCTGGATACCCAGAAATTTAAAAGACTCAACTATATCAACATCCTGGTTGTTAATAGACACTGGCAATTTCTGCTCTAAACATCTCCTACGAAAATCAATTACCAGTTCTTTTGTCTTGTCACCATTTAGGAGCAAGTGATTATCACCACTCCAAGAAACCAAATTTTTGATCTCTTTCCTATAATGGGACTCATCATTCCTGCTAATTAACCCAATGACTGCAATATCATCAGCAAATTTGATGATTTTCACAGAATCAGAAGTCGACATGCAGTCGTGGGTAAATAGCGAGTATAATAGGGGGCTGAGAACACAACCCTGGGGAACACCAGTCTTAATCAACACTTCCCCCGACACAGCACCTCCAATTCTAACTACTTGTGGTCTATCAGTTAAAAAGTTTAAAACCCAGTTACAAATAGACCCACTTAACCCCAAGTCAAACAACTTAGATGTTAGTGAGATGGGAATAACCGTATTAAAAGCAGAACTAAAATCAACAAAGAGTATCCGAACATAAGAATCCCTCACTTCCAAATGAGCTAAAATAGAGTGAAGTGCTGTAAGTACCGCATCATCAGTGCAACGATTTTTCCTATATGCAAACTGAAAAGGATCAAAATCTACTGGGAAAAAAGATTGAATATGTCCTAATACCAGCCTTTCAAAGCATTTCATTATCAATGAAGTTAGTGCAATTGGGCGATAATCATTAAGGCATTTTACTACCCCCTTTTTTGGAACTGGAACAATATTTGCCTTCTTAAAACATCTCGGCACTACACAATTAAAAAGGGACAAATTAAATAAGACCGTTAATATCCAACTTAACTGGTCTGCACACCCCTTGATTGTGCGAGCGGCTCTGAATCAGGCCCTGTAATCGTAGAGAAACCTCCTTCCACCATTTGTGAACACTCCCTAAATGTGTGGATGCATAGTACCAAAATTAGTGATGATGATGGTTTAGACATTTAATTTGAGGGTGCTACATTGGAAGTGTAACAGGCTTAGGAGGATATTTGTGTATATAACACTAATGAGGATGCTGATGATGAATGTTTTGGACAAGAACAAATTGATAAAATTCAGAAAGATGATGATGTTTGTGTCAAAGTAAGTCAGCCACCAGTGGCTGCAATTCCTGCCATTGATGAGAAGAAGGCCTTTCTCATGCCCGGGGCAAAGACCAAAAAAGCCCTCTGTTCCATGTGGTATAATTTTTACTCAAATCCTTACAACATTTGTCAAGCAATCTGTGGCATTTCTGAGGTCAAAGTATTTAGAGGTAGGGACATTAACCAACTAGGCACCTCCTCCTTGTTACATCATTTGCAGTGAGATCATGCTAATTTTTTTATTAAATTTGGAAAATCATATTAAATAATAACAAGCAGTTCAGCAACTACCAACAGTATGGCTAGATCCTAGCACATGCAATCTCCACCGCCAACACTTCAACATCAACCCCCTCATTAGCGATCAGACAGGGATGTAGTGATCCCGACACTGTAATCCCAGCAAGAGATTTAACATAGGTGTCAAAATACTGACACCTATGTTAATCCCGACACCAGAATGCTGAGTGGACACCGGAACGATCGTCCTCTGCCAGGGGTGAGTATACACTTAGCCGAGGATGGAGGGGTTAGATTTAGGGACCCCCAGGGGGACTTAAGGTTAGGCATTCCCTGGGGAAGGCTAGGGGAAGGGGGGGTTAGGTTTAGGCACTAGGGGGGAGGTTAAGGTTAGGCACCCCCCGGGAGGGTTAGGTATAGGGTGTGGGGAGGGGGGTTAGGTTTAGGCACTAATGGGGGGAGGCTAGGGTTAGGCACTAGGGGGCGAGGTTAGGGTTAGGCACCCCTAAGGGAGGGTTGGGGGGGGAGAGGGGTAGGGATAGTATACTTACCTGCGCTGTCAGGATTTTCACCCTTCAGGCTGCTGGCATCGGATTTGAACCGCTGGGCTGACGTCCGGCGGTCATTCATACTGATTCCAGTCCTCCTACATCCAATTTGCAAATGCAAACTGACTCCTCCCATATCCAGGACTCCAAACTGAACAATCCTTGCATGCTAGGGCCGCTGCTGCTGGAGGGAAATCCTTAAAAGAAGGCTACTAGTTTAAAACAACAATTGAACATGAAACAATCATTTGCAAGAGGAACCAGTATGACAGCCCCCATCCTGTTGCACAGCAGATCACATAGGCCATGATGGTTATGTGAGCGTTAGAGCTGCATCCAATATCCGCCAACAACGCATCTGGTTTTAGACAATTGTTTGAGGTCATGTTTCCACGCTACCAAATTTCTCCTCAGTTCTATTTTACCAGAACAGCAATTCCTCACTTTTACTACGGCCTTGAGGGAAACTTGTAGCGCATGGAGTATAGATCTATGTGAACACATGTGTAAAATTGTGTGATGGTGATATTAACAACAGTTATGAGGGTGATGATGAGGATGTTGTCATCTTCAACCTGTGATGATGATTAACAACAATGTTAGCCACTTTAATCCCATTGGTTGCTTGGAATAATCAAACCACCAAGATGTTTTCTTTTGTGGGGGCCCAAACAAACCAAGCACTTCAGTCATAAAAGTGGCAGGCCCTGTTGTTGAGGTGCTTGGTTTATTGAACTGTACAACATAAGGGTGGCTGGGAATAACCAAGTACAATTCAATTGTGTGCCACTTTTCATTTTGGGCTTTGCTAAGATTGTGTGTGTTTGAGAGGCAGCATATATTATTGTAGTTACTATGTGTTTTGGCCCTAAATCAAAAATATATTGATAAAAACAAAATTATGGCCGCAGGAGACAAGGTTACAAGTTTCCAAGCAATTATTATCACTGTGTTCCCGTAACTTATTAATTAATTACAAATTTCTACTTTTCTACTTTCTACAATAACCAATTTCTTTAAGCCTGAGGCCTGTGATTTGATGGTTAAAATTCAGTGTGTTTGAAAACTTATATTTGGATGCTTGTTTTTTTCTCTGCTTCCAGATTACTTTTTCTTTTATCAATGTTTTACCTTACATTCTATAGGTTCAGATAGTTTACTAAACTGCTATCCTGTTTATCACTGCTGTGCCACTATGTTCCATAGATGTGCTAGTTCTTAGTTCTGGAGCATGCACAGACCGTTTCCTGTCACTGGTCTCTCTCGTCGCCCATTACTTTTACAGGGGAGGCAGAGTTTTGGGGAATGAACTGAAGATGAGCGCTAGTGCTGAATCATTTCTGATGATACATTCTTACAATGTTCCACTTTTGCCTCTCTGTGAAGTATTGGAGCATTTGCATTTCACAGAATTGAAAGCTTATCAATAGATCTGGAATGATAAGAATTGATTCAGTCTGCAGTGTGGTGGGGCTGGGGCAAGACTGGAGACCCATAAAGACACATTTTGCATGAGACACCGATAAGTCAGTATAACGTAACACAGCTAAAAATGAAACGTACATCCTCATAAACTGGGAATTCACTGTCTACAGTACCAGGGTTACCACGTTGGTGTGCTTTTGGCTTTGTGTTGCAGATTCACTTTCACACAGAAACCAATGGCAGTTTCACTTCTCTTCTAGTGTAGGTGTTTTAGTGTTAAACAGGTGGAATAAGCATTTTTTTTCACTACAGTAAGTTCCAGTAACAAGTGAGTAATCCTATAGTGCACTTGGGCACAATTCACTGGCAAAGGCAACTAAGGAACCTTCTCAGCATTACAAGTATGCTCTAACATACTGTGCCACCTACAAGTTACAAGTTTATGCTCCTGTATTAATATTATTATTATTATTATTATTACCAATTATTTATATAGTGCACACATAGGCCCTCATTCAGAGCCGGACGCTCTGAGCAGAGCGCACGCTCTGAATGAGGGCCGGCCTCCATGAAAATGGAGCGTCCTCCTGGACGCTCGTATAGCTGTGGGTCACCACCCACAGGCTATACGAGCGTGCATTTTGATGGCCGCGATGGTCGTGACCATCGTGACCATCGAAATTGCGAGCCGGAGCCTGCGGTTGAGGTTTTCAACCGCAAGCTCCGGAGTGATTTTGGCTCTATCAGAGCCAAAATCACTCCCACTGACATCACTAGTGATGTCAGTGGGCCGGCTTCTGACGGGAGGCGTTCCCGTGGGAACGCCCCCGTCAGGGAGGCACGCCGCCGGCACGCCCACCAAAGGGGGCGTGCTGTCAATCAACATTGACAGCACGCCCCCTTTGATCGGACACAACGAGCGAAGGAAAGTCCTTCGCTCGTCGTGTCTGGCGCATGCGCACGACGGAGCTCCCTCCGTCGTGCGCATGCTCAGTGCAGACCATCGACCCACTTGCGAGCGTACAGCCGCTCGCGAGTGGGTCTGAATCAGGCCCTATGTTCCCTAACACATGCACACACACACATACACGCTAGGGTTAATTTGTGTTGGGAGCCAATTAACCTACCAGTATGTTTTTGGAGTGTGGGAGGAAACCGGAGTACCCTGAGGGCATTCGGTATGAATAGCCGGCTACTGCATGACCGGCAGTTAGATTTCCGGCTGCGGCAGCCCAACAAAACAGCAGAGCCCGGCAGCGGAAGCCCGACAGCGCTGGAAATCCCGATTGTCCCTAAGGTAAGTACTTACTAACCTAACCAAGCCCCCTAACCCTCCTTAGGGGTGCCTACTAAGTACTTACTAACCTAACCAACCCCCCTAACCCTAACCCTCCTTAGGGGTGCCTACTAAGTACTTAGGGGTGCCTACTAAGTACTTACTAACCTAACCAACCCCCCTAACCCTCCTTAGGGGTGCCTACCCCCAAGTGCCTAAACCTAACCCCCCCCCCTTCCCCGCTGCCTAAACCTAAGTCCCCCGGGGGGTGCCTAACCCTAATTCCCCCCCGGGTGCCATAAACCTAACCCTCCCCCCCCCCGCGCGTGTCTGTCCGCTTGCGGCGCCCGGCATCCCTTCAATCGGGATGCCGGGCGCCTGTCTCCCAGCGCCGGGAAACTGACAGGCATCTAGATTTTAGATGCCGGTCATTTATCCCTAGGCGGGATAGAGGATTCGGGAAGTCGGTGGTCAGGATTGCGGCCGCCGGCTTCCTAAACGTATCCCCCCAGAGGAAACCCCCGCAAGCACAGGGAGAATATACAAATTCCGCACAGGTAGGGTCATGGTGGGAATCGAACCCATGACCTCAGTGCTGTGAGGCAGTAATAATAACCATTACACCATCTGTGCACCCCTGTATCAAACACCCCTCCCTCCATTGTCCCTGTATTAAATATACGTATATGGGAAAGACCATGTAGTATATAAATTGAAAGGATGAATCCATCATTGTGGACTTTTTTTTCAGGAGCTAAGGCAGCGATAAGGCCGATTTGCTATCATTGCTTATTAATGCGATAAAGTGTCACCTATTGCTACAATGTAGCATTAAAATCTTGTAGAGGCAGTCGGGTGATCCTGGCCCAGAGCAGTAACGTTAACATTATTACTTATTTTATAACAGTTACTTATACAGCATCAGCATATTCCATTTCCAGTCTATGGGGATCTGTGCATGCGTGACCATATTTTACAATTCACGCATGTGCATTGGAACTCAGGGGGTCTATGTACTAAGCCTTAAAGAGAGATAAAGTGGACGGAGATAAAGTACCAACCAATCAGCTCCTGTCACTTTACAGGCTGCGTTTGAAAAATGACAGTTAGGAGCTGATTGGTTGGTACTATGGGCCTGATTCCCGACCGTTCGCAACTGCAATTACGCAAACAATCGGCCGATTATTTTGCACCACGCAAGCATATGCATCGCAGTGCGCGAAGAGGCCGCTGTGATTGGGACTGCGATCGCAGAGGCTACGCAGACCCATCACAGAGTGACTGACAGGAAGGGCCGTTTGTGGGTGGTTACAGGGGGGCTGTTGGCGAAACGCAGGCGTGCCAATGCGTTCGCATGCCATTGCAGGGGCGTGCATAAATTATCCACTGCGATGCCATACGCAGCCTGAGGTCTCATTGCGTGCGTGGAAGTTGGTACTCGATTGTACTGATGGTTTTGCAGTCTTGCTAAACAGCACGTATGTGTCCTGAGTAAAGTGGGCGTCCTTGTGCACTGCTGCGAGGACATAGCGATCGCAACGTATTAACATACTATCGCAGTTCAACTGCGTGCGTAATCGCTATTGCATACGCAGTTGCGTACGGTAGTGAATCAGGCCCTATATCTCCATCCACTTTATCTCCTTCCAAGGCTTAGTAAATAGACCCCTAAAAGCAGGGGCGTCAGAACGATTTTATGTTGAGGGGGCAACATAAAATTGTTCTGGCACCGCCCCTCCCCCTTTCCCTCCCCACCCTCTTACCTAAGTGGCGGGCCGCGGACTGTCAGAGGCTGCCTACCCTCCCGATTCGGCCGGGAACCCCCCTGAAAGGCAGGCAAGCCTCCAGGCCCCTGGAGACCCCTCCAGCCACCTCCCCCCCCCCCCCCGCAGTAACACTATAAACCCTGACAGCGGGGGGGCTGGTGATGCGATTCGTGCTTAATCGCGTCATCGTGGCCCCGCCTCCTGCTTCACATTGCCGTTAATATTGGCATTGTGATATTAACAGCAATGTGAAGCCCCCTCTTGCAGCGACACGCCCCCCCCCCCCCCACAGTGGAAGTCCGACAGCTCCCTCTAAAAGCTAAAAGTCGGTAAGTGTGCTTTGTAGTAATAGGCTGCACAGCCCCTGCACCGCACAGAGGAGGAAGTGTATTGTGTGGTGTTTTATATAGACCGCCACATTACACCTCCTCCTCCAAGCGATGCAGGAGCTGCGCAGCCTATTACTATAAAGCTGCACAGCCCTGACAGTCCTTTAAAATGTTTGGGGGGGCGATGAGACACCCAATTGCCCCCCCCCTGTTCTGACGACCATGCCTAACAGTTTCTACCTATCATTTTGTAAACTGGACTTGATAAATGCTACTGTACCTCAATGCTCATTGGTTGCTATGGGCCAAAGCAGGGACGGACTGGGGCTGTATATCAGTCCTGGCAGTCCGCCCTGCACTCGCATGTGAAAGGGTGGGGTTAAATCAAGGGGGCGTGCCACGAGTCTCGGGCGATGGCTTCACGGCACGCCCCCATCTTTTCCTGGCCCAGCACAGCCACCGCTGGCCCATACACGCCTCCACCCCTTCCGTCTCCGTGATATCATAATAATTCCAGAGCTCTTGGGTGGAGGGCGGGGGACTCGTCCTTCCCCTCTCCTCAAGCCAGTCCTTAGGCCAGTGGCCCTGCCAGAAGTGCCCGATGGCCAATCCGGCCCTGGGTCAAAGGGACAGATGTATCAAACCTTGAAGAGAGATAAAGTGGAGAAGTACCAGCCAAACAGCCTTTAACTGCTATTTTACAAGCTGTGTTTTAGAAATTACAGTCATCCTTAGAGAAATTGGACGGAGATAAAGTACCAACCAATCAGCTCCTAACTGTCTTTTTTCAAACACATCCTGTAACATGACAGCTCTGAGCTAATTGGTGGGTATTTTTATCTCTCTCCAATTTATCTCTCTCCAAGGCTTAGTACATCTTCCCCTAAATGTGAAAAACAGACTCAGAGGGGTAAATTTACTAAGTTGGGAGTTCGATTAAGAGGTGATGTTGCCCATAGCAACCAATCAGGTTCCAGGTATTATCTTCTAGAAAGTGCTAGATAAATGAGAAGTAGAATCTGATTGGTTGCTATGGGCAACATCACTTCTTAATAGAACTCCCATCTTAGTAAATTTATCCCAGAGGGTCTATAATAACTCATACTTGCCCACTCTCCCGGCATTTATGGAAGACTCCCAAATTTGGTTATGAGTCTCCTGGCGACCAGCAAAGTGGGTGTTTCTCGCACATCATGAGCGCTTCTCAGACGAAACTCAAATGGATTTAAGCCATACTTGCTGACATTTCGGCAGGGAAATCCGGGAGGGGGCTGGCAGGTCCGTCCAGCAGGGAGGATGGGGGCGGGTCAAATAGGCGGAGCGGGGCGTGCCAACGCAATCGCGTCATAGTGGCCCCGCCCCCCGCTTTATAATGCCAATATTACTGCCATTATAAGGCAGGGGGCGGGGCTACGATGACGCGATTCAGCGCGAATCGCGTCATCACACCCCTGCACCGCCCAATTTTGCAGCTGGCGCGGGGGTTAGCGGGGCTTTCCGGGGGACTTGCCTAGTCTTGCGGGGTGTCGGGAGCGGCACCCAATTTTCGGGAGGCTTCCGACAGTTCCGGGAGAGTAGGCAAGTATGATTTAAGCACTTGTCTGAACAGCCGTTTTTTGCCCATTTTTTCCAGCTTATTGTCACTGTACATTACCACTCTCCCGGCATTTATGGAAGACTCCCAAATTTGGTTATGAGTCTCCTGGCGACCAGCAAAGTGGGTGTTTCTCGCACATCATGAGCGCTTCTCAGACGAAACTCAAATGGATTTAAGCCATACTTGCTGACATTTCGGCAGGGAAATCCGGGAGGGGGCTGGCAGGTCCGTCCAGCAGGGAGGATGGGGGCGGGTCAAATAGGCGGAGCGGGGCGTGCCAACGCAATCGCGTCATAGTGGCCCCGCCCCCCGCTTTATAATGCCAATATTACTGCCATTATAAGGCAGGGGGCGGGGCTACGATGACGCGATTCAGCGCGAATCGCGTCATCACACCCCTGCACCGCCCAATTTTGCAGCTGGCGCGGGGGTTAGCGGGGCTTTCCGGGGGACTTGCCTAGTCTTGCGGGGTGTCGGGAGCGGCACCCAATTTTCGGGAGGCTTCCGACAGTTCCGGGAGAGTAGGCAAGTATGATTTAAGCACTTGTCTGAACAGCCGTTTTTTGCCCATTTTTTCCAGCTTATTGTCACTGTACATTACCAAATTTTTGTTGGACTGATAATCTTTAGATGTGTGACCAGGTTTAATGCATCTTGAGGACCGAGGGATAGATTTACTAAAGCTCCTAAAAATGAAAAGTGGAGGTGTTGCCCATAGCATACCCCCAACTGTCCCGCATTCAGTGGGACAATCCAGTTTTTCTGGGACTGTCCCGCTGTCCCACCCGCGGGCCGCAGTGTCCCGTGGTGGGGGGGAAGTTGGGGTATGCAGAGTGAGATGCTGGGCACGCCCCTTAGTGATGTAAATCAGGCCACACCCCTTTTGGGGGCGCGCGGTGCGCTGAAGTCCCGCATCTCCTGTTACAAATGTTAGGAGGTATGCCATAGCAACCAATCATATTGTAGTATAGCTATCATTTCTCTATCTATTGCATGCCTAGAAAACGCTAGAATATGATTGGTTGCTAGCCCCCAGTGTGAAAAGCTCTGTCTTAGATTAGGGGTGAGCGGGTTCGGATTTCTGAAATCCGAACCCCCCCCGAGCCCCCCCGATCCGAGTCCGATCCGAATCAGGCTCGACTTTTCCCGCCTGACTCGGATCTGAAATCGAGGCAAAACGTCATCATCCCGCCTTCCGAGTCTCGCGGGTTTTGGATCCTATATAAGGTACCCACGTCGGCGCCATTTTCTCACTCGGCTGTGGACAGTGAAGAGGGAGGGTGGGAGTTAGGGCTGTGTAGTGTAGTGTAGTGTAGTGTAGTGCTGCTGTTGTCTACTACTTCAAAGTCCATAGGGGCTGGCTGTGTTGTGCTGTGCTGCTGTTGTTAATAGGGGCTGTGTCCACTACTTCAAAGTCCATAGGGGCTGGCTGGACTGTGTTGTGCAGTCAGTTCTCCATAGGGGCTGTGTCCACTCCAAAGTCCTGTGCAGTGTCCCAGTCCTAAAGGAGTGCTGCAGTGTTGTCCAGGGGGTGCTCTGTCCATCAGGGGTGCTCCCCCCAAGTGCTAAAAAAATAATATATTTTCTGTGTTTGTGAATTGTGTGCGCAGTAGCCGCACGTGCATCAACAAAGTAGTGCCAAGCGTGCGCCTGTGTCATAAGTAAAGGGCCGGCTGGCTTGACCGTTAAGGGTGCTGTAACCCCCGAAAGTACACTCCAGTCCAAACCAAAAAAAAAATTATTTTCTGTGTTTGTGAATTGTGTGCGCAGTAGCCGCACGTGCATCAACAAAGTAGTGCCAAGCGTGCGCCTGTGTCATAAGTAAAGGGCCGGCTGGCTTGACCGTTAAGGGTGCTGTAACCCCCGAAAGTACACTCCAGTCCAAACCAAAAAAAAAATTATTTTCTGTGTTTGTGAATTGTGTGCGCAGTAGCCGCACGTGCATCAACAAAGTAGTGCCAAGCGTGCGCCTGTGTCATAAGTAAAGGGCCGGCTGGCTTGACCGTTAAGGGTGCTGTAACCCCCGAAAGTACACTCCAGTCCAAACCAAAAAAAAAATTATTTTCTGTGTTTGTGAATTGTGTGCGCAGTAGCCGCACGTGCATCAACAAAGTAGTGCCAAGCGTGCGCCTGTGTCATAAGTAAAGGGCCGGCTGGCTTGACCGTTAAGGGTGCTGTAACCCCCGAAAGTACACTCCAGTCCAAACCAAAAAAAAAATTATTTTCTGTGTTTGTGAATTGTGTGCGCAGTAGCCGCACGTGCATCAACAAAGTAGTGCCAAGCGTGCGCCTGTGTCATAAGTAAAGGGCCGGCTGGCTTGACCGTTAAGGGTGCTGTAACCCCCGAAAGTACACTCCAGTCCAAACCAAAAAAAAAATTATTTTCTGTGTTTGTGAATTGTGTGCGCAGTAGCCGCACGTGCATCAACAAAGTAGTGCCAAGCGTGCGCCTGTGTCATAAGTAAAGGGCCGGCTGGCTTGACCGTTAAGGGTGCTGTAACCCCCGAAAGTACACTCCAGTCCAAACCAAAAAAAAAATTATTTTCTGTGTTTGTGAATTGTGTGCGCAGTAGCCGCACGTGCATCAACAAAGTAGTGCCAAGCGTGCGCCTGTGTCATAAGTAAAGGGCCGGCTGGCTTGACCGTTAAGGGTGCTGTAACCCCCGAAAGTACACTCCAGTCCAAACCAAAAAAAAAATTATTTTCTGTGTTTGTGAATTGTGTGCGCAGTAGCCGCACGTGCATCAACAAAGTAGTGCCAAGCGTGCGCCTGTGTCATAAGTAAAGGGCCGGCTGGCTTGACCGTTAAGGGTGCTGTAACCCCCGAAAGTACACTCCAGTCCAAACCAAAAAAAAAATTATTTTCTGTGTTTGTGAATTGTGTGCGCAGTAGCCGCACGTGCATCAACAAAGTAGTGCCAAGCGTGCGCCTGTGTCATAAGTAAAGGGCCGGCTGGCTTGACCGTTAAGGGTGCTGTAACCCCCGAAAGTACACTCCAGTCCAAACCAAAAAAAAAATTATTTTCTGTGTTTGTGAATTGTGTGCGCAGTAGCCGCACGTGCATCAACAAAGTAGTGCCAAGCGTGCGCCTGTGTCATAAGTAAAGGGCCGGCTGGCTTGACCGTTAAGGGTGCTGTAACCCCCGAAAGTACACTCCAGTCCAAACCAAAAAAAAAATTATTTTCTGTGTTTGTGAATTGTGTGCACTGTGGCTGCACGTGCATCAACAAAGGAGCAGCGCCAAGCGTGCGCCTGTGTCCCATAAGTAAAGAGCCGGCTGGCTCATTTCTTAAAGGGTGGTGTAACCCACAAAGTGCACTACTCTCCAGCAAAAATAAAATAATATTTTCTGTGTTTGTGTGCGCTTTAGCCGCACGTATATATATCAATATAACATAAATGGAGGACCAAACTTTCTCCGATAAAAATAAAATAGGGAAAGATCAAGAACCACTTCCTCCTAGTGCTGTTGCTGCTGCTGGGAGTTGTTCATCATCCCAGAGAGGAAGTAGGAACATCACTACTTTTACTAAACAATTGACCCTCCAACAGTCCCTAGCGATGAGGATGAAGTACGACAGCAGTCATCCTGAAGCAAAACGTATAACTGAGGCCTTGACTGCTATGTTGGTGTTAGACGTGCGTCCGGTATCCGACATTAGTGCAGTGGGATTTAGACTATTGATGGAGGTAGTGTGTCCTCGGTTCCAAATCCCGTCTAGATTCCACCTGCATCCTCAAAGCAGCAGCGACAAGCGTGCGTCTGTCTGTTAAAGGGTGGTGACACCCTCAAAGTGTGCTACACAAACAATTAAAATATTGTTCTTTTTTTTTCTGTCTTTGTGAATTGTGTGGGCTGTAGCCGCACCTGCATCCTTAAAGCAGCAGCGACAAGCGTGCGTCTGTCTGTTAAAGGGTGGTGACACCCTCAAAGTGTGCTACACAAACAATTAAAATATTGTTCTTTTTTTTTTGGTCTTTGTGAAATGTGTGGGCTGTAGCCGCACCTGCATCCTTAAAGCAGCAGCGACAAGCGTGCGTCTGTCTGTTAAAGGGTGGTGACACCCTCAAAGTGTTCTACACAAACAATTAAAATATTGTTCTTTTTTTTTCGGTCTTTGTGAAATGTGTGGGCTGTAGCCGCACCTGCATCCTTAAAGCAGCAGCGACAAGCGTGCGTCTGTCTGTTAAAGGGTGGTGACACCCTCAAAGTGTTCTACACAAACAATTAAAATATTGTTCTTTTTTTTTCGGTCTTTGTGAAATGTGTGGGCT
This sequence comes from Taudactylus pleione, assembly GCA_031769625.1. Taxonomy (NCBI): domain Eukaryota; kingdom Metazoa; phylum Chordata; class Amphibia; order Anura; family Myobatrachidae; genus Taudactylus; species Taudactylus pleione. Next base: position 2,620,222 of record JAUIMM010001617.1, read on the forward strand.
GTAGCCGCACCTGCATCCTTAAAGCAGCAGCGACAAGCGTGCGTCTGTCTGTTAAAGGGTGGTGTAACTCTCAAAGTGCTCCAAAAAATAAAAAACTATTTTTTTAATGTGTTTGTGACTTGTGTGCGATGTAGCCGCACCTGCATCCTTAAAGCAGCAGCGACAAGCGTGCGTCTGTCTGTTAAAGGGTGGTGACACCCTCAAAGTGTGCTACACAAACAATAAAAATATTGTTCTTTTTTTTTCGGTCTTTGTGAAATGTGTGGGCTGTAGCCGCACCTGCATCCTTAAAGCAGCAGCGACAAGCGTGCGTCTGTCTGTTAAAGGGTGGTGTAACTCTCAAAGTGTTCCAAAAAATAAAAAAACTATTTTTTTAATGTGTTTGTGACTTGTGTGCGATGTAGCCACACTTGCATCCTCAAAGCAGCAGCGACAAGCGTGCGTCTGTCTGTTAAAGGATTACATCGGTGACAGCATCCAAGTAGGCATGTCAGACAGTCCGTACCTGTACTGGCAGGAAAAAGAAGCAATTTGGAGGTCCCTGTACAAACTGGCTCTATTTTACCTGAGTTGCCCCCCCTCCAGTGTGTACTCCGAAAGAGTGTTTAGTGCAGCCGGGAACCTTGTCAGCGAAAGGCGTAGGAGGTTGCTTCCACAAAATGTGGAGAAGATGATGTTCATAAAATGAATTATCAACTCTTCCAGGGAGACCAGCCTCCAGAACGTACAGAGGGACCTGTGGTTCCAGCAGGGACGAATTAATACTCTGTGAGGATGAGGATGTACACACTGAAGAGGGTGAGGAATCGGTGGATGAGGAGGATGAGGATGACATCTTGCCTCCGTAGAGCCAGTTTGTGCAGGGACAGATAAATTGCCAGCTTGTTTTGTGGGGGCCCAAACGAACCAATCATTTCAGCCACAGTTGTGTGGCAGACCCTGGCGCTGAAATGATTGGTTTGTTAAAGTGTGCATGTCCTGTTTATACAACATAAGGGTGGGTGGGAGGGCCCAAGGACAATTCCATCTTGCACCTCTTTTTTTTCTTTGCATTATGTACAGTTTGGGGCCTAGTTTTTCAATGCCATCCTGTCTGCCACTGCAGTTTCACGCCTAGATGGGTCACGTGTTTGTGCCGCCCACTTGTGTCGCTTAGCATAGTCATCCAGCTACCTCGGTGCAACCTTTTGGACATAAAAACACTATTGTGAGGTGTGAGGTATTCAGAATAGACTGGAAATGAGTGGAAATTAAGGTTATTGAGGTTAATAATAGCATAGGAGCAGAAAAACCTACAAATTCTGTGATTTTAGCTGTTTTTATGCTTTTTTTCAAAAAAATACAGATCCAAAACACAAAACCCAGAACCCAAAACACGCAAGGGTGGTTTTGGCAAAACCAATCCAGATCCAAAACACGAAGAAAGATCCAGATCCAAAACCAAAACACAAAACACGAAAAGTGGCCGGTGCACACCCCTATCTTAGATGTTACCTTTGGGGTCCCACAAGGCACAGTTCTGCATCTACCAACTGTTTAATGTCTTTATAACTGCACACAATGGACGCCAACAAGTAGGCGCACGGCTCACATTTTCTGACTGCAATCTGGTTTTCTCTCAGGAAACTCAATTGTCTTTACAGCAGGGGCGTATTAAGAGAGGAGGGGGCCCATGTGCATTCCCCGTCCGGGGCCCCCTCCTTTCTCCTCGTTGGCCAGCAGCAGACTGACGGCTGACCGCAGCAGCAGTAAACTTTGGGCACTAGTCTGTGCCCAGAGTCCACTGCGCATGTGCAGATCGCCAGGAAAATGGCACAGCCGCCATTTTCCTGGTGATTTCCTCACTGCGCATGCCCAAAACACTGGGAAAATGGCCATGGCGACCCTTTTCCGTCGTTTTGTGCAGGGCTGAGACACCCGACTGGCCTTGGAGATGTGAGTATTCGAAAATATGGGTGCAGGGTGTGCTGTGAGGGCCCCCCTTGGACCATACTTGCCTACACTCTCGATTTGGTCGGGAGCCTCCCGAAAATCAGGTGCCAATCCCGACCTCCCGGGAAGGCAGGCAATCCTCCCGGCCCCAGCGATGTGTCCGCACCCCCCTGCGCTTTTAAGTAAAAACCCTGGCAGCAGGGGGCCGGTGACGCGATTTGCACTGTATCGCGTCATTGTGGCTCCGCCCCTGGCTGCATAATGCCATTGATCACAGCATTGTGAAGAGGGGGCGGAGCCATGATGACGCGATCGTGCTGTCACGCCCCATGCTCCGCCTCCAACACTTCGTCATGTGCTGGACCCCGCCCCCTTTGGCCACATCACGCCCCCAGCCCTGTAAGCCCGACAGCTCCCTCCCGGAAGGAGGGAGCTAAATGTCGGCAAGCCTGCCCTTGGACCCAGGGGCCCGTGTGCACTGCTCATTCTGCACCCATTATAGATACGCCCTGCTTTCCAGGGAACATAAGTAAATGGATAATATATGGGCAATATGAAACTATCCTAGATCTCAGCCCTGGCCAATGCCACATAAGACACGAGAGACAGGAAATACTGTAATAGGTGAGACAGCATAATACAGGGGGACTGAGATGAACAAGGCACGAAACAAGCAGGAACACCTCATTAACCTGGGACTTGGAGCTATGCTAGTATATACAATACAAACACCATAGATAGTAAAATCCATCCTCTATGTCAGTGATTCCCATACTCGGTCCTCAAGGCACCCTAACAGTGCAGGCTTTAGGGCTATCCATGCTTGGACATCAGTGACTGAGGACCTGATTTACTACTGATCGCAACTGCGATTGCAATAGAGATTACGCACGCAGTCTCACTGAGATATGCTAATGCACTGGGATAGCTATGCCATTGCAGCACTACACAGGGACATCGACTTTACTTACACACATCCGTAATCCTTAGCAAGACTGTGAAACTATCGGTAACATTGAGTACCATCGCAGTCTCACGCACACTTGCACACGCTCTGACCTTACTCAGGAATTGCTGACTTCATTGCACGCTATAAGGCCTCAGGTTGCGTATCGCAGTGGATAATTTATGCACGCCCCTGCAATGGCGTACAACTACAAACGCACTGTCACGCCTGCGTTTCCCCGACCACCCCCCCCCCGTCACCATCCACAAATGGCACTACCTGTACATCACTCTGTGATGGGTCTGCGCAGTCCCGTTCGCAGTGGCCGGTTCGCGCACACGCACTGCGATGTGTACGCATGTGCAGTACACAACAATCGGCCGATTGCGTGCGTAATCGCAGTTGCAATCAGTAGTGAATCATGCCCTTACTAAGTATCTCAGTCAATTTAATTTAGTCATCTGTGCTCAACTATGGATAGCCTTAAAGCTAGGACTGTTAGGGTGCCTTGAGGACTGACTTTGGGAACCACTGTTCTTTATAAATTTATTATAGTTACATAGCTCTGTAGCAAATGGTAAGTTCATTGTGCAGATCAATAGACAAGTCAAAGTGAAAACTTTGTAATAAAATATAAGCAGGAGGATTTGGATACAAAGGTCAGAGTATCCTTGGAAGCAGGGATAGTTGGAGGTTCGCAATTCAACCTAAGTGGGTCTTTAACAGGGCCGTAGGGAGTGTGGTGCGGCCGGTGCCTCCGCACGGGGCGGAATCCTCCAGGGTCACCAGCCACACACTTCCCGGAGGTCTGCAGGAAGTGACCTACTGCAGTGGTGCGCGGCGCACCAAGAATGCCAGCGAAGTTTCTCACCTGCCCTCCACCCCTCCCCCTGGAGGGAAAGGTAAGCGCTCAGGGGGAGGAGGGGGGCGAGGGGGCGAGAGGGGCGAGAGGGGCGGCAGAGCTGCACAGGGCGCACTGCCATCTAGATACGGTGCTGGTCTTTACTCATCAATAAAAACAAGTGTGGTCATTTAAAGATGTGCACTGACTCTTGTGTTTTGGATGTGGATCTGGATTTATGTTCGTGTTTTTGGTTTTGGAAAACAACCCTCAAGTGTTTGATTTTTTTTTTAATGATAAAAAGTTTTTAAAAACAGCTAAAATCATGTAATAATTGCAATCCAAAACCCGAAAATTCAGATCTGCGACTCGGATTTATCCGGATCTCTAGATTCACAAAATTCGGGTGGATTCGGGTTTTTCTGGAGAACTAAACTGTTATATCTGGTAGCGGTGAGACTACTCCGGGATACCTTAGGTCATGCAGTTTGTCAGACAGGTGAAAATATCAATATCTTATGCTTAATAAGTGTTTAGGACGCGCTGTACTTTGGCTTCTTATTGAAAAGTCCAATCCCAACAAATATCCGATAGCTTCTTCATAAACTATAACATACCTTCGGCACAATCTCTCTCAGAGCTGCCACGCATTGGATGTGTTGGAACCCTCCATAGCCTGGTGGTTCTCACAACGCTAGCTACAAGCTGGCGGCCGCCATTAGCGAGTAACCGATTCAATCACATTGTACGTGTGTACATATACGAAAATGTATTTTATATTTCTAATTTACTATACTAACAACAGAGCACTCGTATTTTAACACAAAAGCCTTCTTACTAGCCTTAGTTATAGTTTCCATCACCTAAACTTACATACCCACACGCTGGTCGCAGTGCTGGGATCGCTAGTGCAGCAAAGAGGTGTCTGACACCTCTTTCTGCATTTACATCTGAGATGGATGGATTTGGGCAACTGCTTGTGTGCGGCTCTGCAAATCCATTCATCTCTAAATTAGGCCTATGTAACTGTGTCAGGGTAAAGATTTTCATATACTTATCTATATAATAAGCGAGAAAGCATTTCTATCTGTCTGTCCTTTATGAACGGCCAGAGTTTTATACCTAGATCCACAAAATTTTGCAGGGTCGTGTAGTTTGACCAGGATTAGGTTTTTGCCTATGTTTGAACTTCATCAGGAACACACACTGTCACACAATCCCTAAAAATGGGGTCACTCTTTTTTTTTTTTTCTTTTTTAATGGGGACACTCTTAAATTACACAGGTTCCGAGGCTGGCTCCAGTGAAAATTGTCAGTCTGCCAAAAGCCAGTGTGAAAGCTACAAAAGTATCCTGTTACCCTCACAGTCTGAGCAAGTGTCAAACTTTATGACTCATTCAAGTTCATATTAAATCCATAGTTAAGCCGCATATCCACATGCCGATTAAAATGAGCGATTGAACGATAACAATATCATTATCGTTCAATCGCTCATTAATCGTGCATGAAACTGTCGAAAATGACCAGCGATGCCGCACCCGCTGGTCGTTTCCGTCATCACTCATCGCCTTAACATGCCGGTCAATCTGCCGATAACGACAGATTGGGCATGTTCGGGGATGAGGGAGGGTGTCTGCACTGAACGACATATAGTTGTGTGTAGGCCCTGCAGGGGAAGAGGAAACGACTGTATGATTACAATGTTGTAATCATACTGTGATTCTACTATCTGCTAGTGGATATGTGGCTTTAGTCCTTTTTAAAGTGACAATGCACCTCATTCAGACCCGCTCGCAAGCTGGTCGATGGTTGTGCATTGCGCACGCACGATGTGCGCAAGCCCCGTAGCGAGTGAGAAATTCACTCGCTCCGGGGCTCGCTACAAATGGGGCGGCTGTCGATGTTGATCGATAGCTCGCCCCGTTTTGAAGGCGAGGTGGGGGGGTGGCTGGACAAACGAAGGTGTTCCTGAAGGAACGCCTGCCATTTGTGTGCGGCCCTACTGACATCACCAGTGTCACCCACAGCTTAACGAGCGGCCAGGAGGCTGGCTTAAAAAAAAAAAGCGGCGGCCCTCATTCTAAGCAAGCGCTTGCTTTTTGGGAGCGGCTCTGAATGAGGTCCAATATGCATTAGTCAGCCCTCTGTGCAGGGGCATTTTATGAAAGGAGGGGGTCCGTGGCCAGCCTCCATTTGGGCACCCTCCTCTCTGTCAGAGCAGTAGATTCTGGCTTCAATGCCGGTCCGGCGCTGCAGAGAAGCACACCGGAATCTGCGGAAAGGGAAGTATAACTAAATATGGGTGCAGGGTGTGCGGTGTGGGCCTACTTGTTTGCTTGCAAGGGCGAAACTAGAACTTTGTGGGCCACATAGCTAAATTTTAAAAAGGGCCCCCAGAGGTATAAAAACATACATTTGCCCCCACACAGAGCCCATTCATGTTAAGCCACACAGGGCCCATTCAGGTTATGCCACACAGTGGTACCCCTTATACACATTATGCCATGCAGTAGTAGTGCCTGTTATACATTATGCCACACAGTAATGCCCTTTACATTACACAGTAATGCCCCTTACACATTATACCACACAGTAATGCCCTTTACAGATTATGCCGCATAGTAGTAGTGCCCCATATAACACATTATTCAACACAATAGTAGTGCCCTTTACACATTATGCCACCCAGTAATGCCCCTTATAATAGTATGCCACACAGTAATGCCCCTTACACATTATGCCCCCCCCAGCAACTCACCTCCCCGTGTCCTTCCAGCATCATCTTGTCTCCCCCTGTGTTCCATGAGCAGCCCGCAGGTGTGGATTTGGTGCCTGGCCATCCCGCTAATCACAGCTGGTGCACCAGCAGGCGGCGGCACACATGGACAGACAGTGCCGGTGCAATTTGAATCTGGCACCGGTCGCGAGCCAATCGGAGCTTGCGGACAGACACCCAATCAGGAACCACTACTGCTGATTGGTTGCCGATCCGCGAGCTCTGATTGCCTCATGGCCGGCGGTGCTCTCTCTCCAATTAGCTGGTGGGCGGCACCAAATCACACTGCTGACACCCAGGATCCCTCGGCAGGCCCTGACTGGACCGGCCCACCTTGTGTGCGTGACTGGGTGCAGGAGGAGCGGTGGGCCACAGAGGCAGCTTGGGCACCATATCAGCCTCACCCCTTGCACCCACGGTAGTTATGTGACTGTTTGCATGCTTGTTAGCACAAAGTGGGATCAATGGAATGGGGGTTATAGGCGAGGACAATGTAAACAAATAAAGGCTGCAGGGGTACTTCAGGGTCAAGTCTTCAAGCCGGGCAACGCCAGGTATCTGAGGTAGCAGGAAACAGTTAAGAAAAAGAAAATGTGAGTGTGTGGGGGAGAGGTTGGGGGTGTAATTGCCGAAATAATTAAGACAATGCCAAAAAATCTTTTGGGGAAATAATAAACACGTTTCTTAGTTTTGGTTATGCAAAGGTTTGTTTCCTGTCTTTTCTTAAGTTTCTCCTACACATCTCATGCAAGTCAACTAGCCATGTTTTTATTTATTTGATTTTTTTTTTTTTAGACCGTCCAACTTCTTTCTCCCAAACTTTAGCATTGATAATTACAATGCTATTCTGTGCTGATGCCTTATAAGTTTGTATGTTCTGAATCACAATGAGCGTGCAGCACAGAACAGAAAGTGCGCCATATATACTTCATCCTCCGTGAGTGACGATTCTGCTGATCCAGGTGTTTGCAGACTTTTTAACACCAAACCACAAGCTGTGACCCAAAAAACACTCGAGCACAGTCTGCCTGATTTTGGCGTGACTCCTCGCCATGAGTCATTGTGAAACTGGAAGTGAGTCAGACTTACAATGTGAAGACTGTTGAAGCTCACAGCCTGTGTCCATTTCTTGGTTGGGTGAGAAAAAGACACCCATGGCCCTTGGGATTACTCAAAAAGAGACAGGTAGATTGGTCACACCTATGATGTTTCCACTTCGTGTGTTTCAGAACGACCCAAGAGATCGCACCACAAGAACATTATGTGATGAATCTGGGGAGGGGGGGAGACTCAATTGTTTCAGGTCAGGACTTCTCTCCATGATGAGAGCAGATGGGTTGTGTGGTTGCTGCTTAAATTTTTTGGTCTTAACAATTTCAAATGTGAAAACAGGACAAGTCACCATAGTCTTGATATGCACTCATTACAAACACACTACCCAGGGCCAGTACACGCAGGAAGGAAGGGGGGGGGGGGAATCTTCTGTTCTTATGAGTCAGAAGCTGATATTTGACATAATTTCCCAGTGTCACCCCCCCATGTGGGTAAGAAAAACCGCCGGTTCTTGCCCATTCATCGGTGCTCAGTGTGAGGGTACTGCTCTGACAGTAAAAACTACTTACTGACATTCATGTCTGTCATTGAGTTTTTTAGGCTCAGCTACACCATAGCACCATAGGCAAGATTTGCCTAGTGGTAGCTCCAGCCCTGACTCACCCCTAATGAAGAATCCACAACTGCCTGTTGGCCTTTTCTAGGTTCAGTAATTTATACTAAGTTTCTGCAAATGTTAATGATCTTTGTTCCACCCATACCATGAGAATTTGACCATACAAATGTCCATGACAGAGTATGTGCCCTCTGTCCTGCTAGAAATGTGCACTGGCATATCTGAGGCCCAGAGACTAATAGGCAACTGTTCTCCGCCATGTACCTCAACAATCATGGGATGGACCATTCAGTCGGTCACCCGCAGGCGTGCCACTCCTTGGCTACAGCTAATTATGGGTAGAACAGTTGCTATAGCTCAAGACACAGATGTTGTCAGAAGCTAGATCACAGGAGAAAATGCATTATCAGGAGACCCAGGGTCAGTAAGGGAGGATCAGACAGGACAGCAGGCAGCTAGCACAAGAATAGTCAGGGATACACCAACTTACAATATAACTAATACACCCACCAAAGTGCAGAATAGCTGATACTCTGGGGGGGGGGGGGGGCTGAGAGAGAGAGGGAGAGAGAGAGAGAGAGAGAGAGAGAGAGACAGACAGACAGACAGACACGGGGGCCCATGTGCAGACTCCGACATGGGCCTCGTTAGAGCTGTGGGTGTAAACCCACAGCCTAACAACCGAAACAGAGGCGGGCGGTCAGGATGCAAGCGGCCGCCCAGTTTCAGAGAGAGAGAGAGAGACAGACAGACAGACAGACAGACACGGGGGCCCATGTGCAGACTCCGACATGGGCCTCCGTCCAGCGACCGGCTGCCCACTGAGTGGTGCACGGGCAGCGCCGCACTTATAGACTCTGGGCACTAGAGTGTGCCCAGAGTCTATAGCGCATGCACAGGTCACCGGGAAAATGGCCGCAACCCATTATATATACGCACCTGGATAGAGAGAGAGAGACAGAGGGCTTAATTCAGAGGCGGCCGTATGGTTTACGGCCGCCTCGATGTTTGGCCAGTGCGCATGCGCACGAGAGAGCCTGCTCCCTCGTGTGCATGCGTGAGACCCGCTACAACCGACAGCGCCGGTCGTAGCGGGTCTCTTTCCAAAGGGGGCGAGCTGTCGATGTTGATTGACAGCTCGCCCCGTTTGGAAGGCGGGCCGCGGGGGTGGCAGCCCAAACGGATGCGTTCCCATGGGAACGCCTACCGTTTGGGGGAGGCCCCACTGACATCACTAGTGATGTCAGTGGAGAGCTTCTGGTTCTGACAGAGCCAGAATCTCTCCGGGGCTCGCGACCATCACCCGAGCAGTCGTTAGAGCTGTGGGTGTAAACCCACAGCCTAACAACCGAAACAGAGGCGGGCGGTCAGGATGCAAGTGGCCGCCCACTTTCTGAGCGACCGCTTGAATCCTCCGACTGCCTCTGAATGAGGCCCAGAGAGAGAGAGTCAGAGAGAGATAGATAGATATGAGATAGATAGATATGAGATAGATAGATAGATAGATAGATAGATAGATAGATAGATAGATAGATAGATAGATATGAGATAGATAAATAGATAGATAGACATGAGATAGATAGATAGATAGATAGATAGATAGATATGAGATAGATAGATATGAGATAGATAGATAGATAGATATGAGATAGATAGATAGATATGAGATAGATAGATAGATATTAGATAGATAGATATGAGATAGATAGATATGAGATAGATAGATATGAGATAGATAGATAGATAGATAGATAGATAGATAGATAGATAGATAGATTCAGGTGTAAATGAAGGTGTAAAATGCTGTGTAGACACTGAAGGGGTAAAATATTTAATACATAAAAAGAAATAAGGCTTAGGCTGTATTACCAGTAGCTTTTGATGTCACAAAATACTAGCAGTGTATTAAGTCCCCGGGCTTCAGGAGATGGGAACGCTGCAGACAGAATGGATCATATCCCAACCCCACACTAATCACACAAAATTTATGCAAAAAAAAAAACCCAGAAAGACAATAAAATCAGCATAGATTCCCCACTGCTGATTCTGGCCATGTGTGTGAGCTTCCTGTCTCCTCAGCTTCTGATTATCAATGACCAGGAGATTGTATTATCTCATCTAAATTCTATTGTAAGCCTTAAATGATAGCACTTGGTTGATCCCAGTCATTTCTCACTGATTGGCTGCACTTCTTATTCTCAATTGTACTTTATATACTTATATCGTCTCCGTTCCCTGAAGACTCCATTTCTGACCCATTGTTATCTGAAATGTTCTCAATGCTTATTGTGTCAGTGATACTTCCTCAGTATGTAGTTATGCTATTACATGCAAATATTGTCTTCTGCATCCCAGCCATATACAGATGCATTTTGGGTTTTCTGTAATAAAAAAAATGAGATGCATGAACCTTTGTTTCATATAGAGGTGTTTTTGATAACACAATCTTTATCCTCAAGTTAAATAACTATATAAACTCAGTGTGCGGCTTCATGTTGCCTCCATTCCCCTCCTCACATCCTGTCACTGTCCCTGTCACATGCAGCCCTGTCCTCACTAATGGTGCATACACACGGTCCAACTTGCTCGATCATCGATATCATTGAATGTTTTTATCTACTTTAAAAATGAACGATATCGTTGAACGATTTCATCAACGATCATGAACGATTTCAAGAATGATAAACGATATCTGACAGTTTTTAAATTATAATATCGACCAAGTTGGCCTGCATGTCCGATCGACCTCAGATTTCATTATTGTCCATATGGCCACGCACATCGTTGGTCGTTCAATGCCAAAAGGTCAACTATGTGAACGATATAACGATAAACGATATCGTTATCGTTCATATAGTCCTGCACAGTTCGACCGTGTGTATGCACCATAACACATCACTCATCTCCTGATATACTCTGTGCTGCTGGGGGCCCTGCTTCTTCCACTAATCAGCTCTCAATCTGTGGCTTCCTGCTGCCTCCATTCCCCTCCTCACATCATGTCACTGTCACTGTCCCTGTCACATGCAGCCCTGTCCTCACTAACACATTGCTCATCTCCTGATATACTCTGTGCTGCTGGAGACCCTGCTCCTTCCACTATGTAACTCTCAGTCTGTGGCTTCCTACTGCCTCCATTCCCCTCCTCACATCATGTCACTGCCCCAGTCACATGCAGCCCTGTCCTCACTAACACATCACTCATCTCCTGATATACTCTGTGCTGCTGGGTGCCCTGCTTCTTCCACTAATCAGCTCTCAGTCTGTGTCTTCCTGCTGCCTCCATTCCCCTCCTCACATCATGTCACTGTCCTCTGTCACATACAGCCCTGTTCTCACTAACACATCACTCATCTCCTGATATACTCTGTGCTGCTGGGGGAATACCGTTCACTTTGTCTCCTAACACTGCTTATTAAATAGACCCCTCAATGTATGCACGAGCAGCACAGTAAGAACCTGTCTGCAATAGTAATGTATTCACAATCAGTCTGTCAGAAGCGGATCACAAGTGCCGACAACCGCCATCATCACCGTATATTCACATCCGCCCAGAATGCCCGCAAATGTTACAATTTCTCAGGCACATACATGTCCTGCGCCCAACTACATCTGTCCACTGTACTCGGCGCAGTTACGTTAACGCACAGTATCTACCATACCACCTCCAGGCACAAGGGAGCGTAAGTGCCATAATCACGCAAATCTACATTACATAGGCGTATACATTCATGCCGTGGGTTTTCTGGTTATGCGCAGAGCGATTTTATGCGGTTTGCTCTATGCAAACTAATGGGGGTCCAGTTTATATGTGCTAGATCATTATAATTTGTGTTATGATTATTGTTTTTTTTTTTTATCCCACCAGTGAAGACATGGAATGGCTCTGATAGAAATAGACGAAAGTGTGGTCACCCTGTGTTTACATAACACAACAATTATTACACTGGTAATAAGACCTTATGTGATATTATAACTGATTACCTGTATTCCCCATACAGTGCAATAGGAACGTTCTCTCGCTGCCATTCTCTTGTCAGTGTATGTGTTTTTTTTTTAGAGTATGTCACTTTATGATTTGTGCTCTTTTATCATCTTCTTTTAATAATAGCTCTTTGCATAATTCTAAATGTGTCATATGGTGACAATTCATTTCACTTACAGCTTTATTCTCCTTTTATAAAGTGTTTTTTTGTTCATGCTTGGTGATGAGGTATTAATTATTGTATGGGTGGTTGTTTTAGCGGGATCGGTATGAAATACCGCCGGACGGTGGAAGATCGGCGGTTCTAATCCCGACAGGTAAGTATTTTTATATTTACTAACCTAACCCCCCCTAACCCTCCCTTAGGGGTGCCCAACCCTAACGTCCCCCTGTAAGTGCCTAAACCTAACCCCCCCCTTCCCCGCAGCCTAAACCTAAGTTTCTCGGGGGGGATGCCTAACCCTAACCCCCCTTCGCCTAGCCTAAACCTAACCCTCCCGGAGGGCTGCCTCACCCTAAGTCCCCCCCACCCCCCCCGGGAGCCCCTAACCTAACCCTCCCCCCATGGCTGTACGCACCTGGCGCCCCGGCTTCCTTCGATCGGTATGCCAGGCGTCGGGCTCCCGGCATAGGTAAAATGACAGGTGTCGGGATTTCGACGCCAGTCATTAGACCCTTGCCGGATTAGACAGTCGGGATGCCGACGGTCGGTATTTAGAACGTCGGCATCCCGACTGCACACCGTTTTAGTACATGACACCTTGTTGAGGGCTACTTCCCTGTACTGTACCTACTAGTCCAATTCTACCCAGGGATGGTGCATGCCCTTTGGGTGCCCCTGGTCCCTTACTTCCCATCTGCTACGGCACCTCCTCTCCCCATCCCCAGGGCATTGATATGGAGTGGAGGCAGAACAGCATGTGCTCCTCTTGGGCTCAAACACATTCAGCCCCATTAAAGAAACTCTCCACTAATAGAATTATATGAATAGCTTTGTGTTATCCCGCTAACCTTTCATCACTCTCTTCCCCTCTTCTATCTGCCCCCTTTCCCTTTCCTATCCTCCCTCCTACCCCCTTTTCCATCTCTCACTTTCCTCTCGCACTCTTCTCTGTATTCTCCCCATTCTCCTTCCCCTTTCTATCCACTCTGCCAGTGGTGTGCCTATAATGTGCGCAGGCTGTGCAGTGTACACGGGCCCACACCACATACCCTGCACCCATACATTATACTCGGCGCCTGTGCTGCAGAAATCATCGGCAATGTGGCACGCCCTCCCTCCCCCCCTCTTCTCTTAAAGCTCCACTGCTTCCCGCTGCCTTCATGCTTTCTCCTCATGCCATTCTCTCCACCATTACATCTTTCCTGTTTCTGCCCCCACCGCACCCGTTTAGCCCTTTCCTGTCTACCCTTCCTCTTTCTATCTCTCCATATCTTATTCTATAAATTCCCACTCTCTTCCAGCTCTTCTCTTCTCTCCCACGGTGGGAATGTGTCAAGTATCGCATCGCTCCCCCTATCGCATGCATACAGTACCAGCATTTATTAACACCCGTATGCATGAATACCTACCTCCTGGAACGGTCCTTCTGATATAGTGCTGACCCGGCGAAGTACTGACTTCCAGGTTTATGACCCATCGAAGGGCGACTGGAAGGGCATCGAAAAAGCTCTGGAAAATCAATGTGGAAAGAAGCCTTCAGGCTTTTATAGGCAGGGCCATCTATAGTCTGCATTGCCTATCAGGCAGAAGATCCGGAAAGTTAGGGGAGGGCTGTGTTGAGGGTCCGCAGCTGATATCTCCAATATCTGCTGCAGACCATTTTACTACATATGGGGAACTATGTCTTGTGATATACCTCAGAACACGGTACTTTTTGGACGTTTGCCCTAATTTTACTGATTGGGGGCAGGATGTATCAATCTCTTTGTACCCTCTTCTGTTTCACCTGACCTCCTCCTTTCCTCTTCTTCCACCCTGCCCCTAACATAATCTCTTAGTCTCCTCATCCGAGTCACAGTTCTAATCTGCTGGATAGATCTGGATAAATCCGAGTTGCGATTTTGATCTTCCAGCGGTTTGGAAATTCGGAATATCGGGTTTTGGATGGAAAAATTACATGATTTTAGCTGTTTTTAAAAACTTTTTATCATTTTTTTTAAAATTCTAGATACAAAAACAAAACACTTGAGGGTGGTTTCGCAAAACCAAAACACGAAGATGAGTCCAGGGTGTAAATTTACTAAGATGGGAGTTCAGTTAAGAAGTGATGTTGCCCATAGCAACCAATCAGATTCTACTTCTCATTATCTAGCACCTTCTTGAAGATAATACCTGGAATCTGTTTGGTTGCTATTGGCAACATCACTTCTTAATAGAACTCCCATCTTAGTAAATTTACCCCCAGATCTGAAACCAAAACCAAAACATGGTGGTCAGCGCACATCCCTGCAATATAGCAATACGTATTACAAAACACAAATCAGGTAAAGTTAAACAAACAAAGAATGTAAAGTTGTCTGAGAACAAGCACTGACACGCCGCAAACAGAAGTAATTAGCTAAGGAACAAAAAAATTAATCAGATTTGGATAAGCATGCTTCAGTTGCAGTTTTCCCTGCTTCAATATTACTTGACAAATTGCCTTAAGAATTGCGGGTTACTTGGTTGCAAAGGTGACTCGCTCCTTGCAAAACCTGTCGCACATGAAATGAGAAGGAATGACTGTCAGCTCAAACACCGGGACACAAAAAAGGGTTTAATTAACATTCAGATGTGGAAGGAATGATTCCCCAGGTATCGCCTCCTACGGTAAGACTCGTAGACTTGTTTACAAATGCGTTTCCGCATGAGTGATCGGTGTTGTTCATTTTTCATCTTAAAGAACATACTGTAATCCAGAGCAAAAGTAGTCAATCAATTTCAGGCTGGGGCCGGCACGACCACCTAGTCTCCCCATTCACACTCGTGATAGATGTGTTTTGACTGGTAGTTGTATTAAGTATAAAGCAGCGCACCAATATGGCACGTGCAGTTGTTATACTGCAGGTAGGAGAGGAAATGAGAACAATAGCTGCATATGTCAACATACAGTATTGCAGAAACCACAGCTTGTCAGTGTTTTCAGCCACATAGACTGTAGCTGTTGTCGAGGACAAGGATTAAAAGTGACTTCTTCTATAACAAAGCATACAGTTTATTACATAGGGGAGGTGTATCAAACCTTGGAGAGAGATAAAGTGGAAATGTTTCCCAAAGCAACCAATCGGCTTCAACTGTCTTTTATCTAGCACAGTTTAAACTTATAACATGACAGTTAGGAGCTGATTAGTTGCTATGGGTAACGTGACGTCTCCACATTATTATTATTATTATTATTATTATTATTATTATTATCCTTTATTTATATGGCGCCACAAGGGTTCTGCAGTGCCTCACAAAGTGCCACTTTTTACACATTTTGTTATGTTACAGCCTTATTCCAAAATGGAATAAATTCATTTTTGTCCTCAAACTTCTACACACAATACCCCATAATGACAACGTGTAAAATATTTTTTTGCACATGTACATAAGTGTTCACAACCTTTGCTCAATACATTGTTGATGCACCTTTGGCAGCAATTACAGCCTCAAGTCTTTTTGAATTTGATGCAACAAGCTTGGCACACCTATCTTTGGGCAGTTTCACCCATTCCTCTTTGCAGCACCTCTCAAGCTCCATCAGGTTGGATGGGAAGCGTCGGTGCACAGACATTCTCAGATCTCTCCAGAAATGTTCAATTGGATTCAAGTCTGGGCTCTGGCTGGGCCACTCAAGGACATTAACAGAGTTGTCCTGAAGCCACTCCTTTGATATCATGGCTGTGTGCTTAGGGTCGTTGTCCTGCTGAAAGATGAACCGTCGCCCCAGTCAGAGGTCAAGAGCGCTCTGGAGCAGGTTTTCATCCAGGATGTCTCTGTACATTGCTGCATTCATCTTTCCCTCTATCCTGACCAGTCTCCCAGTTCCTGCGACTGAAAAACATCCCCACAGCATGATGCTGCCACCACCATGCTTCACTGTAGGGATGGTATTGGCCTGGTGATGAGCGGTGCCTGGTTTGCTCCAAACATAACGCCAAAGAGTTCAATCTTTGTCTCATCAGACCAGAGAGTCCTTCAGGTGCATTATGGCAAACTCCAGACGGGCTGCTATGTGCTTTTTACTAAAGAGTGGCTTCCGTCTGGCCACTCTAATATACAGGCCTGATTGATGGATTGCTGCAGAGATGGTTGTCCTTATGGAGGGCTCTCCTCTGTCCACAGAGGAATCCTGTAGCTCTGACAGAGTGACCATCAGGTTTTTGGTCACCTCCTTGACTAGGGCCCTTCTCCCCCGATCGCTCAGTTTAGATGGCCGGCCAACTCTAGGAAGAGTCCTGGTGGTTCCGAACTTCTTCCATTTATGGATGATGGAGGCCACTGTGCTCATCGGGACCTTCAAAGCAGCAGATATTTTTCTGTACCCTTCCCCAGATTTGTGCCTCAAGACAATCCTGTCTTGGAGGTCTACAGACAATTCCTTGGACTTCATGCTTGTTTGTGCTCTGACATGCACTGTCAAGTGTGGGACCTTATATAGACAGGTGTATGCAGTGGCGTCACTAGGGGGGTGCGGACCGCACCGGGTGTAATCCTTTGAAGGGTGACACCTAAATCACCCGTGGGCCGCACCCCTTCCCCCGCAGCCTACAGTATAGCGAACGCACCCCAAATCACCCCCCGCGGCACCTGGTATACAGCAAGTTCCCAGGATGTAGTGCGCGCCGCGTGATGTAATCCTGCCCGTCGGACACTGCCCAGCATTATGGAAGGAGCGCAGCTGAGGGAGTGGAGCTGCGCGCCTCCAGAGTCTGAGTCTGTCTGACCACTATGTAAGCCAGCTCACAGTGAAGTGCGGAGGAGTCTGTGACTGTGCATTCCCTGTGAACGGTTCTTGTAGAAGTAAGTATTATGCTACAGTCTGTCTTTTATTTTTAACTGACTTATTTTTTTTTAATCAGCATATGCACAATAGTTGCTTTAAACAGGGCAGTCCCCTTTTTTCTATAACCCCTGTGTGCACCTTTATATATATATATATTATATATATATATATTAGGGGTGTGCACCGGCCACTTTTCGTGTTTTGGTTTTGGATCTGGATCTTTCTTCGTGTTTTGGATCTGGATTGGTTTTGCCAAAACCACCCTTCCGTGTTTTGGGTTCTGGGTTTTGTGTTTTGGATATGTATTTTTTTTAAAAAAAGCATAAAAACAGCTAAAATCACAGAATTTGTTGGTTTCTCTGCTCCTATGCTATTATTAACCTCAATAACCTTAATTTCCACTCATTTCCAGTCTATTCTGAACACCTCACACCTCACAATAGTGTTTTCATGTCCAAAAGGTTGCACCGAGGTAGCTGGATGACTATGCTAAGCGACACGAATGGGCGGCACAAACACGTGACCCATCTAGGAGTGACACTGCAGTGGCAGACAGGATGGCAGTTAGAAAAACTAGGCCCCAAACTGTACATAATGCAAAGAAAAAAAAGAAGTGCAAGATGGAATTGTCCTTGGGCCCTCCCACCCACCCTTATGTTGTATAAACAGGACATGCACACTTTAACAAATCAATCATTTCAGCACCAGGGTCTGCCACACAACTGTGGCTGAAATGATTGGTTCGTTTGGGCCCCCACAAAACAAGCTGGCAATTAATGTGTCCCTGCACAAACTGGCTCTACGGAGGCAAGATGTCATCCTCATCCTCCTCATCCACCGATTCCTCACCCTCTTCAGTGTGTACATCCTCATCCTCACAGAGTATTAATTCGTCCCTGCTGGAACCACAGGTCCCTCTGTACGTTCTGGAGGCTGGTCTCCCTGGAAGAGTTGATAATTCATTTTATGAACATCATCTTCTCCACATTTTGTGGAAGCAACCTCCTACGCCTTTCGCTGACAAGGTTCCCGGCTGCACTAAACACTCTTTCGGAGTACACACTGGAGGGGGGGCAACTCAGGTAAAATAGAGCCAGTTTGTACAGGGACCTCCAAATTGCTTCTTTTTCCTGCCAGTACAGGTACGGACTGTCTGACATGCCTACTTGGATGCTGTCACCGATGTAATCCTTTAACAGACAGATGCACGCTTGTCGCTGCTGCTTTGAGGATTCAAGTGCGGCTACAGCCCACACAATTCACAAAGACAGAAAAAAAAAAAGAATATTTTTATTGTTTGTGGAGCACACTTTGAGGGTTACACCACCCTTTAACAGACAGACGCACGCTTGTCGCTGCTGCTTTGAGGATGCAAGTGCGGCTACAGCCCACACAATTCACAAAGACAGAAAAAAGAAGAAGAATATTTTAATTGTTTGTGTAGAACACTTTGAGGTGTCACCACCCTTTAACAGACAGACGCACGCTTGTCGCTGCTGCTTTAAGGATGCAGGTGCGGCTACAGCCCACACATTTCACAAAGACCAAAAAAAAAAGAACAATATTTTAATTGTTTGTGTAGCACACTTTGAGGGTGTCACCACCCTTTAACAGACAGTCGCACGCTTGTCGCTGCTGCTTTGAGGATGCAAGTGTGGCTACATCGCACACAAGTCACAAACACATTAAAAAAATAGTTTTTTATTTTTTGGAACACTTTGAGAGTTACACCACCCTTTAACAGACAGACGCACGCTTGTCGCTGCTGCTTTAAGGATGCAGGTGCGGCTACAGCCCACACATTTCACAAAGACCAAAAAAAAAAGAACAATATTTTAATTGTTTGTGTAGAACACTTTGAGGGTGTCACCACCCTTTAACAGACAGACGCACGCTTGTCGCTGCTGCTTTAAGGATGCAGGTGCGGCTACAGCCCACACATTTCACAAAGACCAAAAAAAAAAGAACAATATTTTAATTGTTTGTGTAGCACACTTTGAGGGTGTCACCACCCTTTAACAGACAGACGCACGCTTGTCGCTGCTGCTTTGAGGATGCAGGTGGAATCTAGACGGGATTTGGAACCGAGGACACACTACCTCCATCAATTGTCTAAATCCCACTGCACTAATGTCGGATACCGGACGCACGTCTAACACCAACATAGCAGTCAAGGCCTCAGTTATACGTTTTGCTTCAGGATGACTGCTGTCGTACTTCATCCTCATCGCTAGGGACTGTTGGAGGGTCAATTGTTTAGTAAAAGTAGTGATGTTCCTACTTCCTCTCTGGGATGATGAACAACTCCCAGCAGCAGCAACAGCACTAGGAGGAAGAGGTTCTTGATCTTTCCCTATTTTATTTTTATCGGAGAAAGTTTGGTCCTCCATTTATGTTATATTGATATATATACGTGCGGCTAAAGCGCACACAAACACAGAAAATATTATTTTATTTTTGCTGGAGAGTAGTGCACTTTGTGGGTTACACCACCCTTTAAGAAATGAGCCAGCCGGCTCTTTACTTATGGGACACAGGCGCACGCTTGGCGCTGCTCCTTTGTTGATGCACGTGCAGCCACAGTGCACACAATTCACAAACACAGAAAATAATTTTTTTTTTGGTTTGGACTGGAGTGTACTTTCGGGGGTTACAGCACCCTTAACGGTCAAGCCAGCCGGCCCTTTACTTATGACACAGGCGCACGCTTGGCACTACTTTGTTGATGCACGTGCGGCTACTGCGCACACAATTCACAAACACAGAAAATAATTTTTTTTTAGGTTTGGACTGGAGTGTACTTTCGGGGGTTACAGCACCCTTAACGGTCAAGCCAGCCGGCCCTTTACTTATGACACAGGCGCACGCTTGGCACTACTTTGTTGATGCACGTGCGGCTACTGCGCACACAATTCACAAACACAGAAAATAATTTTTTTTTTGGTTTGGACTGGAGTGTACTTTCGGGGGTTACAGCACCCTTAACGGTCAAGCCAGCCGGCCCTTTACTTATGACACAGGCGCACGCTTGGCACTACTTTGTTGATGCACGTGCGGCTACTGCGCACACAATTCACAAACACAGAAAATAATTTTTTTTTTGGTTTGGACTGGAGTGTACTTTCGGGGGTTACAGCACCCTTAACGGTCAAGCCAGCCGGCCCTTTACTTATGACACAGGCGCACGTTTGGCACTACTTTGTTGATGCACGTGTGGCTACTGCGCACACAATTCACAAACACAGAAAATCATTTTTTTTTTGGTTTGGACTGGAGTGTACTTTGGGGGTTACAGGACCCTTTAACGGTCAAGCCAGCCGGCCCTTTACTTATGACACAGGCGCACGCTTGGCACTACTTTGTTGATGCACGTGCGGCTACTGCGCACACAATTCACAAACACAGAAAATAATTTTTTTTTTGGTTTGGACTGGAGTGTACTTTCGGGGGTTACAGCACCCTTAACGGTCAAGCCAGCCGGCCCTTTACTTATGACACAGGCGCACGCTTGGCACTACTTTGTTGATGCACGTGCGGCTACTGCGCACACAATTCACAAACACAGAAAATAATTTTTTTTTTGTTTGGACTGGAGTGTACTTTCGGGGGTTACAGCACCCTTAACGGTCAAGCCAGCCGGCCCTTTACTTATGACACAGGCGCACGCTTGGCACTACTTTGTTGATGCACGTGCGGCTACTGCGCACACAATTCACAAACACAGAAAATAATTTTTTTTTTGGTTTGGACTGGAGTGTACTTTCGGGGGTTACAGCACCCTTAACGGTCAAGCCAGCCGGCCCTTTACTTATGACACAGGCGCACGCTTGGCACTACTTTGTTGATGCACGTGCGGCTACTGCGCACACAATTCACAAACACAGAAAATATATTATTTTTTTAGCACTTGGGGGGAGCACCCCTGATGGACAGAGCACCCCCTGGACAACACTACAGCACTCCTTTAGGACTGGGACACTGCACAGGACTTTGGAGTGGACACAGCCCCTATGGAGAACTGACTGCACAACACAGTCCAGCCAGCCCCTATGGACTTTGAAGTAGTGGACACAGCCCCTATTAACAACAGCAGCACAGCACAACACAGCCAGCCCCTATGGACTTTGAAGTAGTGGACAACAGCAGCACTACACTACACTACACTACACAGCCCTAACTCCCACCCTCCCTCTTCACTGTCCACAGCCGAGTGAGAAAATGGCGCCGACGCGGGTACCTTATATAGGATCCAAAACCCGCGAGACTCGGAAGGCGGGATGATGACGTTTTGCCTCGATTTCAGATCCGAGTCAGGTGGGAAAAGTCGAGCCTGACTCGGATCGGACTCGGATCGGGGGGGCTCGGGGGGGTTCGGATTTCAGAAATCCGAACCCGCTCACCCCTAATATATAATAACAGAATGAGTTGGGTCCCACAGTCCCAGTATAATTACCATAGTGTCTCCTCCTTTTGGAACGCCGGGAACCTGAGTCTTTATAGACACAGGTCCCGGCATCATACACAGAGCATTTGCAGCTCACCCCCCCCCCTCCCCCCTTAGCGGAGGTGTGGCTAGCCCGTGTCACTGCCTCTCTCCCCCTATCCTGCCCTCTCGGTGACTCCCATCTACATCACTTGGGTGGCAGAGCTTAAGCCTGGCTGGAGCCGGGTCCTACAGCTGGCGGTCACCGGCGGTTAATGGTCCCCCTATGGGGTGGTGCCCACGAGCGGCCGCACTGCTCGAACAGCCCTGAAGCTGGCCTTGACACACATTTATATTTGAATAAATTACAATTATTATTTTATTGCCTAATAAAGATAACATTTGATCCACAAGTATGTTGTACACTAAAACAAGTGACAGTATCTGCACCAGGTCTTGCTACAAAACCCTTTTTTTTCTATTTGTCTTTAAGGCCCCTAATTACTACAATCCACATTTCAAATGAGAGTGCCTCCATGCATGCACTGACGCAGGATAGCGCTAACCCCCCATCCCTGCGGGGGAGTGTTCCGAATAACTAAGGCGTGACAATCCATTTGAACGCCATTGCATGGGTATGCATAAATTAGCCACTGCAACGGCATATGCAGCTTGTGTACTCGCTGCGTGCGATGAGGTTAGCAATTTCTGAGTAGGGTCAGACCTGTTGTAATTGTGCATGAGGGACCTATGTTACTGGATGTACTCTATGTATACGCAGGACTGCAAGGTATTATAGATGTGCGCAAATGATCGTGGGCGTCTATGCTGGCTTTGCGATCACAGTCATTATCATATATTTGCAGCAGACCTGCGTGCGTAATCACTGCTGCGATCGGTAGTGAATCAGGTCCTCTGTATGGTGTGATATGATATGGGAGGAGGACCATGGGGTGGAAGGGAGGGGGTGACACCATGAGTTACCGCACCGGGTGACACCAGCCCTAGTGACGCCTCTGGGTGTATGCCTTTCAAAATCATGTCCAATCAGCTGAATTTACTACAGGTGGACTCCAATTAAGCTGTTGGAACATCTCAAGGATGATCAGTGGAAACAGGATGCACCTGAGCTTAATGTGATTTCTTAGTATGTTTTTTTTTTATTAAATTTGCAAAAATCTCAAAAAAACTTCTATTGTGTGTAGAATTTTGAGGACAAAAATTAATTTATTCCATTTTGGAATAAAGCTGTAACATAACAAAATGTGGAAAAAGTGAAGTGTTGTGAATACTTTCTGGATGCACTGTATCAAATTAATTAGCACAGTCTGCTGGTGCGTCCTAGCTGCATAACATTGCGACTTAGGGCCGTATTCAATTTGGCACGAAAAGCCGTTTTCGCATGTTTTTGGCGAAAACTTTTCGCCGATGACGTCATTTTCGTCTGGTTTGGTTTTACTCCGTATTCAATTTGGAAGACTTTTCACCTAGGCGGAAAGTCAATGCAATGTAATAGGCGGAAAAGTTTCGCCTATGAATAGCATGTGGAAAAAAGTGCAGAATTGGGGTTCTGGGGTGCAACGTTGCGGGAACCCCCTGCAGCCTTCAGACAGTCCCCCAAAGGTAAACTGTGTAAATTTAAAAAAAAAAAACACTTAAGGACACCCCAAAAAATCATGTTGAATTTGGGGGCAAAAAAAAAAAATGTTGGGGGACAAAGATAAAAACTAGCGAACTTGACTCTGAGGGGGTCCCCAAGTATGGCCCAGGTGTTTTTATTAATTGCAGGTGCTTGCGGAAGGTGGATTTTTCACGATTTTTTCAACCTAACTTTAGCAACTTTAAAATATGCTGACCCCCATTTTCAAGTACCCCAAATTTGCTGGGATAACTTATTTTCTGCAAAAAAACCTCCTGAATACTATTCTGCACCACTTATAAAAAAACGCTATTTAGCAGCTATTGAGCCCGTTTAAAAAACCAAATACCTTCAGCAAGCCAAATCGGGGGTACCATAGTGAAACCCCCATGTCAGAGCATCTTTTGGGGGGTCTCAGGCTGATTTCCCCAAAACTGACAGTACGTTCTGCTTGCTTAAGTTTCGCCGGGTCCCATTTTCACCTACTTTCAAATAGAATACGGCGATACGCGGGCACAAGCGCGATACTTTTCCGCCTGCAAAACAGGCGAAGTAGGCGAAAAGTCTGGGAGACGAAAAAGTATCGCAGCTGAGCGCAAATTGAATGTGGGCCTTACACAAATTTTCTGCAAAAAAAAAGATGCATAAAAGATGTCTGGTGCTAGTAGAGTCTCACGCCAGGCATAT
Organism: Taudactylus pleione; assembly: GCA_031769625.1. Lineage (NCBI taxonomy): Eukaryota > Metazoa > Chordata > Amphibia > Anura > Myobatrachidae > Taudactylus > Taudactylus pleione. The sequence continues at coordinate 2,644,090 of JAUIMM010001617.1, forward strand.
CGCGCAGCATGGCGTATTGAGGCTAGATGAGCAAGGACACATCTGTACATCCCACCCTCAAACTAATATCACGTTTTGGATTAAGTGCAGTAAAGTTAATGTTGAGGTTAGAACTTTTTCACCTGACCCAAGAGACGGACACTTTCCAACATATGGGAGTTAGCAAGCCGGCCCCTCATGTGTGCCCGCAAAAGGGCATGGCTTCATTGGAAGGGGTGTGGCATCTCTCTGGGGCATGCCCAGCACACCTAAAGTTGCTGAACCTCCACCAGGTTCTCCTCCTTACAGTGTAAATGCATGCATACCACAATGCATCTATTCAGTGCAGCGGTGTGAAAATGGTCATCCCAACAATTCCCCCCACACACACGGAACTCTGTGACCCGCAGGTGGGACACGGGACTGTCCCACCCAGAGCAAGGCAGTCGGCAGTTGGGCGGTATGCGTACATGTCACCATAATCAGGCAACTAATTTGAAAGGGAGCACACCCATCTTTGTAACTAGGGGTGCCTAGTCGTCCTAGAACATTGGCGAGTTGATAATGTCTACGTGGTCATAATGTTGATGTGCATGTCTACAGTAAGAATATATCACTGTTAAGCTGGGTACACACTTAGACGATATCGGCCCGATTTATCTGGGTAAATCGGAACCACAAATCCGGCATATTGTTAAGTGCGTATGTCCGATTTGTGCGCTCCGCTGGATGCAGGAAACATCTTCTGGTTGGCAACGCTGCAGGGTCAATCAGAAGATATTGCTAACGATGACCGGCTGCAGGGGCGTTTCTAGAGAGGAGGGGGCCCGTGTGCAGTCTCCGACACGGGCCCCCTCCTCTCCTTCCGGCGGCCGGCAGCGCACTGAGCTGAGCGCTTCCAGTGCTGGATTTATAGACTCTGGGCACTACAGTGTGCCCAGAGTCTATAGAGTATGTGCTGGTCACCGGGAAAATGGCCACGGTGGCCATTTTCCCTGTACTGCGCATGCGCAAACTACGGGAAAATGGCCGCGGTGGCCATTTTCCAGTCGTCTTTACAGCGCCAGACCCCTGCCGACGTGGGACTCCGGAGAGGTAAGTAATATTATGGGTGCAGGGTGTGCGGTGCGGGGCCCCCCTGGACCCAGGGGCCCCTGTGCCTAGATACGCCCATTCTAGATACGCCCCTGCCCGGCTGCCAAATGCAGCATGGCATGTTAGATTGCGCCGTCGTCCTCTGTATCATGCAAGTGTGTATGCACTGCACGATGTAGGGTCCTGTCGCCCGTCAGTTTGGCCGGATACACATTGTTCTAGCGTGTAACCGGCATTAGAGTGACGGTTAGGCTGTGATTAGGGTTAGGGTAATATTGTCTATATCCCTTTATGAGAGGAGTGTACGGTCCAGCATTCACTAAAACTAAAAAAATAAATATATTTTCTTCTTCATCAGCTCTTTATAACTCAATCACACGAACCTCCAATCCTTCATCTCACCTCTAATTGCTCCCTTAGATTAAGCTTTTATTCCAAATGAGACTCCAGTAACTGGTTGCGGTGACACAACATTGCAGTACTCTCTTCCCAGGCAGACGGAGGACAAACTTCACAGAGCAGAATTCTGGCAGCTCACCTGAGCTGATCAACCTCTTCCTTCATCCGAGCATCTTAGGCTCATCGTCTCCTCTCCCCAGAGGTCTCCTCAACATGTTTTGGCAAATGGCGAAAAACAAACACCAAACTGTCGCTCCTCATTGAAAAAAGTGGCTGAAATTAATCAGCCGTCCCCGGGAAAACTACTAAAACCATTAAGATTTTTTTTTTTTACATTTATTTAGCTATTTATTTCTTTTAATTAACTTACATCCTCTAAGGAAAACAATGGGCCTGATTCAGCAAGGATCGCAACTGCGATTACGCACACAATCAGCCGATTGTCGTGCTTTGTGCATGCGTATGCATCGCAGTGGGCATGTGCGAACCAGCCACTGCGATCTGAACTGCAATTGCAGTGACTGCGCAGAGTGATTGACAGGAAGTGCTATTTGTGGGAGGTGACGGTGGAGGTGGTCGGCGAAATGCAGTTGTGCCAGTGCGTTTAAACGCTGCTGCAGGGGCGTGCATAAATTATCCACCTCGATGCCATACGCAGCTTGGGCTTTCACAGTGTGTGATGAGGTTAGCAATTCCTGTGTAAGGTTTGACCTTGTGCAAGTGAGACTCCAATTGTACGCGATGTTACGATGGTTTTGCAGTCTTGCTAAACATTACGGATGTGTATAAGGCATACTTGCCTACCCTCCCGACTCAGCCTCCCAAAAATCGGGTGCCACTCCCGGCCCCCCCAGAAAGGTGGGCAAGCCTCCTGGCAGTTGCCGACCCTCCACCCCCTGCCGCGCGGTTTTAAGGGAAACCCCTGCAACGGGGGAGGCCGATGACGTGATTGATGCTGAAAGGCATCATTTTGGCCCCACCTCCTGCTTCGCAATGCCTGTAATCTAGGCATTGTGTAGTGGGGGCGGGACCAAAATGATGTAATTGCATGGCCATGCCCCTGTTCCGCCCACAAAACCTGTCCGGCCACGCCCCCAGCAATGACGGTCTGGCTGCTCCCTCCCGGAATTGGGCAGCCAGAATATCGGCAGCCCTGGTGTAAGGTGAAGTGTGCGTTGACATAGCTATCGCAATGGATTAGCATGTCATCGCAGTGAGACTGCGTGGGTAATCGCTATTGCAATCGCAGTTGCGATCCGCAGTGAATCAGGCCCAATGTCCTCTAGTGGCTTTTTGTAAACTTTTTTTTTGTTGTTTTTCATGTACTTTATTTTAGTCCTACTGAAAACACAGCGGCATTTCTGCATCAGGCGTACAAATCAGTAGACATGCGCCCTGTGGTAGCATAGAGAATCCACTTGACTGTCGCATTAGCCAGTTTCTATATAGTGTCCTGTAATGAACATGTCGGTCACACAGCAGAAGATAGCGTCATGACAGCGTTAGCGTTACTCATAAAAGCGACAGTAAGGTTTTTGATAACGCAATGCCAGCACACACACATCCGTCCTTTATCACCTTATAAATTTTATGGAATCTTCTTTCTAAGGATGGCCATCGACCATCGATGTTTCAAAAACTTTGATGGTCGATGTTAACTAGTTTTGCCATCGATGGATAGGTTGGAGCCAATGTGTTTTTGATTTTGTTTTTCTACTGACAGAACGGAGCTTAGCCCTGTCTCCCGGCGGTTGCTAAGCTCCATCCCCATTTCTGATTGACCCGCAGCCGACATACCAGCAGCAGAGGTGACCATCGAGGGGGTGCAAACCATCGATGGTTCACCACAGATGGTTTGTTTGCCATCAATGGTAATCACCGTAGGGCTCATCGATGGTAACCATCGATGGATACCCCCCCACAATGGCCATCCCTACTTGTTCTTGCTGTACTCCAACCGGAAATTAAAACAGGGCCACCCGTAACTAGGGTGTGCAGCATGTGCCACCGCTCAGAGCGAAAGGCAGGGGTGGGCGCCAGCGCCGGCTTAACAGATCAGCTCTTCACTGAGATCTGGAAGGTTTTCCCCCTCTGTCCTTCCTTCTCCTCCTCCCTGTCTCCGCCCCCTCTTGCCTCTCTCACTTACCCTTCAGGAAGCTGCTTCTTCATTGGTCTAAAGAAATGGAAGTCACTCTGTTCCAGGTCAGGGCTGTAGGGACGATGGTCCAGTACTTCCCAATGGTAGCCGTAACAACTCACGCATGCGGTTGGCTGAGTGTGGCCTGGCATTATCATCATGCCTGTTTGCAGCAACTCAGGTAGTTTTCATTGAATTGCCCTCTGTCAACCGGCTCAATGTGTCACTATAGCAGACAGCATTTACAGTATCTACGTTGGTGAAAAAATTACCAATAAGTCCGCCCTTGTGGCGTGAAAACACAGCCGCAATGACCTTCTTTGCTGATGGAGTTGTTCGGCGTGTTTCCATGTCATGGATGCTTGTTTCATCTCCGGTGTCACATGATGCACCCATGATTTATCGCCTGTAACAATACGCTGTAGGAACTGTACTCGCTCTTCCTCGTCCTATGTCAAATGCACAAGAGACAATCCCATCCTATTGGTTTTGTGAACTTCTGTGAGTTGCTTCGGTACCCGGTGTGAACACTTCTTACTGTACCCCAGTTGCTCAAGAACAATGTTGTGCACAGGACCCCATACCTCCCAACATGACCCTCTCTAGGAGGGACACGATGCTCTGGTCCTGGACTTCCCTGGTAAGAGGTTGGGCTGCAGCGCAGTTCAAAATTCAAATAGGGGAGTCACACCAACTGTCATTTCACACACTGCCAACATCACTGGCTGGGACTCACTGGCAGTTGGTGTGATTCCCCTACTTGAATTTTGGACTGTGCTGCAGCCCCACCTCTTATCAGGGAAGTCCAGGACCAGAGCATCGTGTCCCTCCTAGAGAGGGTCATGTTGGGAGGTATGGGACCCACTGAGATGTTCAGTTTGTCAGCTATATCACTAATTTGTATGCGTCTGTCCTCCTGAATCAGACCTTCAATGCGGCACAGATTGTCATCTGTGCCGGACGTGCTTGGCCATCCGGATTGCCGCTCATCTAGAACGTCTGTCCGGCTGTTATCAGAGCCAGTGCACCAAACCCAAACCTGTCTCTGTAACATGACGATATCACCGTACACCTGATGTATTTCAGCTGCTAATGCGCTCTTTACACGCAGAAATCTGATCACACTACGCACCTAAGTGTTTGAACATGTTTCCACCAGACCCGCCATCTTACACCTGACGTTGGGACAGCATGATTGATAAGGGGGGCTGTCTAATGGCCGTGAAGGGAATCAGTGGTCTACCGGCTCTGGCCTGGCAGGAAATTAGAATGATGAAGAGAACATTACACACGTGAGAGGTCTTGTTACCTTACTTATTGAGCCAACCTCATACATGATTCCTCCAAAGTTATTTTTTTAAACACTTTTGCAAAACTATTGTGTGGCCATTTGCAGAGCTGTGGGGGATGTGCATTCCAGAAAAAAACAGATGCATCAATTTAAATTCTTGCTTTCATCAGCTCCCCCTCCAACACACTCCCACCAACATGATTGTACCCGATTGCAGACTGATCTCTCGATCGACGGAGAACACCATGAGCGAATTGGGTCTCTCTGTAACTGGGCATTGACAATGCGAGAGCCCAGAATTCCTCTGTATCATGGGAGTGTCGTGGGCGTGTACTATATGCAAGTTTCTGTGCTCGATCGGAAATTGGACGCCTGTTTCAGACAGATCTTGGGTTGGGTGAAAGTCCAGTTCCTAATGATGCCGGCCTGTCATGCAAACATAAGAACAGCAGGCGGGACAGCCTTCCACATGCAGACGCACTAATTCTTGGTGTACACGAGCGGACTACTGCATTAACATAAGGAAATAAGTAGGGTTCTGCGGCCGTACGGAAAAGTCCTACTCAGAATCAGGTCGATTAAACTCAATTTGCTGTCTGTCTGCTCCTCTGTACTTAATAATCAGGCAGTGCATATAGGGGGAGATTTATCAAAGCTTGGAGAGAGATACAGTGGAGAGAGAAATAAAGTACCCACCAACCAGCTCCTGTCATTTTTCAAACACAGCCTGTAAAGTGACAGTTAGCAGCTGTTTGGTTGGAACTTTGCGGTCAATGTGTTAAGCCTTGGAGAGAGATAAAGTGGACAGAGATAAAGTACCAACCAATTATCTCCTAACTGTCACTTTACCGGCTGTATTTGAAAAATGACAGTTAGGAACTGATTGGTTGGAACTTTATCTCCGTCCACATTATATCTCTCCAAGGCTTAGGAGTAAATTTACTAAGATTCGAGATGGTCCCGATTTTCAAGGAGATTAATCTCGATAGCACTCGCCAAAGTTTGGGTGATTTAGGGCCTGATTCAGAGCCACTCGCTATTTGCGGTCGTTCGTTCTAAAACAAGGGGTGGCTATTCAAATGAACCGTTCGCTGTTTGCGGTCTGTTCACGCCTCTAGGTCTGAACGAGCGAACAAAACTTGCGTTCGTTTTTTGGAAAAATACGCCCCCTGGCCGCTCGCATCCTACGTCATGTCCGCTATTTATTAGATTAATCGAGTGCATCGACCAGGGTATGAACTGCTCGCTATTCTTGTGGTTGGTTTTTGCTACCACAATTTTGCGAGCAGTTCTGGCTATAAAATAACCCAGTGACGTGGTCAATGACGCTGCTGTTTTAAATATGCACACCCATAAAACGCCCGTTTTGACCTTTAAGCACGCCTGCGATCGGATCTCCACTCCCCGTTTTCAAGCACCTTCCCCTGTTACCACCCACATACGCCTCTTTCTGTCACTCAAATTATCAGGCATTCGCTATTTTGCGAGCACATGAATTTCGGCCGCACTGAGTGGTTCGCGCATGCGTATTACGATCCGTACGCATGCGCAGTTGGGCAAACATCGCTCGGAGCGAACGAGCAGCCACTTGCGTCCGGCTCTGAATCAGGGCCTTAATCCCTTGTTTTTTACCAAATTTACCAACAGGCGATTTGAGGCTAAACGAGTTGGCTGATGTTGAAGCAGAATGAGATATCTCTCCAGAGTATCCCGAGTATCTCCTTTTGCAGGAGATTACTCGCCCGAGATTGCAGTGTTTTCTCTCTGCAAATCTCTCCCAAGCTAGCAGAGCAGCCTGCATATATCAGTGAGATATGTGTTGGCTGCTTGTGTGTTAAGACTTGTAAAAAAAGGGTTAAATGTTTTTTTTAAAAATGACGTGAGTTCCCACCCCAAAAGACTAACCAGCCCTTTGGGTGCCCTGGAGATATGTACCCCTTTATTGGAGGGGTACTCAACTCCCCAGGGATCCCTGGCCTGGGCTGACTAGCGGTCAGGGCTGATGCTGTGGCTGGGGGCCCCGGTGAAGGGCTCCCCTGGCTGTGGCATCAGTCCCCCACTAGAAAGAGTCCGGGGCCGGTTTTAAATATACGGGGAACCTCACGCCATTTTTTTTCTCCGTATATTTAAAACAAGCTCTGTACCTGCTGCCTGGTGCTGGTTCTTAAATTACAGTGGAACTCTACACATTTTTTTCCCTGTAAATTAAGAACCAGGACAGGTTGGCAAGCCCAGGGCTAGTTAGTCTTTTTGGGGGGGACCTCCCGTCATTATTTAAGTAAATTAACCCGATTTTAAACATTTACAGAAATAAACATACAAAAATCACAATGATTTGTGTATGTTTCTGACCATCTCGCAGCTCAGGGGGTTGAGAGTTTGAAAAGTGATTTCACAGAGAGTTTGCTCCTATCTCACCCGAGCTTGTCATCCTGATTCTTGGTAAATTTGAGAGATGAATGTTTTAGGTGAAAAGCACTTTCGATTTGGCCCGATGGTGATTTGATTCGAGATTGCTATCTCACCCGAGTTTTACGAGTGAGATGAGAGAAATCTCTCTCTAACTCACCCGAATTTGCCTTTAGTAAATTTGCAAGCAGGAAAAAAAATTAATAAATCACCCGAGATGGTCATCTCGACCCATCTCGATTCTTAGTAAATTGAGCCCTTAGTACAGTACACAGATCCTTTCATCTCTCTCTACTTTATCTTTCTGCAAGCTTTGATAAATCTCCCCCAAAGTCACAAATTTTTATCGCATTCTACAGTGCCATGGAGTAAACAGAGCACACCATAATCTTTAGGTGTTATCATGCATACTGTATATAAAGGGCAAAAAGGGGGTCTTTCAAAATTTTGATAATGACTTTTGCAGTTTTATGTTGACCGACCAAAGGTCATGTTAGCTACAGACACGATTCTAGATTTGTCTTGCGCAATCAACTGCTCCGCTAGAAGCTGTATAGAATGACAGAACTTGCAGACGCCACCCTGATAGAGGAAAAGAACAGCAAATAAATAAATACAATTTTTTTTACCATTTATTCATTAGTGTATTTCCATAAACTTGGTTGGACCCGACACCCTGTCACGTTTGTTTAATCAAAACAAGATTAAATCAATTCAAATCATCTGCACATTGTTAAACCTGGTGCAATGCTGCCATTTTTATTAATCATATAAGATTTATACTGCTTAGCATCCAGCAGAAAATGCATTATCCGTCAGAGAAATGAGATTCTCTTACAATTGGCTCGGAAATCAAGAGGGTATATTAAAGAGTTAGCTAGTCATTAGCATCATATTCTCAAGACATCGTAGACTGTATAATCATGGTAATAATTGATTTTAGTGATGATAGTCACTTGTAGCCCACACAATGCTCAGCAGTGAACTTTGTACCCTGTAGTTTATTATGCATAGTGAAATCTCTGATCGTGTCATCTATCTTGCCATGAAAACTTGCAGTGCTCCACAATTTTTTATCCTTCGCTAAAAAAAAAATTGCTCTGATTATAGGGCGAGCCGCCAGCTCTGCAATGTCTGTACACATAGAATTTCTCTCTCTGTCAATATTTTTTTGCAGAATGGTGTCAACTAGAAGCAAAATATTCAACGAGAAGGATGATTTGCTCGGAACATGTACTTTACGAGTGATAAGACATCGAGGTTATCTGTCAAAGTTCTCCAGCATCTGCTGAAGGCAAGACGAAAAAAAAATTCAGATGCGTAATCAATAAAAAAAAAAATAATAATGATAAGTTAAAAAATAATAATTTAACTAAATGTTACCAGCATATGTAAATAACATATATTGCTAATATGACTTTTTTTTGCAGAAGGTTCCTTAAAACCTGTGAAGCAATGATGTACTGAAATAATTGCAAAACGGGGTCTTCATCTGCAGACATTTTTTTCTTCTTGCTAACATTTTTTTTTTTTTTTTTTTCAACAAGCAGAATTGCTTTTTTCATAGTGTTATTTACTATTATTAGAATAATTCAAACTTGACTACACTTCCAGAAAGTCTGGAAGACTCACAGATTTTAGGGAGGTCTCCCAGGCTCCCTGGAGAGGAGGCCACCCTTTGCAGTCCAGCCGTCTTTCCTAGTGAAGTCAATGAGTTGTGGGCTCGATGAGGCGATGTATCACAGATTACAACATTATGCCCCCCTCCATCTCTGTGGGATGATGAGATCAATGGGCAGTGGACCATGATGGCACAAATTATGTCACCACTCCCACTGCACTTGTCACTTGGACCTTAACAATAAAGGTAAAAAAATAAGCATTTTTTAATTGTTATTATTATTGTTATTATTATTATTATTATTATTATTATTATTATTATTATTATTATTATTATTATTATTATTATCAACAATTGATCTTTTTACCTTTCAGTGTTCTATCCATATCAGAGGAAAAAAAATTGTTTCATGGAAATTTACCTAATTTTACATTTAGGGTCCCAATTTAGCATGTGTTTCCTACAGAATTTTCTCCATAGGTTTCGTTCTACCAGGAACTGGCACCCAACCGCAGAGCAGATTCAGTTGTTCCTGGCATTATCTCAACTGTATTTATAAATCCTACGAAAACAGTGCCACTAAGACTTCAGTTTGGCCCAGATACTGAAGGACTTAGTTACGCCTCCCTTGTACTCCCAACCACCCAACACCCCTTCCTCTTGTCGCCACTATCTGCAACATTTATAACGTAAAACATATACTACATTCCTCAAAGTGGATTTCAAAGTTATCTACATTTCACAACAACAATCATCGTATTACCCTGCCTACCACCATATAATGTTTTTGTCCTTCATAGGTAGGGTACTCTATAGGTAGATAGGTAGCAGGCTTAGATCTGAATATGGTACTCTTTAGGGAGATAGGCAGCAGGTTGAGATCTGAATAGTGCAGCTGGGGCTCCACAGACACATCTAATATCTTAAAAGAATGTTTTTGCAGTGTGGGAGGAAACTGGAGCAAAAGCATGGAGAACATACAAACTCCACATTGATATGGCCCTGATTGGAATCAAACCCATGACCTCAGTGCTGTGAGGCATTAAACTTAACTGCCACACAACTGTACTGCCCCGCTACACCATGTTGCTGCTATACAGGAAAAAAAAGTGCAAAAACTAACAAGATAGATCATATAAAGTTAGACTGAGACACGGTTTTGAAACTTAAGTTTTACTTGGCCCGGAATTTGCAGCTGGAATCTGTCTTTAATTGGTGCATGCAAAATTTTTCTTGTAATTTTTCCTTCTGCCGGACTTATCCATTATGATACTCCATCTACATATGGAACAGACAGAATTGACACCACTTCCTTTACTATATATCCCCACAAAATGCACAATGCACAATATACAAGTATGGTTTGTAAAAGCAAAGAAGAGTGCAAATGAAAGGTTGCATAGCTAGAAACTTATTCACAGCATTTTTTTTTTCTAGTTGTATTGGGGTCTACCTATTTATCAAGTGGAAAAACCACCGAAATCCTGTGAAAATTGCCTGGTAATCATGCCCACTTATGCGCTGATAAAAAACTAACTGACCTGGCCGGCAGTAATACTACTCTTACCACTGCTGTCCGGTGTAGCCGTAAAGAAGATATACTGTCTTTCTTTTGTAGCAGTTTTTAAAAATAGCCCACTTCATGTTTTTGTATGGTATTTTTTTTTTGTTGAGCTATTTTTTCATTGTTTATATTTTTTTTTAGTAAGGAGAATTTGTCCCCCAAAATTTGTAATTTGTTTAACATGACTGTTTAATGTAAGAGTTGTTTAGCTTGTTGTTTTAAATTATATTTATTGACTTATGTCTTGAAAAATATTTTTTAACACATAAAGCACAGTTAAAAAAAATAATAATCAGAAATCACATCATTACTATACTGATAAAAAAATACAAATGATAAATTGTTACGGTACATGATAAAAGGTGTGTGGAACCGGTCAAGCATCACAGTGGTGTACTGTAGTGTCTGTATGAAAACATTAACAGAGGTGTAAATAGAAATATTATACTAAACAGAGATGAATAACACAATAACAAAAAAAAAACAACCTATATCCAAAGTAAATGTAAAGTAAACATTTTATGTGAAGTTCATATCATTGACTTGTTCTCCTTGGAGATACTGTAGTGTTTTTAACACTCATTGTTCCATAACATTTTAATTGACAACAAATCTACTGTAGTTTTCTTGGTTTATAAAAAAAAAGGAAGAGTAATATAAATAAGTAAATAAATAAACTATACACATATTAATTAGTATAAATATATTGAGGAATCTTACATGGCAGGTTAACATATGTAATGTAAATTATATTAATTTTTATTTAGCGCTTTAATTAATATAGTTCTATGAGCATGTCTAATGGAGAAAAAACCTGTACAAGACTCGGAAGTGGAGAAAATAATATTATTATATTTTATTGATAAGGTGCAACTAGGGTTCCGCAGTGCCATACAGGAAGGCACAGGAAGGAGGCTGGAGATGTAGGCAGGAGAGGAGTGGTTGGGGGCTTTGGTAGTGAGAGGAGTTTGAAACCAAAATCTGGGAGGGACATGAGGGAGTAAGTAGAGCAATTAGGCACAGGGGACAACAAAGACGGCGCGTGGGATTCTATAAATGTAAATGGAAAACTTGACGTAAGTTAGAAGAATTCAACTCTGTGAGGAACATGTTGACATGTGCATAATATCGACATGATCACAATGTTGACATCTCAAATGTTGGCATGAAATGCCAACATTCTCAGAATGCCAACAGTTACCATTACGTTGCGGGAGGGGAGGTTAGGTTTAAGCTGCCAGAGGGGAGGACTAGGGTTAGGCAGTGGCTGGGTGGGGATTAGGCACTTGGAAGAGGGTTAGGTTTAAGGGGTTAAGGACATTACTTATCAGTAGATGCCGGAAGTTATCACATCACTGCCAAACCTGGAAGACACTGGACCCACCAGGCCCACCAAATAAAGTAAGTCACTGCTGACCCTCCAGGAAAATGTTGTCCACATTCTAATCATTTAATTGTTGGAAATATGTGTGTACAGGTTTGATAATGTGGTAGAGGTTCTGAACACACCAAAGGATGCCCTGAGACTACAAACCAAGTTAACTAGCGGAGTGGTTTTATTACATTTAAAGCAGGAACAGTCCTATTCACTGTTATACATACTGGCAGAAGGATCAGAGCAGGGTGTCATACAGTTTACCAGCCAGTGAGTGTATGCAACTAGCAGGTATCAGGGTGCAGGATCAGTGGAAAAACTTTTGATGGCAGTTATTCGTATGTTTCTCTGGAGCTAAGTAGAAGACAACTGTCTCCCACTGTGGTGCTCTAACACAGTGACAAGATTGCATCGCACATGGGCAGTATTTGGGTTGGTGGACATCTTGGAACAGGGACGGCAGCCTCCCTGGAGGAATAACATGGAGTTGGCATAATAGCGCATTCCACCTTCAACACCCACCCTCGCTTCAAGATTCTCAATGTTACACAAACATTCAATCAAAGCTTCCCTTAGCAACCTGTAAGAAATATAGGGTTAAGCACATAAGAAAACATTAACATATCACGTAACTTTGGTCTGCTCTTCTTGGTAAACACATCAGTAAGAGTCCCTTCACTGATAGCATGGACCATAACAAAAGTCTCTTGACTCACAAACTATGGACTGCTGTCACTCTCACTAATCTGGATGCCTTCCTCACTTGTGACTTTTAGATCTTGCAACGTCCTTTTTTACTATATTAGACTTTCACTCACACTAGTCAGATCTTGACTAGTTTCTCAAATATCCAGAAGCTCGCTGAAATTTTTGTGAATTCCTCATCATACCTCTTAGGTGGCTTGCCAATATTAGATCTTGCAGAAGACCTTTTCTGTGGCTGAACTTACACGCTAGTATCCTCTGGTTTAGATTAGGGGTGAGCGGGTTCGGATTTCTGAAATCCGAACCCCCCCGAGCCCCCCCGATCCGAGTCCGATCCGAGTCAGGCTCGACTTTTCCCGCCTGACTCGGATCTGAAATCGAGGCAAAACGTCATCATCCCGCCTTCCGAGTCTCGCGGGTTTTGGATCCTATATAAGGTACCCGCGTGGGCGCCATTTTCTCACTCGGCTGTGGACAGTGAAGAGGGAGGGTGGGAGTTAGGGCTGTGTAATGTAGTGTAGTGTAGTGCTGCTGTTGTCCCCTACTTCAAAGTCCATAGGGGCTGGCTGTGTTGTGCTGTGCTGCTGTTGTTAATAGGGGCTGTGTCCACTACTTCAAAGTCCATAGGGGCTGGCTGGACTGTGTTGTGCAGTCAGTTCTCCATAGGGGCTGTGTCCACTCCAAAGTCCTGTGCAGTGTCCCAGTCCTAAAGTGGTGCTGTAGTGTTGTCCAGGGGGTGCTCTGTCCATCAGGGGTGCTCCCCCCAAGTGCTAAAAAAATAATATATTTTCTGTGTTTGTGAATTGTGTGCGCAGTAGCCGCACGTGCATCAACAAAGTAGTGCCAAGCGTGCGCCTGTGTCATAAGTAAAGGGCCGGCTGGCTTGACCGTTAAAGGGTGCTGTAACCCCCGAAAGTACACTCCAGTCCAAACCAAAAAAAAAATTATTTTCTGTGTTTGTGAATTGTGTGCGCAGTAGCCGCACGTGCATCAACAAAGTAGTGCCAAGCGTGCGCCTGTGTCATAAGTAAAGGGCCGGCTGGCTTGACCGTTAAAGGGTGCTGTAACCCCCGAAAGTACACTCCAGTCCAAACCAAAAAAAAAATTATTTTCTGTGTTTGTGAATTGTGTGCGCAGTAGCCGCACGTGCATCAACAAAGTAGTGCCAAGCGTGCGCCTGTGTCATAAGTAAAGGGCAGGCTGGCTTGACCGTTAAGGGTGCTGTAACCCCCGAAAGTACACTCCAGTCCAAACCAAAAAAAAAATTATTTTCTGTGTTTGTGAATTGTGTGCGCAGTAGCCGCACGTGCATCAACAAAGTAGTGCCAAGCGTGCGCCTGTGTCATAAGTAAAGGGCCGGCTGGCTTGACTGTTAAGGGTGCTGTAACCCCCGAAAGTACACTCCAGTCCAAACCAAAAAAAAAATTATTTTCTGTGTTTGTGAATTGTGTGCGCAGTAGCCGCACGTGCATCAACAAAGTAGTGCCAAGCGTGCGCCTGTGTCATAAGTAAAGGGCCGGCTGGCTTGACCGTTAAAGGGTGCTGTAAACCCCAAAGTACACTCCAGTCCAAACCAAAAAAAAAATTATTTTCTGTGTTTGTGAATTGTGTGCGCAGTAGCCGCACGTGCATCAACAAAGTAGTGCCAAGCGTGCGCCTGTGTCATAAGTAAAGGGCCGGCTGGCTTGACCGTTAAAGGGTGCTGTAACCCCCGAAAGTACACTCCAGTCCAAACCAAAAAAAAATTATTTTCTGTGTTTGTGAATTGTGTGCGCAGTAGCCGCACGTGCATCAACAAAGTAGTGCCAAGCGTGCGCCTGTGTCATAAGTAAAGGGCCGGCTGGCTTGACCGTTAAAGGGTGCTGTAACCCCCGAAAGTACACTCCAGTCCAAACCAAAAAAAATTATTTTCTGTGTTTGTGAATTGTGTGCGCAGTAGCCGCACGTGCATCAACAAAGTAGTGCCAAGCGTGCGCCTGTGTCATAAGTAAAGGGCCGGCTGGCTTGACCGTTAAGGGTGCTGTAACCCCCGAAAGTACACTCCAGTCCAAACCAAAAAAAAAATTATTTTCTGTGTTTGTGAATTGTGTGCGCAGTAGCCGCACGTGCATCAACAAAGTAGTGCCAAGCGTGCGCCTGTGTCATAAGTAAAGGGCCGGCTGGCTTGACCGTTAAGGGTGCTGTAACCCCCGAAAGTACACTCCAGTCCAAACCAAAAAAAAAATTATTTTCTGTGTTTGTGAATTGTGTGCGCAGTAGCCGCACGTGCATCAACAAAGTAGTGCCAAGCGTGCGCCTGTGTCATAAGTAAAGGGCCGGCTGGCTTGACCGTTAACGGTGCTGTAACCCCCGAAAGTACACTCCAGTCCAAACCAAAAAAAAAATTATTTTCTGTGTTTGTGAATTGTGTGCGCAGTAGCCGCACGTGCATCAACAAAGTAGTGCCAAGCGTGCGCCTGTGTCATAAGTAAAGGGCCGGCTGGCTTGACCGTTAAAGGGTGCTGTAACCCCCGAAAGTACACTCCAGTCCAAACCAAAAAAAATTATTTTCTGTGTTTGTGAATTGTGTGCGCAGTAGCCGCACGTGCATCAACAAAGAAGTGCCAAGCGTGCGCCTGTGTCATAAGTAAAGGGCCGGCTGGCTTGACTGTTAAGGGTGCTGTAACCCCCGAAAGTACACTCCAGTCCAAACCAAAAAAAAAATTATTTTCTGTGTTTGTGAATTGTGTGCGCAGTAGCCGCACGTGCATCAACAAAGTAGTGCCAAGCGTGCGCCTGTGTCATAAGTAAAGGGCCGGCTGGCTTGACCGTTAAGGGTGCTGTAACCCCCGAAAGTACACTCCAGTCCAAACCAAAAAAAAATTTATTTTCTGTGTTTAGCCGCACGTATATATCAAATCGATATAACATAAATGGAGGACCAAACTTTCTCCGATAAAAATAAAATAGAGAAAGATCAAGAACCACTTCCTCCTAGTGCTGAAGCTGCTGCCACTAGTCATGACATAGACGATAACATGCCATCAACGTCGTCTGCCAAGGCCGATGCCCAATGTCATAGTAGAGGGCACATACAATCCCAAATGGCAAAGTTCAGGAAAATGACCTTGAAAAAGACATTTAAATCAGCTGAAGAGAAACGTAAACTTGCCAATATGCCATTTACGACACGGAGTGGCAAGGAACGGCTAAGGTCGATCCCTAGTATGTTCATGACTAGTGGTTCAGCTTCACATGACGATGGAAGCCCTCCTCCCACTAAAAAAATCAAAAGAGTTAAGCTGGCAAAAGCACAGCGAAGAACTGTGCTTTCTAAGAAGATATCACAAATCCCCAAGGAGAGTCCAAGTGTGGTGGTGGTTGCGATGCCTGACCTTCCCAGCACTGGACGGGAAGAGGTGGCTCTTTCCACCATTTGCACGCCCCCTGCAAGTGCTGAAAGGAGCACCCACAGTCCACTTGCTGATATGCAAATTGAAGATGTCACTGTTGAAGTACAACAGGATGAGGATACTGGTGTAGCTGGCGCTGAGGAGGAAGTTGGTGAGGAGGATTCTGATGGTGATGTGGTTTGTTTAAATCAGGCTCCGGGGGAGACAGTTGTTGTCCGTGGGATGAAAAAGCCCATCACGGTCATGCCTGGGCAGAAGACCAAACATTCCACCTCTTTGGTCTGGCAATATTTCTATCCAAATCCGGACAACAACTGTCTTGCCATATATACCATATGTAAAGGCGAAATAAGTAGGGGTAGGGACGTCAACCACCTAGGAACATCCTCCCTTATACGGCACCTGCAGCGCGTTCATAAAAAGTTACTGTCAAGTTCAGAAACTTTGGCTAAGACCGTAAGCAGTCCAGGGACACCTAAATCCCGTTGTCCTGTTGTATCCAAGCGCCTGCAAACCACACCGTCAACTCCCTCCTCGTCAATTTCCTCCTTAGTCAGGATCGGAAGTAGTTCTGCAGGCCATGTCACTGGCATGACTGACTCTCCTATCCGGGATTCTTCTGGAGGATCCTGCATTGCTACGCCTACTGCTGCCGCTGCTGCTGTTGCTGCTGCTGGGAGTCGTTCATCATCCCAGAGAGGAAGTTGGAACACCACTACTTTTACTAAACAATTGACCCTCCAACAGTCCTTAGCGAGGAGGAGGAAGTACGACAGCAGTCATCCTGAAGCAAAACGTATAACTGAGGCCTTGACTGCTATGTTGGTGTTAGACGTGCGTCCGGTATCCGCCATTATTGCAGTGGGATTTAGACAATTGATGGAGGTAGTGTGTCCCCGGTTCCAAATCCCGTCTAGATTCCACTTCACTAGGCAGGCGATACCGAGACTGTACAGAAACGTCAGAAAAAGTGTCCTCAGTGTCCTGAAAAATGCCGTTGTACACAATGTCCACTTAACCACGGACATGTGGACAAGTGGAACAGGTCAGACTAAGGGCTATATGACTGTGACAGCCCACTGGGTAGATGTATCACCTTACGCAGCAACAGCAGCAGCGTCACCAGTAGCAGCATCTCAGAAACGCCAGCTCGGTACAAGGCAGGCTACGCTGTGTATCACCGGTTTCAGTAAGAGGCACACCGCCGACAACCTCTTAGAGAAACTGAGGGAAATCATCGCCCAGTGGCTTACCCCACTTAGACTCTCCAGGGGATTTGTGATATCTGACAACGCCACCAATATTGTGCGGGCATTACATCTGGGCAAATTCCATCATGTCCCATGTTTTGCTTACACAATAAACTTGGTGGTGCAGAATTTTCTGAAAAGCGACAGGGGCGTGCAGGAGACGCTTTGGGTGGCCCGAAAAATTTCTAGCCACTTTCGCCATTCAGCGACTGCGTGCCGAAGACTGGAGCGCCAGCAAACACTCTTGAACCTGCCCCGCCATCACCTGAAGCAAGAGGTTGTGACGCGGTGGAACTCAACCCTCTATATGCTTCAGAGGATGGAGGAGCAGCAAAAGGCCATACAAGCCTATACATCCACCTATGACATAGGCAAAGGAGGGGGTATGCACCTGACTCAAGCGCAGTGGAGAATGATTTCCGTGTTGTGCAAGGTTCTCCAGCCCTTCGAACTTGCCACACGTGAAGTCAGTTCAGACACAGCCAGCTTGAGTCAGGTCATTCCCCTCATCAGGCTTTTGGAGAAAGTGAAGGAGGAGCTAAGACGGAGCGATTCCGCTCGGCATGTGGGACTTGTGGATGAAGCCCTTCATTCGCTTTGCCAGGATTCCAGGGTGGTCAATCTGTTGAAATCAGACCACTACATTTTGGCCACCGTGCTTGATCCTAGGTTTAAAGCCTATGTGGTGTCTCTCTTTCCGGCCGACACAAGCCTGCAGAGGTGCAAAGACCTGCTGGTGAACACACTGTCAGCTGAAGCGGAACGTGACACGTCAACGGCTCCTTCTTCATTTTCTCCCGCAACTTGGGCTGCCAGGAAAAAACGTAGGTATCCTAAGCAACCCGCTGGCAGTGATGCAGGGCAGGCAGGACCAAGTTTGGACATCTGGTCCGGACTGAAGGACCTGGCAACAATTTATGACATGTCTACTGTCACTGCATATGATACTGTCACCATTGACAGAATGGTGGAGGATTATATCGGTGACAGCATCCAAGTAGGCATGTCAGACAGTCCATACCTGTACTGGCAGGAAAAAGAGGCAATTTGGAGGCCCCTGTACAAGCTGGCTCTATTTTACCTGAGTTGCCCCCCCTCCAGTGTGTACTCCGAAAGAGTGTTTAGTGCAGCCGGGAACCTTGTCAGCGAAAGGCGTAGGAGGTTGCTTCCACAGAATGTGGAGAAGATGATGTTCATCAAAATGAATTATCAGCTCTTCCAGGGAGACCAGCCTCCAGAAGGTACAGAGGGACCTGTGGTGGTGGATTCAAGTGGGGACGAGTTAATACTTTGTGAGGATGAGGATGTACACACTGAAGAGGGTGAGGAATCGGTGGATGAGGAGGATGAGGATGACATCTTGCCTCCGTAGAGCCAGTTTGTGCAGGGACACATTAATTGCCAGCTTGTTTTGTGGGGGCCCAAACGAACCAATCATTTCAGCCACAGTTGTGTGGCAGACCCTGGCGCTGAAATGATTGATTTGTTAAAGTGTGCATGTCCTGTTTATACAACATAAGGGTGGGTGGGAGGGCCCAAGGACAATTCCATCTTGCACTTCTTTTTTTTCTTTGCATTATGTACAGTTTGGGGCCTAGTTTTTCTAACTGCCATCCTGTCTGCCACTGCAGTGTCACTCCTAGATGGGTCACGTGTTTGTGCCGCCCACTCGTGTCGCTTAGCATAGTCATCCAGCTACCTCGGTGCAACCTTTTGGACATAAAAACACTATTGTGAGGTGTGAGGTGTTCAGAATACACTGGAAATGAGTGGAAATTAAGGTTATTGAGGTTAATAATAGCATAGGAGCAGAGAAACCAACAAATTCTGTGATTTTAGCTGTTTTTATGCTTTTTTTAAAAAAAATCCAGATCCAAAACACAAAACCCAGAACCCAAAACACGGAAGGGTGGTTTTGGCAAAACCAATCCAGATCCAAAACACGAAGAAAGATCCAGATCCAAAACCAAAACACAAAACACGAAAAGTGGCCGGTGCACACCCCTAGTTTAGATGCATCTTCATCTGCAGGCATGTCCAGGGACACTTACTTGTTCTGCATATCAACTTCCAGGATTTCTATAACTTGCACTGTTTCTTTGAATATGACACCTCTAAACTTGACAAGCCTTTTGGCAAATGGATTCCGTAATCTGTAGCCTTTACTCTCATGGCAGTAGACAAGCATGATGCACTGTTCTTATTTTGAATCCAGCTTGCATCTTCTTTCTTTTGGTATGTGTACATAGGCGTTACTTCCAAAAGTTCTGAGATTCTGAGTTCTAGACTTAAATAGGTGTTATGTCTTTTAGGGCAACTGTAGGAAAATGGTTTTAGAGATAAACTGGCGTGGATGTGGCTTCTGCCTAAAATGGTTTGTCTAAGTCTGCATCCTTCAGCATACATCATGCTTTCTCCACTAGTGTATGGTTTGCTCGTTCACTTATACAATTCTGTTCAGGAGTAATGGCAATGGTCAATTGATGCTCTATTCCATATTTTCTCAAGTAGAGTACCACCTCTCTGTTTAGATATTCTCCATCATTACAAGATTTCAAAGTCTTCAGTCTGTAACCTGATTCTCTATAAATCTTTTGTAGTCTGCAATCTTCTTTGCTTCTTTAAATGTCTCTCTGATGAAGTATATGTGTGTCATTCTAGTGAAGTCATCTATGAATGTCACAAAGTATTTGTATTCACCTACTGACAATACTTTCATTGGACCACACACATCTGTATGTACTATCTCAAGTGGTGCTGTAGCTCTGCTTCCTGATTGGAAAATGGCTGTTTTTGTACTATACAGCTCTCACATGCGGGTTTTTAATAGTCACTCACTAACATTCCTGTGACCATCCCATTTTGTAGTTTTGAACACTGTCGTATCCAAGGTGACCAATTTTTCTTTGCCAGAGTTCCAGTGACTGTGATTCAGTTATCATCTTTGCATAACACTGCCATGTATCAAGGACATACAATTGCCGATACCTTGTGCCTGTAGCTATGATGGTCCTTCTTCTGTGTCATATAGTCTAGTTTCCAATAGTGAAGAGAAATTGGTTGCCTTTCTGTTCCAGGACACTGATGGCTGTAGGATATGTTCCCATCTCTGGTACATAAAGCATGTCTTGGATTTCTGTGCTCTAGTCCATTTATCAAGTGGGCTTTATTTGTCCCAACTTTTGTAGCTGTAAGGACTTTGTTACCAAACCCTTTGATTGAGATAGGATCACATGCGACTAACTTGGTAAAGCAGCTGAAATGCCTTGTTGCAACTGAATTGTTGCACATTCTTTTGTGTGGTAATTTTTTAATACTCAGGTTGATTCATCCTTGCCATTGCATTTCTTGCTTTGCAAAGTATTCACATTCTTTTGCTTGGACTCAAATGCTTTGTGGCCTATCTTGTGACAATTGTAGCACTTGAACTTGAATTTTCAAAATGTTCACTCTTTATGTGTGTAATGCAGTGCTCTCAGTGCTTGATTACCATGTCATACATTCTTGGAACTATAATAACTGTGCTCTAACTGTGTCTGTGGTGAACTTTTCTGTTTTTGTCTCCAACTCCACAACTAGTTAGTCAAACTTGAATACAAAATAGTGGTTGCTCATATCAACTTAATGATATTTCACAGGTACTTGTAAGGGGAGAGGTTTACTCTGAACTACAAGGGAAAAAAAAAGATAAAAAAAGGTTCCTCCCAGCACACTGCAAAAAAACAGCAGAAAAACTTGAATATTACTTGATAATAGAAATTCAGAGGTGTTTGTTGCATACATTTGCAAATATATAGTTAAGCGCCAGGCCACGTCAAGGCTCCTCTATACCGCCGTCCCTAATGCTACATGATAATAGCACCGACTCTGGCTCATATAATTGTATACTGTTGTGCTACATGATACATATATATCTTATATATAAATTCATTGGTCTGTTTGTCTGTCCGGTTATACACTGGGACACCCCTGCAGCAATTGGGATGAAACCAACGTGAAGTTGTCCAGTTGGATCCTGGCCAAGTTTTAGGGGTATAGGGTCCCGGTAGGACTTCCCGTTGGTGTACTCTGGGCAGATCTTTGACCCGGGGAGCCTGTTCTGGGCCTTTTACTGGATGGATTTGGATGAAAACTTCACAGAGTGGTAACATTGGAGCACAGAAGACATACTAGGGGTTGAATTCCCGGTCGGACCTCCCGTAGGGTAGACGGTGACTAGAACTTTGACCTTGGGATGCTGGGCAGAACTTTGACCCGGGGAGCCTGTTATGGGCCTTCCACTGGATGGATTTGGTTGAAAACTTCACAGAGGGGTGGCAATTGGTCTGGGATGCCTAATGGAGTGGTTGGGGTCCCGATCGGACCTCATGGCGGAGTGCGCCGGGAAGAACTTTGACCTAGGGAGCCTGTTCTGGGCCTTTCACTGGATGAATTCGGATGACATCATATATATAAATGTACAACACAATTGGTGCAGCAAATAGTCCACAACTATTTTATTCTCACGTGGAACTACAAGTTCCAAAATCAAGTTGCTTACACCAACACTGGTCCTCTTGTAATTAATTCTCATGGCCGGTGTATTTGCACTCAGAACTTCTAACTCAGACCTTTTTTTTCCAAATTAAAAAGAAGCTCAGGGTGCACCCCACAGAGCATAAACCAACACATTTAATAGGCAACTAACATATAAAATACAGGTCATAGATCACGTACCAACGGTGGCATTGAGGCCACAATGAGTAAAACAGGGCTGCTTCCTGGGATGTATTAATTGTGCAGTATGTAATAGTGAGGAAATGTGTGTACTGCGAGACTCTAACTAGTATCAGGCATCACAATAGCAGGATTTACCTGGCCTTTCCTGGTTGGATGATGAATCGCAGGAGTATTCTGTACAGCATACCATTGTGGATGTGCCATGCTGTAGAGCATACCGTGGTGGATGTGCCATGCTGTGGGGCATACCGTAGTGGATGTGCCATGCTGTGGAGCATACCGTGGTGGATGTGCCATGCTGTGGAGCATACCGTAGTGGATGTGCCATGCTGTGGAGCATACCGTAGTAGATGTGCCATGCTGTGGAGCATACCATAGTGGATGTGCCATGCTGTGGGGCATACTGTGGTGTATGTGCCATGATGTGGAGCATACCGTAGTGGATGTGCCATGCTGTGGAGCATACCGTGGTGGATGTGCCATGCTCTGGAGCATACCGTAGTAGATGTGCCATGCTGTGGAGCATACCATAGTGGATGTGCCATGCTGTGGGGCATACTGTGGTGTATGTGCCATGATGTGGAGCATACCGTAGTGGATGTGCCATGCTGTGGAGCATACCGTAGTGGATGTGCCATGCTGTGGAGCATACCGTAGTGGATGTGCCATGCTGTGGAGCATACCGTAGTGGATGTGCCATGATGTGGAGCATACCGTAGTGGATGTGCCATGCTGTGGAGCATACCGTGGTGGATGTGCCATGCTGTGGAGCATACCGTAGTGCATGTGCCATGCTGTGGAGCATACCGTGGTGGATGTGCCATGCTGTGGAGCATACCGTAGTGGATGTGCCATGCTGTGGAGCATACCGTGGTGGATGTGCCATGCTCTGGAGCATATCGTAATAGATGTGCCATGCTGTGGAGCATACCGTAGTGGATGTGCCATGCTGTGGAGCATACCGTAATAGATGTGCCATGCTGTGGAGCATACCCTGGTGGATGTGCCATGCTGTGGAGCATACCGTAGCGGATGTGCCATGCTGTGGAGCATACTGTGGTGGATGTGCCATGCTGTGGGGCATACCGTAGTGGATGTGCCATGCTGTGGAGCATACCGTGGTGGATGTGCCATGCTGTGGGGCATACCGTAGTGGATGTGCCATCCTGTGGAACATACCGTGGTGGATGTGCCATGCTGTGGGGCATACCGTAGTGGATGTGCCATGCTGTGGAGCATACCGTGGTGGATGTGCCATGCTGTGGGGCATACCGTAGTGGATGTGCCATCCTGTGGAGCATACCGTGGTGGATGTGCCATGCTGTGGTGTATGTGCCATGCTGTGGAGCATACCCTGGTGGATGTGCCATGCTGTGGAGCATACCATAGTGGATGTGCCATGCTGTGGTGCTTACCGTGGTGGATGTGCCATGCTGTGGAGCATACCATAGTGGATGTGCCATGCTGTGGAGCATACCGTAGTGGATGTGCCATGCTGTGGAGCATACCATAGTGGATGTGCCATGCTGTGGGGCATACTGTGGTGTATGTGCCATGCTGTGGAGCATACCCTGGTTGATGTGCCATGCTGTGGAGCATACCGTAGTGGATGTGCTATGCTGTGGTGCATACCGTGGTGGATGTGCCATGCTGTGGAGCATACCGTAGTGGATGTGCCATGCTGTAGATGATGTTTATACCGGTGCATATTTAATCACGCTGATTTACTCACGCTGGTAACCGCCAAGGTTGGTACGTGATCTGTGACCTGTATTTTATATGTTAGTTGACTATTAAATGTGTTGGTTTATGAAATATGGGGCGCACACTGTGCTTCTTTTAATTTGTAGAAAAGAAGAAATATATGTTATTAGAGGGGTTGGGTATGAAATCCCGGCTGCCGGATGCCGCTGGTCAGAATATTAACAGCGCCATCCCATGAGCCAGAATCCCAACACCCATAGGGAAGATAGGTAAGTATTTTTCTAACCCCTACCCTAACCCTCCCTCCCCGAGGCCTAACCCTAACCCTCCCTCCCCGATGCCTAAACCTAACCTCCCCCTAGTGCCTAAACCTAAACTCCCCCTCCCCGCACCCTAATCCTAACACTCCCTACCCGGTGCCTAACCCTTCTTCTAATGCCTAACCCTAACCCCGCTACCAAACCCTAACCTCCCCCTAACATCCCAATACTTGCCTTTGGGATGCCGGTGTTCGTGATACTGGTACCGGGATCCCGACCTGTCGGGATTTCGGTGCCAGTATTCAGACCGTCGGCATCCCGCGCAACGGGATGCCGACTACATCCCTATTGGAGATGTGTGATTCTGAAAAAATTAACACATCCGAACTTTGGGGTTCCGAGTAGAACTGAGCCCATGCTCATGGCTTCTGTAAGTTCTGAACTCAGATTTAAAAAACTAATCTCGGGTTTTGGATTGCATAGGTCAAAATTACATTATTCTGGCTGTTTTTTATCAGTTTTAAAGAAAATCAAAACGAAAACTGAATCCGAACCAAAATAATTTCCAATACCAAAACCATTGCAATTGAGGGTGGTTCTTGCCAAAACACAGGTGTTTGCGCACATCTCTAGTATACAAACTCCACTGTGGTATCTATGTATACCTCTGTAATACTTGAAAATGTTTTTTTGGAAAATAATTACTCGTACATGCTTTAACATAGGCTATTGAGCATAGCAAAGTAATCCTATATATTTATGTTTACAGTATACAGTGCATCTGACCCTGATCACGTACATCAATAATCATTTGACACCGTTTCCCCTGTTACATAAACTGCAGAACCCCTCAGCCATTGCCGGCACTGACAGGGTTAAGAGCTGATTGAGCTATGTTTTCGCTGCCGAGTCCATCAGTCTGTCAAGCGTTGTGAAATATTAGCTTTTTCATTGCAGCCTTTCAAATAAATCTGATAACTGTATTAAGAACTATTCATTTTTCCCTCTAATAAATATATTTAGTAATGAACTGTCTAACACAATAACCTTGCCGCTTTTGACTTTTTGTCACAGTGTATTGTGTTTCACAGTGTGAACAGCCGTAATGATCATGTGACCGCATGAGTCGATTCATTGTGGCACGGCAAATGACAGGTATGTAATACACTTGCCTCGCGGCTTTGAGACCAGGTTTCAAGAGCAGCCCTTACTGATGTGAGTGCAAATCATTCAGATCTCATAACTGTATCAAGTGTCAAGACCAGTAACAATCACCCGGCATTTACTGGGAGGACGATTATACTAGCCATATACAAAGCACTGACCCCTTCCTTCACAAGAGGCCCAGCTAAGACATTGGGAATGAAAACGGTATCATATGCAGATATATATATATATATATATATATATATACAACATATATACAGGTTGAGTCTCCCATATCCAAAATGCTTGGGACCAGGGGTATTTTGGATATCGGAATATTCCGTATTTTGGAATAATTGCATATCATAATGAAATATCTTGGGAATGGGACCCCAATATACACACATAATGCATTTATGTGTTATATACACCTATACACACAGCCGGCAGGTCATTTTATACTATATTTTCAATAATTTTGTGGCTCAAGCAAAGTTTGTGTACATACATGAAATTCATTTATGTTTCATATACACCTTATACACACAGCCTGAAGGTAATTTTATTAGGGATGTGCAGGCTCGGATAGGTTCGAGTTTGCACGTGGAGTTCGGATTTTTCCCTCCAAAAAAACGGAACTCAGAACGAGGCAAAACGTCATCTTACATGGACGAACATCATCATTCCTGGTCTTTTGTCCAGGAATGATGATGTTCGTCCATGTAAGATGACGTTTTGCCTCGTTCTGAGTTCCGTTTTTTTGGAGGGAAAAATCCGAACTCCACGTGCAAACTCGAACCTATCCGAGCCTGCACATCCCTAAATTTTATACAATATTTTTAATACTTTGTGCCTTAGACAAAGTTTGTGTACATCGAACCATCAAAAATCAAAGGTTTCATTATATCAGTCATGCCAAAATTATTCCATATTTTGGAATATTCTGTATTTCGGAATATTTGGATATGGGAGAATCAACCCATATATATATATATATATATATATATATTAGAGATGTGCGGTTCGGTTTTACTCGGATTTACTCAGATTTGTTCGGATCTCAAAAACGGCATCATATAGGCTATCTGGCTGTCACATGTTTTGAATAGCCAATAAGAGAAATCTGAACTAATCCGAACTTGTGATAATTTGGCAATAAGTACCGAATAAAACCGAACCCGCACATCTCTAATATATATATATATATATATATATATAAATATATATATATATTTTTTATATATATATACTTTTGGAATATGAGTTATAATTTATACCTACCAATCAGATACTAGCTTTCAGTTGTCCTCAGTAGCCTGAATAATGAAAGCTAGCATCTGATTGGATGCTAGCAGTTAAACAACATATGCTTTATGCACCTTAATTTATTAAATAATCACCTTTTGCGTTATAGCGGACATTTAGAGATCATCAGTATCCTGCTACATATTATTATTATTCATTTTATTATGCATTATTTTTAAAGTATTCCCATATTGACGGGAGTTGAATAACAAACTTGAAAACAAAATGGCAAATGATGAGCATACGCAAATACAAAATGGAGTCACATTCTGGCTGCGCCCGTCCTTGTGTCATTTGCTGCAGTCACCTCTGTGACGTTATGCTAATGCCATGACAAAGCCCTTCCCTGGTCTACTTCCGTGTGTGACTAAGATGCCCAATGTCAGCGCCTATAGACTCTGAAATATACCCCCCCACAACACGCCTCCGACACCCCTATAAGATGCAACGTCTCCGTACCTCTATTTAGCCACCCCTCTGTTACCTCCCAGTCACTGGCCAGGAACGCCCCACCCCTCCCCATTACATTTCTGCTACCATGTCTCTAAATTTGTTCCACGACTCTATGAAAAAAATTGCGATGCATGCAGGTTGCGAGTTGGATGCATGCGCAGCCGAAAAACACTGCGCTGCTGTGTCTTATATCGCCGCTGTGTTCTACCCAGAATCAGGCCCATCGCCCCAAATTTCTAGAAATAGGGGGAGATAGTAAAGCTCGGAGAGAGATAAAATTGTGAGAGATAAGGCACCAACCAACCAGCTCCTAGCTGTCAGTTTTCACAGCCTGTAAAGTGACAGGAGCTGATTGGTTGGTGCTTTATCTCTCACAATTTTATCTATCTCCGAGCTTTATCAAATCTCCCCCATTGTCCCTAACTGCACAGTGTAAGTCCTCTCACTCTGTTCACTGGATGCAAAATACTGTACCACCATCTATTCTATTCTCGGGGGATATATAAGAGATAGCATTCATTGAAGAGGAGGGTTTGAATTACATTAATTTTAATTATTCTGATGGCACATAACGATGGGACGTAGATCACAATGGTGCACCTAAATAGTCCCCCGTCTGATGCATTTCAGTTTACCTAGAGGAAACTTCAGATCTTTAAGAAGAGAGACCGTCCCAACAAGACTGCCTTTTCAGCCACACTTTTCCAAACCTTATAACCGTCCAAATTTAAGCAGAACAGTCCTGAATTAAGCAAACTCTTCTGCTGCCCCATGGGTGAGGACTTTTGTCTCGATTCCAGAACATTTGGGAAATTTGCCCTAGTAATGGATGGCTGTATTATCCCGACACCGCAAACCCGAAGGCTGAAGAACCCTCTCTAAACCTAACCCTCCCTTAGGGGTGCCTAACCCTAACCACCCCCCCCCGGTTTTGCCTAACCCCCCCCCTCCCTGCACCCTAATCTTAACCCTCAGGGGGATTGCCTAACCACTCCTCCCTATAGCCTAACCCTAACCCTCCCCAGGGGGGTGCCTAACCCCAAGTCTCCCCAGGGGTCCCTAAACTTAACCCCGCCCCATGGCTAACACCTAAGACAGGCCAGCTTACTTTTGCTCGGGAAGCCATCTGTCAGGATTCCAGCATCGGGATCTAGATGGGCATCAGGATATCGACGGCTACCTTTAGTCCCGAGTCGGGATTTCGACTCCGGGATTTAGATAGACGGCTTCCCGGCCATCGGTATTTTGACTACATCCCGTACACACCTGCTGCTGGTGCATGCAGCATTAATATGGTGTCTTTATGTGAGTGAAAGGTGGTTAACCCCCATTATGCTCATCTCTTAACCATATTCTCAAGTAGCATCGTAGTACCTTCCCTGCGCACTGTCCCAAACGAAAAACTCCCAAAGTTATGAGTTAATGATTTTCCAAGTAGAAGTGGGTGATCCCGTGGAGACACATTACAGCAAAGAGAACTGATAATGCTGTACAGAAGAATGCCTCAGCTGCATGATGCGTTCCCAATCTCCTCTAAATTACATCCCGTGTTATATCAGCGCCAAGCTTTTATTTCTCTGTAGCGTCTGACTACAGGAGTCTGAGAAACGTGTGCTTTCCAGCCTGTAACATGCAGGTTTTTGAAGTAAAACTTTTTTGATTGCTGTAACTGTAATTGGAAGTGTAATGAAAACCGGTCAGAGAAGTGCATTACTGTAGGAATGACCAGGAGGATGAACCCTAGATAATGCTGCCGGTCTCCGTTCTGAATCTTCTATGACATCATCGTCCCTTGGACTGTACTCAGACCCCGGCTCTCCCAGTGTACCCACTGCCTAAAAAGGGCGATCATAGCTCTCCAAACTCCACACAGGGAGCCTTCCACCAGGTTCCTTTGGACTCTCCAGCTGATTAATGCCCGACAGTGGGCTCATCCTGCCTTGGGTACCTCATTAGCCCTGTCTTCCTATCTACCTGCCATGCTGACCATATTTTCCACCTTCCACCAGTGATCAAGCACTGCTGGCCCCCATCCAAGCATTGGAGCCCTCCCATGACAGCATGGCACCTGGTCACCACAGCATCACCTAATCTGCTACCCGTTGGTGATATTTTATACAGCCTGGAACCATGTCCTAACCTCAAAAAGCTCTGTAGCCACCTACTCTGACATGGACGGCAGTAATCATGGACAATGTATATAGAGATGACTGTGCTCCTTCAAGCCTCTTGATTGACTCCCATGATGTCAGAAGCACCCACTCCCCACTGGTGCTGGGTGGTATGCTCAAAGCTGGATGTTGTTGGCAAATGGCCTTTAATGCGGGATCACCATGTCTGCATTTAATGCACATACAAAATGATCATCAAAATGATCTTGATATATAGATCAATATTATTTTGATGCATGCACCGTTAGGGGTTCGATACAAATTGAGCAGCCGCAGTCAAAAAAAGAAGAAAAATTAGAAGCTGTGGAGCAAGAGACGCCAGGGACCAGATAAGTATATTGCTGCTGCAGCATCGACTCATGTCTTCAGTCATCATGTCTTAAGAATCGATTCAGAAATTATGATTCATCGGGTATGGAAATCAGTCTTTTTAAAAGATCTGAGATAGATGCTCATCCATATTTCTGTAATAGAGGTGAAGAAGTCTGGCTGGGGCACACCCCAATGAGTAGGTAGGGGGACGCACCTATGACACGCTGCATGCTATCCCGAGCAGAGGAGCTTCCTCACGCTGCCATACTGATGGATATGGAGGGCGTGCATTGCTGGGAACATAGGAGAGATGACAGTCCCTGGAGTGACACTTCATCACTTTGCTCATCTATTGCTTCTTTTTCTGGATCACTTTGGTCATGGTGAGCAGAGGGCAGTAAGTGTGTGTGTCCCTATAACCTGGCACATACATAAAGCATCAGTGCCCATGCGGATCCAGCAGCAACTCCCTTACTGTAGCTTCTTACCTCCGGAGAATAGCGAGTGAACCATCTTCGCTGGATAAAGGAACTCTTCACACTGTGCCCTCCCATGCATCCGTAGGCAGGACACTCCTGCAAAGCCATGACTCTCTGTGCACTGGTGCTTTCTGGTCAGCCTGTGTTTCTTCTTCTGGATCACTTCAGCCATGGTGAGCTGCAGGCAGTAGGTGAGTACAGTATGTACCCCTCTTCTGTGTGGCAGCTAGCGATAGGTCATATTCAAGTGATCACTGGGCAGCTTTGTATCCAGATCCTCTTGAGTGCTTTATCCCAGCAGCCCCCGACCCAGCCACCACCTAGCCCCCCAGTGACTCTGCCACATCCACAATGTTTCCAAGTAATTTAGAGGATATCCTGAGTTTGCAGATGGAAAGGGTCTGTTGGCCCACTAACCAGGCAAGTGTATCAACTCTGGATACTGCCTGAGTCTTTGGACACTGGGGAATGCAAGAGAACCCTCGCCGGGCAGAGTGCTCAGATCCCTGAGTTCCACAGAGGAGAAGCAACAAGGAGGGAGGATGGGACAGGTCGCAGCCCCAAGCCTCTATACAGACAGATGGGAGCCTGATGGTGGAGCACTGTTTGGAGATGGTCGGGGAAAGGGACCACTGCTTTGAATAGGAGGGGAAAAGGCCACTGCGGGGAAGAAAAGAGAAAGGACCACTGCTGGCTTGTCACACACATTCTGCTTCATGCAGATATATTACAGTGGAAGTGCCCTTTACAGGGTCTTTACGGGATTGGACATGTCCGTGCTTGGGTGCTTGGGTGAGATGTTCAGTAATGCTCTGTGACATCACTCTACCTTCAAGCATGAAAAAGGCAGAATAAAGTCTGGTCATGCATTGCTCCTGCCAGCCATGTGCCCAAATGAATCTAGCCAAACCCCATTTACATTTAGGGGAGGTCACACCCCTAGGAAACATTCCCCATGATGATAGGTTTCCAGAGATGCTGTATATCTCCCTTGTAACAATAATGTATACTGGGGCAGATTTTAGTCAGTACGATTTAATTTCTCTCCTTTACCTCTGTACAAAAGACAGACAGAGAGGCAACGCTGCTGTCCTCAGATCGCACAAAGTCATTCTGCTGCAAATGTTATAACCCTAGAGGAACAGACAATACATTACTCATAATCTCCCTCGTCTCACGCCTGCTCCTGGCCTTTCTCTGCCGGCCCAGCTATGCTGTCACTGTTTCTTCATCAGCTTTGTGTACTCTAGCAATTAATTCACAGCGAACACATTTATATATGAAAGAACTCCATCTCCTCCTGTCTCTTCACAGTATGTTCACCCTGTCCCCAGGAATTCCTGCACGCAAAAACCTTAAAGGGACAGGGACGTGGAAATATATTCTTTATGTTCCATCATTGGCGGAGTGTTAGGTGACCAATGCTATAAAAACGAAATGTCCCTGGAATATTTTCTTTTTGTTTTTGTCTGATGTGTGTACTGTATGTGTGCAGGAGGAAAAGACCCCCCTGAATATCACCATGCAATTAAAATCAACTTATTCCAGAATAATTGGGAATATGGAAATGGGTAGGATGTAACTGTACAAGGACACACCCTCCCTGATGAGGTTAATACCATAGGTCACTGACTCATGGAGTATAAAAACAACATACTGTAGATAGGAATCTTACATGAGCCTTAACTAGTTTACATACAGGATTGACTCAATTAGATCCATTTCCTGGTGACTTGTCTCTTAAATATTACATTTATGAGGCTCTCTATTGATTGTGTAACTTCTAGAATCCAAATATACAATCAGGAGTGGATAAGTACATCACAGGGACCATAGCAAAATATAGGGGCCGGGCCAGGTGATGTGGCTCTAGCCTCCAGTCTCCAAGGGCCTCACTCTACTCTGGGGCTTCACTGCATGTGCTGCGGCCCATCCATGCCAGGTCACCCTCTTGAGTCCCATGCTCCACTCTCAGAATGCAATGGATATTAATATTATGGGGTCTATTTACTTAGCAGTGTTAGGAGACAGAGTGAAAAGTGATAAGGTACCAGCCAATCAGCTCCCAACTGTCATTTTTCAAACACAGCCTGTGAGATGGCAGTTGGGAGCTGATTGGCTGGTACCTTATCACTTTTCACTCTGTCTCCTAACACTGCTTAGTAAATAGACCCCTAAGTTATATGGGAATGAGGGTTGTTACAAGTGAAGCTCTCATCAAGATAAGTTCCGATAACTAAAGGATTTTGTGCCGCAAATCATCTGTAAATTCATGTTCTCTCAGCGAATATTCAAGACACTTACTTTTTTCATACGTATTGGTTCATCTCTCAAAACCTTTTACTCGGGATAGAACAACTACGGTACCTTGTAAACAGATGCATTTTCACACTAGTATAACTATATCAAACAGGCAAAATTCCATCATCTCCAAGATCTGTGAAAATTCTTTAGTCTGTATCGAAAGCAAACGTATTATTTATGGTTTAGGGAACATGAACATCATGGTCCCAATTAGTCATCCAATGAGAATTACCCCTCAATGAAAATCTCTGTTTTAACTTTCCGGACTGTTCCTAAAAATATATATATAAATTAGGTGTAATTACAATGCATACTAGGTGTTTCATGTAATAAAACAAGGGAGGAGTGTCCTGTCATCAGTGATTAGAGTAGGGAATACCAAAGATGTGTATGTAAATCAGGCCATAAAGAGATTGGCAAAGAATGGGGCAAATTTACCCCCATTGAAGTTCCATATTTCTGTGAGTTATTAAGTAGCATCCATAAATTATCCTTCAAAACATCAAAATAAGCACACACAGACACCTGTTTTTCCTTCCTCTCTGTCCCTTCTTACCCCTCTCTCCCTGTCTGTCTCTCTCTCATTTCTGCCCCCCTCTCTCTCTCATCTCTGCCCCCCCACCATCTCTCTCATCTGTGTGGGTAGGGGCGGAGCCGGCTCCAGGTGCTGATAGGACTCAGGGCCTCATTCAGAGGCGGTCGGAGGATGCAAGCGGTCGCTCAGAAACTGGGCGGCCGCTTGCATCCTGACCGCCCGCCTCTGTTGCGGTCATTAGGCTGTGGGTTAACACCCACAGCTCTAACGACCGCTCTGGTGATGGTCGCGATGTCAGAGACCATCTATGTACTAAGCCTTGGAGAGAGATCAAGTGGATGGAGATAAATCACCAACCAATCAGCTCCTAACTGTCATTTGTTTCAAACACAGCCTGTTTGGAGCTGATTGGTTGGTACGATATCTCCATCCACTCTACCTCTTTCCAAGGCTTAGTACATAGACCCCTTTATCTATATCCACTTTATCATTCTCCACGGCATAGCAGATAGGCCCCTTAGTCTGTACACAGAGTGATACGATGCAGCGGCCGCGGCTTTCTCTCACGCCGAGTTCTGTTGCGCTTCATATGCGGCTTTGTGCGTGTGTAAAGCTAATTCCTGTGCGGTAAAAGACACAGCATGTCTAGTACACTGTGTGGGGTGTCTCGCTGCGTCTGCGATGCACAAAAGACGCAACATTCAAAGGAAAAGACTGTACGCTACTCTTCTTGGAGCGGCTCAGTCGCGCCAGGTGTCTCACGCCATAAGACGTATTGAGGTCTATTTACTAAGCAGTGTTAGGAGACAGAGTGAAAAGTGATAAGGTACCAGCCAATCAGCCATTCAAATCAGTCATTCAGACCCGCTCACGAGCAAAGGACGCTCGCAAGCGGGTCGTTGTTGTGCGAATGCGCATGCGCACGACGGAGGGAGCTCCGTCGTGCGCATGTGCGAGACCCGGCAAGCGACGAGGAATACGTCGCTCAGGGTCTCGCACCAAAGGCGGCGTGCTGTCGATGGTGAGTGACAGCACGCCCCCTTTGGTGGGCGTGCCGGGGGCGTGGCTGCCAGACGGAGGTGTTCCCATGGGAGTGGGAGTGATTTTGGCTCTGATAGAGCCAAAATCACTCCTGGGCTTGCGGCAGCGAGACCCTACCGCAGGGTGTCATTGCAAGCCCGATGGTCAAGACCATCGCGACCATCTTTTTGGCCGCTCGCATATGCTGTGGGTGGTCACCCACAGCTATGCGAGCGGCCAGGAGGCCGCTCCATTTTCAGGTAGGAGGGCACTGATTCAGAGCGAGCGCTCTGGTCAGAGCGTTCGGCTCTGAATCAGGCCCAGGGTTCCAATCCGGATTAGACCCAGAACTTCCCCGGCACCGACCCAGGATATTCGCGAGTCGGCGGAGTTCACACCGAAGCCAGGTCCGCAATGACCCGGCTCTCCCGGCGTTGAAGTGGACGCTTGGAGATGACAGAATTTTTCTCATATTAAAAGGAACAAAGGAAGGTTAAAAAACATTATCAAAATACTGATACATTTCTGCATTCTTTACATTTATTACAATCAAAGGGTGTTTTCATGATAAGGAGGAGATGCTGTTATCACTGCATAGTTCCTCCAGAATAATTTGGAGGCTAGATGCAAAATCTTCTGATGACAATAATTAATCACTCGTAGCTACTTGCGGTTAATGACAACTATTTCCTAAATACAACCTGTGCGTTACAACAGTCCCATTTGTTATTCTATCAATTAACTAATTGGGTATGTGTTTGATTGACAAAGATACTCAGAAGACCTTTCAATCTAACCTTCAATCTCTAATAGTCTGTCCAAACCCCGAGCAGGACGGATTCCTCTTGTCGTCTTTGTGTTCCTGTGCAGGCCTCCGTACAAAATGCTAATCTGGGTGTTTTACTAACCTCTTACTCTACAATCCACTTTGAATTTTCCTGATTGCCCTATTCATATCCAAATAAGCTATGATCGTATACTTAATTATACCCTGCATTGTCTTAACGAGAACAGGCATCAAACTAACTTGTGTTTAATTAGATGCTTTCAATAATGCAGATTTTATGTTCCCTACTCATTTTTTATATATATATTTTTTTTACATTGTCCTTGACATTCTAGTATATAGTCTAAGACTTGTGTTATTCATGTTCCCTGACAGCCACTTTGTCAAAAAAATAAGAAAAACAAGTTACCTGAGTAATATAGGTGTGAAAATAAATGAAATCAATTTAGTTAGTTGCAGAAATCAGTATTATCTATGTAACTAACCATATATTTATTGACACCGTAAATCTGCTTCGTGGGTTGAACCAATACTGGGACCAGTGACCTAACTGAGGCATGTGTGTCTTGTCTTGGCTATCTCCCTCACACTCTCTCTCTGTAGGTTTGGTGTCTGAAGGGGAGGTGTTTAAAATTTTCTGAAGTGAACAATTGGAGGTGTTACCCATAGCAACCAATTGCCGACCCTTAAAACATGACCCATTAAATTAGATCCAAAATGCTCCACTCCTGTACTTCCCTCTTAATTTATGATTGCAGACACCTGTAACATGTATAACATGCCTCCGGGCATCTGGGATGAACTTATGCCACTGCAGTCATGGTAACTTCCCATGACAGTCCTCGCGCGCAGGACCACATTTTGTTGTGGTACTGTAGATGGCGATCTACATACTGATCAAAACGTGCATCAAGACCTCATGTTTATTATGGAAGTTGTGTTGTAGAACTGAGATTGCTGGAGAGTACAAAACCGATCCCCCATTACCCCCCCCCAACCTATTAGAGCGACAGTTCCGCTCTCCAGGCAATGTATCACCGTCCCACCCAGGGATCACAGTGTGGCAGCCAGTATGCATTAATCATGTATATAAATTAGGGGTGTGCACCGGCCACTTTTCGTGTTTTGTGTTTTGGTTTTGGATCTGGATCTTTCTTCGTGTTTTGGATCTGGATTGGATTTGCCAAAACCACCCTTCCGTGTTTTGGGTTCTGGGTTTTGTGTTTTGGATCTGTATTTTTTTTTAAAAAAAGCATAAAAACAGCTTAAATCACAGAATTTGTGGGTTTTTCTGCTCCTATGCAATTATTAACCTCAATAACCTTCATTTCCACTCATTTCCAGTCTGTTCTGAACACCTCACAATATTGTTTTTATGGACAAAAGATTGTACCGAGGTAGCTGGATGACTATGCTAAGCGACACGAGTGGGCGGCACAAACACGTGGCCCATCTAGGCGTGAAACTGCAGTGGCAGACAGGATGGCAGTTTGAAAAACTAGGCCCCAAACAGTACAAAATTCAAAGAAAAAAAAGAGGTGCAAGATGGAATTGTCCTTGGGCCCTCCCACCCACCCTTATGTTGTATAAACAGGACATGCACACTTTAACAAACCAATCATTTCAGCGCCATGACTGTGGCTGAAATGATTGGTTCGTTTGGGCCCCCACAAAACAAGCTGGCAATTAATGTGTCCCTGCACAAACTGGCTCTACGGAGGCAAGATGTCGTCCTCATCCTCCTCATCCACCGATTCCTTGGATAAAACAGGAAAAAGGGATTTAGGTGTCCCTGGACTGCTTACGGTCTTAGCCAAAGTTTATGAACTTGACAGTAACTTTTTATGTGCGCGCTGCAGGTGCCGTATAAGGGAGGATGTTCCTAGGTGGTTAACGTCCCTACCCCTACTTATTTCACCTTTACATATGGTACATATGGCAAGACAGTTGTTGTCCGGATTTGGATAGAAATATTGCCAGACCAAAGAGGTGGAATGTTTGGTCTTCTGCCCAGGCATGACCGTGATGGGCTTTTTCATCCCACGGACAACAACTGTCTCCCCCGGAGCCTGATTTAAACAAACTACATCACCATCAGAATCCTCCTCGCCAACTTCCTCCTCAGTGCCAGCTACACCAGTATCCTCATCCTGTTGTACTTCAACAGTGACATCTTCAATTTGCATATCAGCAAGTGGACTGTGGGTGCTCCTTTCAGCACTTGCAGGGGGCGTGCAAATGGTGGAAAGAGCCACCTCTTCACGTCCAGTTTATGTTTCTCTTCAGATGATTTAAATGTTTTTTTCAAGGTAATTTTCCTGAACTTTGTCATTTGGGATTGTATGTGCCCTCTATTATGACATTGGGCATCGGCCTTGGCAGACGACGTTGATGGCATGTTATCGTCTATGTCATGACTAGTGGCAGCAGCTTCAGCACTAGGAGGAAGTGGTTCTTGATCTTTCTCTATTTTATTTTTATCGGAGAAAGTTTGGTCCTCCATTTATGTTATATCGATTTGATATATACGTGCGGCTAAGGCGCACACAAACACAGAAAATATTTTTTTATTTTTGCTGGAGAGTAGTGCACTTTGTGGGTTACACCAACCTTTAAGAAATCAGCCAGCCGGCTCTTTACTTATGGGACACAGGCGCACGCTTGGCGCTGCTCCTTTGTTGATGCACGTGTGGCTACTGCGCACGCAATTCACAAACACAGAAAACATTTTTTATTTGGTTTGGAGTGTACTTTGGGGGTTACAGCACCCTTTAACGGTCAAGCCAGCCGGCCCTTTACTTATGACACAGGCGCACGCTTGGCACTACTTTGTTGATGCACGTGCGGCTACTGCGCACACAATTCACAAACACAGAAAATATTTTTTTATTTGGTTTGGACTGGAGTGTACTTTGGGGGTTACAGCACCCTTTAACAGTCAAGCCAGCTGGCCCTTTACTTATGACGCAGGCGCACGCTTGGCACTACTTTGTTGATGCACGTGCGGCTACTGCGCACACAATTCACAAACACAGAAAATATTTTTTTATTTGGTTTGGAGTGTACTTTGGGGGTTACAGCACCCTTTAACGGTCAAGCCAGCCGGCCCTTTACTTATGACACAGGCGCACGCTTGGCACTACTTTGTTGATGCACGTGCGGCTACTGCGCACACAATTCACAAACACAGAAAAAAAATATATATTTTTTAGCACTTGGGGGGAGCACCCCTGACGGACAGAGCACCCCCTGGACAACACTACAGCACCCCTTTAGGACTGGGACACTGCACAGGACTTTGGAGTGGACACAGCCCCTATGGACAACTGACTGCACAGCACAACACAGCCAGCCCGTATGGACTTTGAAGTAGTGGACACAGCCCCTATGGACAACAGCAGCACAGTGCAGCACAGCACAGCACAACACTACTCTGCACTACACTACACTACACAGCCCAGCCAGCCCTAACTCCCACCCTCCCTCTTCACTGTCCACAGCCGAGTGAGAAAATGGCACCGACGCGGGTATCTTATATAGGATCCAAAACCCGCGAGACCCGGAAGGCGGGATGATCACGTTTTGCCTCGATTTCAGATCCGAGTCAGGCGGGAAAAGTCGAGCCTGACTCGGATCGGCCTCGGATCGGGGGGGGCTCGGGGGGGTTCGGATTTCAGAAATCCGAACCCGCTCACCCCTAATATAAATATGGTCTAAGTCAATGTTGGCTAACCTTGACACTCCAGCTGTTATGGAACTACATAACCCAGCATGCACTGCTACAGTTTTGCTATTAGGGCATGCTAAAACTGTGGCAGGGCATGCTGGGATATATAGTTCCAC
This sequence comes from Taudactylus pleione, assembly GCA_031769625.1. NCBI lineage: Eukaryota > Metazoa > Chordata > Amphibia > Anura > Myobatrachidae > Taudactylus > Taudactylus pleione. The sequence goes on from JAUIMM010001617.1 coordinate 2,682,345, forward strand.
AACAGCTGGAGTGTCAAGGTTAGCCAACACTGGTCTAAGTGCTTAAAATTATCAACTGCAGCTGCAAAATATTGTACACAAATATAATTAGGTTGAATTACAACATCTGTCCTTGGTAGGTTAATGCCGGACACTGTGCCATGACACCTACATCCCCTGGACTAGTTATCTGCATTTGGTGACGTCACTGGGTCAGGTGACTGTCGTGACGCTCTTTCACCACCAGCAATACAAAAACTTGCTCAGCTTAACACTTGTGGCCATTCTGCGCGGTGGTCTGTTTTCCACTGTGGTCTGAAGATCTCTCTTTGCAGTCATAGAATTATGCTGCCAAAACAAACCAGCAGAGGTGGAGAGAGTCCAAAGAATAGATTCCCTCAAATCCAAATCAGCTGTCCCGTGCCGTCCCCATATGTTGCATGTAAACGGGGGGGGGGGGGGGGGGTTTACTCCTTAACTGAGATGGTGCTTTGTGCTTTAGGTCCAGGGATGAATTCCTCTGCCTGGGGAAGAAAGTATTCTCCAGTGAGGTCAGTGAAAATATACTAATGGCTGCAACTTCTCAGCCAGCATAGAGACGCCCACTTGCGCTGTCTCACATCCGTAAAGGCCTCGCAATCCTGCATACACATCGTTAACATCGAGTAACATCGGACCCGCGCGTGGAATTACAGCAGCCCTGACCTGTCTCAGAAATTGCAAGTCTTGTCGCACGCAGCGAGTACTTAAGCTGCGAAATGCTGTCACAGTGGCTAATTTACGCACGCCCGGGAAACGGCGTTCAAACGGACAGCCACGCCTGCGTTTCTACAACCGCTCCCCCGTTACCACCCCCAAACACTGACCTCCCGTCACTCACACTGAGATGGCTTTGTATCTACGTACGTTATCACAGTGCGATCGCAGTACTGGCCTGCGCACGGCCACTGCAGTGCATACGAATGCTCAGTAAGCACCATTGTCCGATCTGCGCACGCTGTTGCAATTGTGATCCGCGATGAAGCAGGCCCTCAGTAGCTCCTAACACTCTACAATTCCTGACTTTTCAAAGCTGAGGAGAGAATTGAAAACAGTAATACTGTTACTGTAAGTGCAAAACACACCAGGCTTTGTACTACTAGTAATGTTATTTTAAATTCCACTGGCAAAAATGCAGATATCAGCAACTGTAAGAAGCCGCCGTTTAGTAAATAAGAGAGGAGCGATGAGAGTGGGAGGGAGGGAGAAAGGGAGGGAAGGTGTGGTAAGGGCGATACACAGCTTAGTGTCCCCCCACGAGGCTAGAGCCCGGTCTGGTCACATTATAACAGGAACACCCGCAGCTGGGAGTCCCTCCTGTTACAATGTGTCACAGACTCTTCAGCATTAACTGAAATCTGAATAAGAGCCACAATTGAAACTAACATTCCCTGTCTATAAAGCATAGATAATTCAGCGTGGAGTGTCTATAATATATTTGGTTATGGCAAAGCTGCTGTCATTTATAATCATAATAGCTCCATGACTTCTCCGTTACTACCGTAAAATAAAATCCCCCTCCCCCCCTCCCCCGAGAACAGCTCTGTATAGTAAATGCTCCTCTTAAGTCCATGGATCAAATGCAAATATCTAATTTACCAAGTCTAATTTCTGCATGTGGTCGCAATACAATCTGCATGGTGCTTGTATCAGAATTATTATTATTACGGTTTAATGCATCACTATTATATAAGGATACAGTAGAACAGAGATGGGTGGGGACAGTTACTAAGGACAGGGATTCAGCGATGGACGCGATGTGGATATTGGGCGCAGTGGAGCGATTTTCTGCTGCTGTGCATGCAACAAAGCCGCACTGCGCATGCATGGCGATAGATTAGCGACAGTGGTCACATAGAGGATTTATCTGCAAAGTGAGTGACAGGTAGTCAGCGTTTGGGTGAGGTAACGGGGGGTGGATAGAAAACCTCGGGCACGTCTGGGCCGTTTCTGGCCTCTGCCAATTTATGCGCAGCTGGAGAGGCCCCGGCCGCTTAGGTGAGACGCTCATTCTGAGACGGCATAGGCTTGCCCAGGGGTTCTACGTGCGACCGATGTTTCTGCATTTGTATGCCCCGGAATGCCTATTTTTTGCCTCGCCTGTTCTAATGCCAGCACCTTGGTACACAACTCCGTATACACTCACGGGAAACGCGGGCGTCGTAGGGGTTTTCAAGACTTTTGCGCATGTGCAGAAGCAAATGACCGCTCAAGGCCATAAATGGTTACTTTTCATTTATAAATTTTTTTTTATTATCATTATTTTTTTATGTACATTTATTTGATTACTACGTTTTTTTTTTTTTAATATATATATATATATAATTTTGTACAACACTGCAGAATGTGCTGCTACTATAGACATAAAGGATGACGGCAGCAGAACTAATTATATTCAGCTGATTTCTGATATCAATAGTTCATAAATATATCACATTACTTAAAACAACAATGGAACGCCTCATGCAAACGCCGCAGATTTCGCAACTTTGTACAGCGTCAATATGAACTCCTCCATTGTGATTTAATTTGAATGGCCGCATTTACTCTGCATTTCTGAATATTTAAGCCCCCCAAAAAAGAAATATGGAATGGTTCTCGTGTGCGCTCAGAAGCCCGGCAGACGCTTGTGTCTGAATGGCAGCCGGTTTGTGCTTTATATTGCCGTAATTTGATGAGATCTCTCCAGTCTAGGTTATGTAGCTCAGCCATAAAGACTCTTTTGAGTAAAATAATCTCTTTATTAATGAGATTCACACTAAAAGCATGAAGATAAAAAATGACTTTAAAATATGTCCCTTGGCCGCTATTCAAGTGAATGGGAGAAATCAGTGGGTGTTTTTAAACCTGTCTTCCTGTCACGTCTAAATGGATCTCATTAAAGACTAAAAAATGTTTATACAATAAAATCAATGAAATAAAAAATAGACGAGGGAATGTAAACCCAATTAGGCAAAACATCTATAGGAACACGGTTTTAGGTGGCGAGTATTTGCATCCGGGAAGTAAAGAGGATTTATAGGAGGAAACTCTGTGTTGTGTACGCTTATATAATTGTAGTATCCATCTTTGAACATTGCTATGTGTCTTTTTGCCTACATAATATAACCTGGCATTAGATGGATAGCAAAAAGCACTTTCCTATTTCCTAGTGATAGTCCTTATTTAAATTCAAGTTTTCTAACTACAATACCTTGAGACTAGGGGGTCTAGTTACTAAGCAGTGTTAGGAGACAGAGTGAAAAGTGATAAGGTGCCAGCCAATCAGCTCCCAACTGTCAGTTTTCAAACACAGCCTGTGAGATGACAGTTGGGAGCTGATTGGCTGGCACCTTATCACTTTTCACTCTTCACTTTTCACTTCTCCTAACACTGCTTAGTAAATAGACCCCCAAATAACATTCTCTTTGAATAGTTTCCCTGCCCAGCTCCTATTCCTCCAATCAGTGCTGTAGTGGAGGCATTCTGTGGATGGAACATATGTAATGGATACTGTCCAATCAGGTGCCTATTTAAACCCTAACTGGCCCATGGAGCAATATCTGGGAAATGAGCCTACTCCATACAATGAGCAGCTGAATAAACACTTTAACAGACGTCTTCCGGTTGCCTAGCAAACTGCTACGGCTGACAAGAAAACACGCTGGGATGAGAGGAAGAAGTTGTCGGATGTTGCGAAACAATGGTGAGTTGTTGGGCATGTTCAAATGGATATATATTAGTATGCCGGCGGTCGTGGAAATCCCAACGTCAGAAACCCTACCCAGGACTAAGGATAGGCGTTGAAATCCCGACGCTGGATTCTCGACAGCCGCCATCCCGAACAAAGGTACACCGGGGCGTCTTTGCTGTTAGCTGAGCCGAGCATCGGGATGCCGCTGTCGGCATTTTGACAGCAGGCATCCCGACTGCTGGTATTTCATACCCAACCCTTTAAATGACCCATTCACAACATGGATGCCAAAAACACGGCAAATAGGATCAAAGTGGTAGGCAGTGGCTTAACAAGGGGGGTGCGGGCCGCACCTGGGTGTCACCTGCCGAGGGGTGACACCAAGGTGCAGACTGACACTCCCCCACAGTGATAGGAGCCGGGTGCTGCACTGTAGTATTAAGTGCAGCACCCGGCTCCTGACACTGTGAGGGAGCCGGCACTGCAACACAAGCAGTCAGCACCCCCTACAGCCCCCTCCCTAAGTAATCTTAAGAACAGGACCATGGGGAATTGGTCCGCAAGGCCACGCCCTGTCCCACAAGGCCACACCCCCTTTTGGGGTACGCACGGCTATGCCGCACTCAAAACGTCCCTCCCCACACCGGGTGACACCGTGGGGAGTGACGCCACTGATGGTAGGTTTCCATTTAGGTTATATGGATGTGTCCTCATCCACCTATCGTTTTTGCGTGATATGGAGCAAAACGCATTGTGTGACTTGGATGCTCTGCCTCGGGTAGGGATTACCTGCACCGTAGCCACATACAAAGTCCCTTAAGGTGTCCTAGGCACTTAGGATTAGAATTGTTGAAACAAAGGAATCGGTATAAAATCGCAGATTAAACACAGCGATACATGGCACGGCTCACTTGTATCGATTCTCACTCTTTAGCTTTTTGACCCAGGTCAGCGTCTAAGTCACACAAAATGCAGCACGCAATGCCAGCGCCAAAATCCAGTGTACCCGTGCAGTGTACTTCGGTCACAATTAGTGATGCAAATAAAGAAGACGCATATTTTGTAAAAAATTACAGCGCAGCTTAGTTACAAAGTCCGTGGTTCGCCAAAAGGGGGCTATATGGGGTGATTTGAAGATAGATGTAGGTGGACGCATTTGCATTTCTTTTGGCAATGCCAAAAGTGAATGTGGTGCCCAAATAAGTAATTTAGGTTTGAAATGGTTAGCATAAGTAGTTCTAGTTACCAAAAGCACCTGCGATGGCAATTGATCAGAAAAAAAGATGGAACAAATGCAACAGGTGACACAAGCCAAGGGTTGGAAGCATTGAGGGATCTTGGGGCGATTACGTGGGGATACTGGTGGAGACCAGGGTTTCCCAGTTGAAAAAGCCCAACTGCAGAAGTTGTTCTGGTCAGTTATGAGAAATCATAGGTTGGTTTACTGTGACTGGTCAAGGCAGAATGTCAGTGGTCTGGTCATGGTTGATAGCTCTAAGGTGAGAAAGCCCAGGTGGGGATTAGTGCAGAAGGACAATACCAGTCAACATCAGTAGTTGAAAGATGAAAAAAACAAATAGTGAATTAGAAAGCCGTCATCTGCACACGGTACCTGTTACTGGAAAAGTTTGCGCCATTAGACTGGTGGGAATCGGGAGCAGCCCTTTCATTCCAAGTGACTGAGGTGGTGCAGCTCCTGGAATGTTTTGCAATATTGGTCCGATAGTTGTATTAATAATAATCTAATAATAATAATAAAACACATTTTGGTAGTTTAGGACTACAAGTCAGCCTAAGGCCAATTCATCTGCATGGCATTTTTATGCAGAAGGTATTATCCCAGCTCTGTGCTTTGGAAACTAACGTTGGATTATAACCATAAATAACAATGCTTAGAGACCTTGGTGGATGCGGAAGGCCCGGTGAGTAGTGATAACTGGTGAGCAAATGTCAATTAACGATAGGTATATGTAACATTAGGTTCTATCGTAAAACTTAAATTGTTTTCTATAGCACCTATAATTTTAAGGGGTCTATGTACTAAGGGCCTGATTCAGCACGGATCGCCCGGCTGCGTTCGCACACGCACCCGCTAGCCTGCGAAAATATGCTAATGAATGCAATCGCACGGCAACCGCAGCACTATACCAAGACGCCCATCACTGTATAAATCTGCCCACTTCCCATGACATGCATCCGCAAGTCAGCGAAAACATCGGTAACATGAGTAACATCGGAACCATTTGCACAGATGCGGTTGACCTAACCCTAGCTCACAAGATATTGTCTGGGTTCCAGTTCTACATGAGGACAGGTCCGTGCCACATCAGGAACCCTGAACAAAAAACGCACATTCATGCCATTGGGCGGGCCCAGTAAAGCTCCCTGGCAGTCACAATGACAACAAGAGAACTATATATTGAGTCTTCACATTATTTCATATTTTTCTTACCTGTGGTTTACCATGGTACAACTTTTACACTAAGCCAAGTGGATTGGGTTGGTTGATTTAGTAGTTACACAAACTAGTCATAAAAACAAGTCATGGAAGCTCGATAAGGTCTTGCTTTCAAAAAGTCATCTTAACACTACAAATAAAACCCTATGTTTGGAAGCGTGAATGCTGTTTTTTGCCAATAGGTAATTATTTCCACAAAGCACAATTTGCAGGACAGCTAACAACCCCAGAGAAAATGATGGGCAAACTGCCTCTCTGTACATTCCACAATATGCGTACAGTAGTATTGCAGTAATCACTAATAATACTGGTGGCATCAAACATATGCTAAGAAGACATTGAAATGAGATTAGTAAACAGATCATTCTGTACTAGACACTTTTGATGTACCGTACAGAGAGCCGAATGAACGGACTGGCTTGCTGATCATTAAATGCGCACTTTGGACTAAAAAATAAAAATAATTAAATAAATAAAAAAGCTGTTTGTTTTCAAACTTTAAATAATGCTATTTTAGAATAATCCTCACCATATTCTTCCATTAAGATAATATTCCACTTCCACCTTCCTCCTCCTAGCTGCTGAACCCAAAGGTCCAATTCTGTATCTTCGCCAGATCCTTGTTAACGCACGATTTTGTATTATCATTTTTTATTCTTTTTGTAAAATGTACACATAAAACTAGCAATTTTCATTCCATCTCTGTACAGTAACTTGAACCAAGGAGTTTTTTTTTTTTTCTGGAAAAGAGCTAAAAGTAACTAGAAATGTCTAATTTTTATGTTTCTGAATATTATTAGAAGATCACAAATTTAAAAAAAAGTCGTAAAATATTTTTTGTTACATTAATGATTATATTTTGTAAAAGACCAGGCTGCTTCAGTAATATTTATAGAGTTACCAAAGACAAAAAAAAATAGTTTAATGAGATTAATTGAACACCCCGAATGATAAAATGATGACTTAATTATATGGCGTGAAGTCCTAAACAGCGTATTATTTTTGTAGAAAGCTTTTTCGGTTGAAAGACGTACCGCAAGCTCTGGTCCAGAACCAGCACTCCCTTAAAACGTTTCATGGGAGTCCACAAACCCTTCCGTAAATAACTAGTTTAATCTGTGGCTTTCTAGTAAACTCGATCTTTATATATGAAACCAAATACCAATGTGACTTTTTTTTTTGCCCGTTCGTTTTAAAAAATTTTGCACTGTGTATAGCAGGACAATACAAATGTAGAATTAATAACAGTAATATATAATATTTTAAGACTAGAGCTGATTATCTGGGTATCTGGGTGAAAGAGTAATATTATGTACAGCTGGAATAGATATTGCTGCAGAGAAGGTGATGTCATGGTCACAGAACAAGTGGTGAAGTTTGTGACAGATCACTAATTAGTTTAGCTTTAAATAGCTCGGGATAGTTGAGATAATTGCAAAAGAAACATTGTGTTCCATGAAGACTGTTAACTGCAGAACAGCCAGCTCCAAGTGTAGGACACACAACCCGGGGCTCTCTGGTGGAAGGTTACCCTCCCGAGCAGGTGGGCCAGGGGCGTTGTGCATAAAAACAAAATTTCTAAAAACAAATGCTGACTGTACTAAGATAGGCTGATTTCCCAAATGGAGAAAAAAAACCACAACCGCTGGCGAAAACAGGTTTTTTTTGCACCGTGATCAGTGTTTTTCTCAGATATTGACTTGCCAGCAAAGCTTTGCCTATACATGGGATTTCCGTTTCACAAGTAACATAGCGGAACCTGGACCATGTTATTGACATCTCATGATGGTTATGAAGTAACATAAATATTAAAAAATGCATTATTCTTTAAAGCTTTTTTTTTTATATTTTCATATATTTGTAATTTAATTTTTTTAACAAGTGTAACAGAAATCCAAGATCAGGAATAGCTACTAATGAACATTCATAACGACAGAATAGAGTATACATCTGGGGCAGGCTTGTTTATCGGTGGCCATAACTACAGGTCTGGCCCAGAGAAGCAGTAAGTTAACCCTTATCACTCCAGGCTAGTATGGCCCAGTGAAGATTCTTCAGCTGCCTTTCCAATTATTGGGGGATAAATTGTGGTGATAAAAGACTTTTTGTTGCCAAGATACAATGATCTATAACACTATTGTGGCGAAGTGTTAGTGTGTCATTGTCCTGGGATCCCAAGTGTCAGTGTGTCATTGTCCTGGGATCCCAAGTGTCAGTGTGCCATTGTTCTGGGAGCCCAAGTGTCAGTGTGTCATTGTCCTGGGATCCCTAGTGTCAGTGTGCCATTGTTCTGGGACCCCTACTGTCAGTGTGCCATTGTCCTGGGATCCCTAGTGCCAGTGTGTTATTGTTCTGGGACCCCAAGTGTCAGTGTGTCATTGTCCTGGGATCCCAAGTGTCAGTGTGTCATTGTCCTGGGATCCCGAGTGTCAGTGTGCCATTGTTCTGGGACCCCAAGTGTCAGTGTGTCATTGTTCTGGGATCCCAAGTGTCAGTGTGTCATTGTTCTGGGATCCCAAGTGTCAGTGTGTCATTGTTCTGGGATCCCAAGTGTCAGTGTATCATTGTTCTGGGACCCCAAGTGTCAGTGTGCCATTGTCCTGGGATCCCAAGTGTCAGTGTGTCATTGTTCTGGGATCCAAAGTGTCAGTGTATCATTGTTATGGGACCCCAAGTGTCAGTGTGCCATTGTTCTGGGACCCCGAGTGTCAGTGTGTCATTGTTCTGGGACCCCGGGTGTCAGTGTGCCATTGTTCTGGGATCCCGAGTGTCAGTGTGCCATTATTCTGGGACCCCGAGTGTCAGTGTGTTATTGTTCTTGGGCCCCGAGTGTCAGTGTGCCATTGTTCTGGGACCCCAAGTGTCAGTGTGTCATTGTTCTGGGATCCCAAGTGTCAGTGTGTCATTGTTCTGGGACCCCAAGTGTCAGTGCGTCATTTTTCTGGGACCCCAAGTGTCAGTGTGTCATTGTTCTGGGATCCCAAGTGTCAGAGTGTCATTGTTCTGGGACCCCAAGTGTCAGTGTGTCATTGTTCTGGGACCCCAAGTGTCAGTGTGTCATTGTTCTGGGTCCCCAAGTGTCAGTGTGTCATTGTTCTGGGACCCCAAGTGTCAGTGTGTCATTGTTCTGGGTCCCCAAGTGTCAGTGTGTCATTGTTCTGGGATCCCAAGAGTCCATGTGTGTCATTGTCCTGGGATCCCAAGTGTCAGTATGTTGTGCTGGAACCCCAAGTGTCAGTGTGTCATTGTTCTGGGGAACCAGGAGTCAGTGTGCCATTGTTCTGGGATCCCAAGTGTCAGTGTGTCATTGTTCTGGGACCCCAAGTGTCAGTGTGTCATTGTTCTGGGACCTCAGGTGTCAGTGTGTCATTGTTCTGGGATCCCAAGTGTCAGTGTGCCATTATTCTGGGACCCCAAGTGTCAGTGCGTCATTGTTCAGGAAACCCCAAGTGTCAGTGTGTCATTGTTCTGGGATCCCAAGTGTCAGTGTGTCATTGTTCTGGGACCCCTAGTGTCAGTGCGTCATTTTTCTGGGACCCCAAGTGTCAGTGTGTCATTGTTCTGGGATCCCAAGTGTCAGAGTGTCATTGTTCTGGGACCCCAAGTGTCAGTGTGTCATTGTTCTGGGACCCCAAGTGTCAGTGTGTCATTGTTCTGGGTCCCCAAGTGTCAGTGTGTCATTGTTCTGGGACCCCAAGTGTCAGTGTGTAATTGTTCTGGGTCCCCAAGTGTCAGTGTGTCATTGTTCTGGGATCCCAAGAGTCCATGTGTGTCATTGTCCTGGGATCCCAAGTGTCAGTATGTTGTGCTGGAACCCCAAGTGTCAGTGTGTCATTGTTCTGGGGAACCAGGAGTCAGTGTGTCATTGTTCTGGGATCCCAAGTGTCAGTGTGTCATTGTTCTGGGACCCCAAGTGTCAGTGTGCCATTGTTCTGGGACCTCAGGTGTCAGTGTGTCATTGTTCTGGGAGCCCAAGTGTCAGTGTGCCATTGTTCTGGGAGCCCAAGTGTCAGTGTGTCATTGTTCTGGGAGCCCAAGTGTCAGTGTGTCATTGTTCTGGGACCTCAGGTGTCAGTGTGCCATTATTCTGGGACCCCAAGTGTCAGTGTGTCATTGTTCTGGGGCCCCAAGTGTCAGTGTGTCATTTTGCTGGGGCCCCAAGTGTCAGTGTGCCATTTTTCTGGGACCCTAAGTGTCAGTGTGTCATTGTTCTGGGATCCCAAGTGTCAGTGCGTCATTGTTCTGGGATCCCAAGTGTCAGTGCGCCATTATTCTGGGACCCCAAGTGTCAGTGCGTCATTCTTCTGGGATCCCAAGTGTCAGTGCGTCATTGTTCTGGGACCCCAAGTGTCAGTGTGTCATTGTCCTGGGATCCCAAGTGTCAGTGTGTCATTGTCCTGGGATCCCAAGTGTCAGTGTGCAATTGTTCTGGGAGCCCAAGTGTCAGTGTGTCATTGTCCTGGGATCCCTAGTGTCAGTGTGCCATTGTTCTGGGACCCCTACTGTCAGTGTGCCATTGTCCTGGGATCCCTAGTGCCAGTGTGTTATTGTTCTGGGACCCCAAGTGTCAGTGTGTCATTGTCCTGGGATCCCAAGTGTCAGTGTGTCATTGTCCTGGGATCCCAAGTGTCAGTGTGCCATTGTTCTGGGAGCCCAAGTGTCAGTGTGTCATTGTCCTGGGATCCCAAGTGTCAGTGTGTCATTGTCCTGGGATCCCAAGTGTCAGTGTGTCATTGTTCTGGGACCCCTACTGTCAGTGTGCCATTGTCCTGGGATCCCTAGTGCCAGTGTGTTATTGTTCTGGGACCCCAAGTGTCAGTGTGTCATTGTTCTGGGACCCCAAGTGTCAGTGTGCCATTGTTCTGGGTCCCCGAGTGTCAGTGTGTCATTGTTCTGGGATCCCAAGTGTCAGTGTGTCATTGTTCTGGGATCCCAAGTGTCAGTGTATCATTGTTCTGGGACCCCAAGTGTCAGTGTGCCATTGTCCTGGGATCCCAAGTGTTAGTGTGTCATTGTTCTGGGATCCAAAGTGTCAGTGTATCATTGTTATGGGACCCCAAGTGTCAGTGTGCCATTGTTCTGGGACCCCAAGTGTCAGTGTGTCATTGTTCTGGGATCCCGAGTGTCAGTGTGTCATTGTTCTGGGATCCCAAGTGTCAGTGTATCATTGTTCTGGGACCCCTACTGTTAATGTGCCATTGTCCTGGGATCCCTAGTGCCAGTGTGTTATTGTTCTGGGACCCCAAGTGTCAGTGTGTCATTGTTCTGGGACCCCAAGTGTCAGTGTGTCATTGTTCTGGGACCCCGAGTGTCAGTGTGTCATTGTTCTGGGATCCCGAGTGTCAGTGTGTCATTGTTCTGGGATCCCAATTGTCAGTGTGTCATTGTTCTGGGACCCCGAGTGTCAGTGTGTCATTGTTCTGGGACCCCAAGTGTCAGTATGTTGTTCTGGGACCCCGAGTGTCAGTGTGTCATTGTTCTGGGACGCCGAGTGTCAGTGTGTCATTGTTATGGGATCCCAAGTGTCAGTGTGTCATTGTAATGGGATCGCAAGTGTCAGTGTGTCATTGTTCTGGGACCCGGAGTGTCAGTGTGTCATTGTTCTGGGATCCCGAGTGTCAGTGTGTCATTGCTATGGGGCCCCAAGTGTCAGTGTGTCATTGTCCTGGATCACAAGTGTCAGTGTGCCATTGTTCTGGGAGCCCAAGTGTCAGTGTGTCATTGTACTGGGATCCCTAGTGTCAGTGTGTCATTGTACTGGGACCCCAAGTGTCAGTGTGTCATTGTTCTGGGATCCCGAGTGTCAGTGTGTCATTGTTCTGGGATCCCGAGTGTCAGTGTGTCATTGTTCTGGGAGCCCAGTGTCAGTGTGTCATTGTTCTGGGATCCCAAGTGTCAGTGTGCCATTGTTCTGGGATCCCAAGTGTCAGTGTGTCATTGTTCTGTCAGTGTGTCATTGTTCTGGGATCCCAAGTGTCAGTGTGTCATTGTTCTGGGACCCCAAGTGTCAGTATGTTGTTCTGGGACCCCGAGTGTCAGTGTGTCATTGTTCTGGGACCCCGAGTGTCAGTGTGTCATTGTTCTGGGATCCCGAGTGTCAGTGTGTCATTGTTCTGGGATCCCAAGTGTCAGTGTGTCATTGTTCTGGGATCCCAAGTGTCAGTGTGTCATTGTTCTGGGATCCCAAGTGTCAGTGTGCCATGGTTCTGTGACCCCAGTGTCAGTGTGTCATTGTTCTGGGACCCCGAGTGTCAGTGTGTCATTGTTCGGGGACCCCGGGTGTCAGTGTGCCATTGTTCTGGGATCCCGAGTGTCAGTGTGCCATTATTCTGGGACCCCGAGTGTCAGTGTGTCATTGTTCTGGGACCCCACGTGTCAGTGTGCCATTGTTCAGGGACCCCGAGTGTCAGTGTGCCATTGTTCTGGGACCCCGGGTGTCAGTGTGCCATTGTTCTGGGATCCCGAGTGTCAGTGTGCCATTATTCTGGGACCCCGAGTGTCAGTGTGTCATTGTTCTGGGGCCCCAAGTGTCAGTGTGCCATTGTTCTGGGACCCCGAGTGTCAGTGTGTCATTGTTCTGGGACCCCGGGTGTCAGTGTGCCATTGTTCTGGGATCCCGAGTGTCAGTGTGCCATTATTCTGGGACCCCGAGTGTCATTGTGTTATTGTTATGGGGCCCCGAGTGTCAGTGTGCCATTGTTCTGGGACCCCAAGTGTCAGTGTGTCATTGTTCTGGGATCCCAAGTGTCAGTGTGTCATTGTTCTGGGACCCCAAGTGTCAGTGCGTCATTTTTCTGGGACCCCAAGTGTCAGTGTGTCATTGTTCTGGGATCCCAAGTGTCAGAGTGTCATTGTTCTGGGACCCCAAGTGTCAGTGTGTCATTGTTCTGGGACCCCAAGTGTCAGTGTGTCATTGTTCTGGGTCCCCAAGTGTCAGTGTGTCATTGTTCTGGGACCCCAAGTGTCAGTGTGTAATTGTTCTGGGTCCCCAAGTGTCAGTGTGTCATTGTTCTGGGATCCCAAGAGTCCATGTGTGTCATTGTCCTGGGATCCCAAGTGTCAGTATGTTGTGCTGGAACCCCAAGTGTCAGTGTGTCATTGTTCTGGGGAACCAGGAGTCAGTGTGCCATTGTTCTGGGATCCCAAGTGTCAGTGTGTCATTGTTCTGGGACCCCAAGTGTCAGTGTGTCATTGTTCTGGGACCTCAGGTGTCAGTGTGTCATTGTTCTGGGATCCCAAGTGTCAGTGTGCCATTATTCTGGGACCCCAAGTGTCAGTGCGTCATTGTTCAGGAAACCCCAAGTGTCAGTGTGTCATTGTTCTGGGATCCCAAGTGTCAGTGTGTCATTGTTCTGGGACCCCAAGTGTCAGTGCGTCATTGTTCTGGGACCCCAAGTGTCAGTGCGTCATTTTTCTGGGACCCCAAGTGTCAGTGTGTCATTGTTCTGGGATCCCAAGTGTCAGAGTGTCATTGTTCTGGGACCCCAAGTGTCAGTGTGTCATTGTTCTGGGACCCCAAGTGTCAGTGTGTCATTGTTCTGGGTCCCCAAGTGTCAGTGTGTCATTGTTCAGGGACCCCAAGTGTCAGTGTGTAATTGTTCTGGGTCCCCAAGTGTCAGTGTGTCATTGTTCTGGGATCCCAAGAGTCCATGTGTGTCATTGTCCTGGGATCCCATGTGTCAGTATGTTGTGCTGGAACCCCAAGTGTCAGTGTGTCATTGTTCTGGGGAACCAGGAGTCAGTGTGCCATTGTTCTGGGATCCCAAGTGTCAGTGTGTCATTGTTCTGGGACCCCAAGTGTCAGTGTGTCATTGTTCTGGGACCTCAGGTGTCAGTGTGTCATTGTTCTGGGAGCCCAAGTGTCAGTGTGTCATTATTCTGGGAGCCCAAGTGTCAGTGTGTCATTGTTCTGGGATCCCAAGTGTCAGTGTGTCATTGTTCTGGGACCCCAGGTGTCAGTGTGTCATTGTTCTGGGTCCCCAATTGTCCGTGTGTCATTCTTCTGGGACCCCAAGTGTCAGTGTGTCATTGTTCTGGGTCCCCAAGTGTCAGTGTGTCATTGTTCTGGGATCCCAAGAGTCAGTGTGTCATTGTTCTGGGATCCCAAGTGTGAGTATGTTGTGCTGGAACCCCAAGTGTCAGTGTGTCATTGTTCTGGGGAACCAGGAGTCAGTGTGTCATTGTTCTGGGATCCCAAGTGTCAGTGTGTCATTGTTCTGGGACCCCAAGTGTCAGTGTGCCATTGTTCTGGGACCTCAGGTGTCAGTGTGTCATTGTTCTGGGAGCCCAAGTGTCAGTGTGCCATTGTTCTGGGAGCCCAAGTGTCAGTGTGTCATTGTTCTGGGAGCCCAAGTGTCAGTGTGTCATTGTTCTGGGACCTCAGGTGTCAGTGTGCCATTATTCTGGGACCCCAAGTGTCAGTGTGTCATTGTTCTGGGGCCCCAAGTGTCAGTGTGTCATTGTGCTGGGGCCCCAAGTGTCAGTGTGCCATTGTTCTGGGACCCTAAGTGTCAGTGTGTCATTGTTCTGGGATCCCAAGTGTCAGTGTGTCATTGTTCTGGGATCCCAAGTGTCAGTGCGCCATTATTCTGGGACCCCAAGTGTCAGTGCATCATTCTTCTGGGACCCCAAGTGTCAGTGCGTCATTGTTCTGGGATCCCAAGTGTCAGTGCGTCATTGTTCTGGGATCCCAAGTGTCAGTGCGTCATTGTTCTGGGACCCCAAGTGTCAGTGCGTCATTTTTCTGGGACCCCAAGTGTCAGTGTGTCATTGTTCTGGGTCCCCAAGTGTCAGTGTGTCATTGTTCTGGGATCCCAAGTGTCAGAGTGTCATTGTTCTGGGACCCCAAGTGTCAGTGTTTGTCCTTATTCTGGGACCCCAAGTGTCAGTGTGTCATTGTTCTGGGTCCCCAAGTGTCAGTGTGTCATTGTTCTGGGACCCCAAGTGTCAGTGTGTAATTGTTCTGGGTCCCCAAGTGTCAGTGTGTCATTGTTCTGGGATCCCAAGAGTCCATGTGTGTCATTGTCCTGGGATCCCAAGTGTCAGTATGTTGTGCTGGAACCCCAAGTGTCAGTGTGTCATTGTTCTGGGGAACCAGTAGTCAGTGTGCCATTGTTCTGGGATCCCAAGTGTCAGTGTGTCATTGTTCTGGGACCCCAAGTGTCAGTGTGTCATTGTTCTGGGACCTCAGGTGTCAGTGTGTCATTGTTCTGGGAGCCCAAGTGTCAGTGTGTCATTATTCTGGGAGCCCAAGTGTCAGTGTGTCATTGTTCTGGGACCTCAGGTGTCAGTGTGTCATTGTTCTGGGACCCCAGGTGTCAGTGTGTCATTGTTCTGGGTCCCCAAGTGTCAGTGTGTCATTCTTCTGGGACCCCAAGTGTCAGTGTGTCATTGTTCTGGGTCCCCATGTGTCAGTGTGTCATTGTTCTGGGATCCCAAGAGTCAGTGTGTCATTGTCCTGGGATCCCAAGTGTCAGTATGTTGTGCTGGAACCCCAAGTGTCAGTGTGTCATTGTTCTGGGGAACCAGGAGTCAGTGTGTCATTGTTCTGGGATCCCAAGTGTCAGTGTGTCATTGTTCTGGGACCCCAAGTGTCAGTGTGCCATTGTTCTGGGACCTCAGGTGTCAGTGTGTCATTGTTCTGGGAGCCCAAGTGTCAGTGTGTCATTGTTCTGGGAGCCCAAGTGTCAGTGTGTCATTGTTCTGGGACCCCAAGTGCCAGTGTGTCATTGTTCTGGGATCCCGAGTGTCAGTATGTTGTGCTGGAACCCCAAGTGTCAGTGTGTCATTGTTCTGGGGAACCAGGAGTCAGTGTGTCAATGTTCTGGGATCCCAAGTGTCAGTGTGTCATTGTTCTGGGATCCCAAGAGTCAGTGTGTCATTGTCCTGGGATCCCAAGTGTCAGTATGTTGTGTAGGAACCCCAAGTGTCAGTGTGTCATTGTTCTGGGGAACCAGGAGTCAGTTTGTCATTGTTCTGGGATCCCAAGTGTCAGTGTGTCATTGCTCTGGGACCCCAAGTGTCAGTGTGCCATTGTTCTGGGACCTCAGGTGTCAGTGTGTCATTGTTCTGGGAGCCCAAGTGTCAGTGTGTCATTGTTCTGGGAGCCCAAGTGTCAGTGTGTCATTGTTCTGGGACCTCAGGTGTCAGTGTGTCATTGTTCTGGGACCCCAAGTGTCAGTGTGTCATTGTTCTGAGATCCCAGTGTCAGTGTGTCATTGTTCTGGGATCCCAAGTGTCAGTGTGTCATTGTTCTGGGACCCCGAGTGTCAGTGTGTCATTGTTCTGGGACCCCAAGTGTCAGTGTGTCATTGTTCTCAGATCCCAAGTGTCAGTGTGTCATTGTTCTGGGATCCCAAGTGTCAGTGTGTCATTGTTCTGGGACCCCAAGTGTCAGTGCGTAATTTTTCTGGGACCCCAAGTGTCAGTGTGTCATTGTTCTGGGATCCCAAGTGTCAGAGTGTCATTGTTCTGGGACCCCAAGTGTCAGTGTGTCATTGTTCTGGGACCCCAAGTGTCAGTGTGTCATTGTTCTGGGTCCCCAAGAGTCAGTGTGTCATTGTTCTGGATCCCCAAGTGTCAGCGTGTCATTGTTCATGGATCCCAAGAGTCCATGTGTGTTATTGTCCTGGGTTCCCAAGTGTCAGTATGTTGTGCTGGAACCCCAAGTGTCAGTGTGTCATTGTTCTGGGGAACCAGGAGTCAGTGTGTCATTGTTCTGGGATCCCAAGTGTCAGTGTGTCATTGTTCTGGGACCCCAAGTGTCAGTGTGTCATTGTTCTGGGACCTCAGGTGTCAGTGTGTCATTGTTCTGGGAGCCCAAGTGTCAGTGTGTCATTGTTCTGGGACCCCAGGTGTCAGTGTGTCATTGTTCTGGGTCCCCAAGTGTCAGTGTGTCATTGTTCTGGGACCCCAAGTGTCAGTGTGTCATTGTTCTGGGTCCCCAAGTGTCAGTGTGTCATTGTTCTGGGATCCCAAGAGTCAGTGTGTCATTGTCCTGGGATCCCAAGTGTCAGTATGTTGTGCTGGAACCCCAAGTGTCAGTGTGTCATTGTTCTGGGGAACCAGGAGTCAGTGTGTCATTGTTCTGGGATCCCAAGTGTCAGTGTGTCATTGTTCTGGGACCCCAAGTGTCAGTGTGTCATTGTTCTGGGACCTCAGGTGTCAGTGTGTCATTGTTCTGGGAGCCCAAGTGTCAGTGTGTCATTGTTCTGGGACCTCTGGTGTCAGTTTGTCATTTTTCTGGGACCCCAAGTGTCAGTGTGTCATTGTTCTGGGACCCCAAGTGTCAGTGTGTCATTGTTCTGGGATCCCAAGTGTCAGTGTGCCATTGTTCTGGGACCTCAAGTGTCAGTGCGTCATTGTTCTGGGACCTCAAGTGTCAGTGTGTCATTGTTCTGGGACCCAGAGTGCCAGTGTGTTGTTGTTCTGGGTTCCCAAGTGTCAGTGTGTTGTTGTTCTGGGACCCAAAGTGTCAGTGTGTCATTGTTCTGGGATCCCAAGTGTCAGTGTGCAACATGGTTCGTCCTGGTTCACAGTTGCATGCTCTTTCTCACTCTTTTCCCAAAGCAGCTCTGTGAACCAAAGTGTCAGTCTGCCATTGGGCCTGATTCAGAGGTGGACGCTGCTGCATGTGTTCTTGTGTTTGTTGCCAGGGTCCCAGCTGCAATAATTGCAAAGGCTAGGATCTGCCCTCCCCTGATGTGTTAGATTGTATCTGAATGTGCAATGACTAAGACGCCCACTTTCATCGTCTCTGCGTGTTATAATACTGCCCGGTGATTCTGTAGACACCACCATTGGCGCACCGTCGCATGTACCATAGACATTTGCACCAGTGCTGTGGCAGGTGCAGTTCTCTCCATCTGAACGCGGCCTCTGTGGCTGCGGTTGTGCATTTGGAAACGTGGCCACTTTTACTAATACGCCTGCAACATTCCCATAACAAGCCTGCGACACTCCCATAGAACGCCAATGAGATAGACTATTTTCGAGTTCACTTCTAGCCACCTCCCAGTCACCGGCCAGTAATGCCCATCACTTTGCCGACCATTTCTGACACCATCTGTCCGGATCGCGGCAGCAACTTTGTCTGTACAGTCAGGGTAACACATGCACCGTACGGGATTTCTGAATTTTTCGCGCATGCAACGTTACAAGCAATGGCTCAACTCCGAGAACACCGGCACTGCGTGCGGATTGCAAGCGCCTTTGTATCACACCCTGAGTGTCTGTGTGTCCTTGTGCTGGTGCTTCTACCAGCTGTAAATGTGTTGCAGATATTGCACCTAAGGGACCTTAATAACAGAGGGCCTGGTTCACTACGGATCGCTATTGCAATCACAGCTGCGATTACGCACGCCAACCTGCTGCAAAAATATGCTAACGAATGCTATCGCAATGCCGATGCACAGCCAGCATAGAGATGCCCACTGCCGCTAACTCACATCCGTAATACCTTGCGGTCCTGCGTATACATCGGGAACATCGAGTAACATCGGCCCCTCATGCAGAATTACAGCAGCCCTGACTTGTCTCAGAAATTGCTAACCTCGTCGCACGCAGTGTGTACTCAGGCTGCATATGCCGTCACAGTGGCTAATTTATGAACACCCATGTATCGGCGTTCTAACGAACAGGCACGCCTGCATTTCTCCAACCACTCCCCCGTCACCACCCCCAAATGCTGACTACCTGTCAATCACTCTGCGATAGTTTACGGTGCTCTGTGTGATCACAATGTAGCTGTCGTGCATGCACACTGCGCAGTACGCAACAATCGGCCAACTGCGTACGATGTTGCAGTTGCAATCCGTAATAAATCAGGACCAGGGTACGTTACTGGCGCACAGTTGCGCAACTCTAATCCTAATTCCTATTTCATGTGCGGAAGATACCTGAGAGGCCTTAGAGCCCTTATCTACCTGAAATGAGCAACACGGACAAATTGCCTTTTATTTATTAAATGATAAATTGTAATGGGTAACTTCTTCTGAATGGTAAGCTTTCATGCTCGACCGCATATCGCTTCCTCCCAAGGTAAGGAAAAGTAATTGTTGAGATTTGTCCCCAGTTATTAACATTAAAAGACTTTGCACGTAATCCCGTGGCGCAGCGGCTCAGCGCTGAAAGGGCAGGTAGAACGTTTGGCTTTAGTGGGGAAAAAAATGGATTTTTATTTTAGCGTTAATCAGTTCACACTGCCTCCTCTGCACTTAACAATTACAATGAGTACTTAATGCTTGGCCCCAAGCTCGCTACTATTTAAAGGCCGTGTCTGCATATGCCAGGGATGTAAAGGGCCCTTTGAAAGTAAATAATTGAAATAATTAGAGGGACTCAGAAGACTGCCGCACTCCCCTCCATGACGGGTATGGGAATCTCCTTCTGGTGAGGAACAAATTATACCCATATGGTAGTGTCTGTCTCCTTAATGGCAGGGTACCTATATTGACGGGGTGGGAGGGTGGGGGCTGTGACCGTGGTAACTGTAACTCAGCCGATCAGCCACCTCTAGTAGTAAATCCAGTAATAAAGTGACACCGTAAATGTAGCAGTTTCCAAAAACGACAACAGATTTATTTTTTTCATGCTGTAACATTTAATGTCGCTGAAATAAATGTATCACAATGAGGTCAACCCTCCAAATAAAGTAAAAATTGTTTATTGTTGCTACAAAAGTAAATCAAGCTGGGACTCTGGGCCTGATTCAGACCCGGTCGCGAGCGCTGAGCGCTCGCAACCGGGTCCATGGTGGCCCAGAGCGCATGCGCACGACGGAGCCGACTCCGTCGTGCGCATGCGCGAGACCCGGATAGCGACGGGCAATCCGTCGCTCCGGGTCTCGTACCAAAGGGGGCGTGCTGTCGATGTTGAGTGACAGCACGCCCCCTTTGGTGGGCGGGCCGGGGGAGTGGCTGCCCAAACGGAGGCGTTCCCATGTGAACGTTTCCGTTTGGGGGCGGCCCCACTGACATCACGAGTGATGTCAGTAGGAGAGATTCGGGCTCTGTTAGAGCCGAAATCTCTCTGGGGCTTGCGGCAACGAGACCCTACCACAAGGGTCTCGTCGCAAGCCCGATGGTCGCGATGGTCTTGACCATCGCGACCATCTTACTGGCCGCTCGCTATAGCTGTGGGTGGTCACCCACAGCTATGCGACCGGCCGGGAGGCCGTTCTAAAAAAAAAAGAGACCGCTCTGTCAGAGCGACTGGCTCTGAATCAGGCCCTCTGATGGATATATTGGGACTGGTTTAGATGGATGCAGATGTGATTTGGTGGACGCCCGCCTGCAACTTTATGAAAATGCCTCCACATTGCCCGTCCCTGGTGTACATCCATGCGTATGAATGTGCAAGGACTGAGACGCCCACTTACAAGTCCGTATACCCTGTAATACCGCCTGGTGTGTCAGTCGCAACATCGAAACTTGCACCAGCCCTGCAGCAGGGGCTTATTCTACGTCAGAGTACGGCCAGCAATGTGAGTGATTGAGCATCTGACTGCGCACACACTTTAGTGACACGTCCGCGACACTCCTCATAACATGCACAGTACCATGAAATCGCTGAAATCTGGCATGGCGAGCAGGTCTGAATTAGATCAAATGTATTGTGTTTTCCTCCCATCATATTTCTAATTTAACCCCTTAACAGTGCCTTAGCGGGCAAGGTTGAGTCCCATGTGACTGCGCCACGCCGCTGCTTCCTCCGGCTTTTGCAGAGGAGATCCGTTCTGCAATTGTGCACAACAGATCTCCTCTGACCCTCCCCCCCGGACCCCCCAGATGCAGCCATCTGTGACCGCCGACATCACTTCCGGAATCGCGCCCCAGAATGCTGTGCGTAAGGCACTCCGGGGTGCATGTGCCGGAGATCACAGTTGTTCCCCTCCAAGCACTATATGGCTGATCTCTTCCAGTGCAGAGATCAGCTTCAGCAGGGGGGGACTGATGATCAGCCCCCCTGACAAATGCTCCGCTGTGCAATGCATATGGGTAGAGGGGCTGTATACCCATGGGTTTGGGGGGGGTAACCAAGGGGTGGATCTAGCATCAATGGGGTGGGAGAGGGATAATATAGAGAAAGATGATGCTGGAGGGGGGGAGAAGGGGGGTAAAATAATAAAAAAAATAAACATTATATTGGTGACAAGGTAGGAGGAGGGGGGGGCAAAAAATTGCCTTTTTACAGGGAGGAAGGGTTGGTTTAGGATTTTTTACTATTAATGGGGTGTGGGGGGCTATTATTATTAGGACTTATGACCACTGGGGGGTCTATTGCCAACAGGCATGGGACTTTATTTTATAATGGGGGCCTATGGAAATGGGGTGATGGGTTGCAAAACACCCCCTAGATATATGTATTTTTTAAATCAAATATTTAAAAACATTATTAAAAATATTTTTTAAACTTTATTAAATAATACTGTAAAAAAAATACCAACCATTTCTGGGTGTAAAAAAAATCATCAGTTAAGTGGTTAAAGGGGTTTTTCCGCTTCCTCATTTCTTTCATTAATTGACGTCACTGTGCCTTTCTGTAACTTTGACAAGATATATTGCTTTACTGTACGTAGCCTTCTAACTTTCTGCATCTTCCTGTATCAAGGGAACAGCTTTGAGTTGTATCCCAGAGCAACAAAAATGGGAAAAAAAACCCAACAACAACTCTGAATGATGATATAAAGACAGTACTGAAACGCACAGAGCATTGAGCAGAAGATGCAGGAGGCTGTATGCAAAGCCACAACATTAACTCATCTGAAAGTGGAAAACTCTTTAAAGACGGAAACATGTACAGCCCACTGAATAGGAACAGATGCTGAGAACCGCCGCGTACAGACATACAGAACAAGGGAAGTGACACTGGGTGGCTGCTCTGTTCCAAAATCCAGAAACAAATCTTTAAAGACTAGGACTGGGCCTGAAAATCAGGGACAGCTGTCAGCTACGCTGAATTAAAACAACACAACATAAATCTACAGTAAAACAGGGATGATTATCAGGACGGCAGCTAATGGTATTTAGGAATCTACCCTTTATTTCCAAAAGTCCAATGTTTGTACTCTCTTTTTAAACCAATAAGCTTCTTTAAAGCAGACACAAACGAGGTCCAAGTTGATATTCCGAGACTCTGCCGCAGGTTTCTTGCACTAATTTTAGCTGTAGTGCAGGGGAAATGCAGACAGGAAGACGTTCCTGTATCACATACTTGCCTGCTCACAAATTTGCCCCAGGAACTACCCCTTCAAGTCCTCATGGAGAAGAGTTCCACTAAGTCGACCGCTATGGTGTATCCTGGTGAGCGCAATGAATCGGAGAGCTACAGTGTGCACAGAGCCGCAAAAATGGTACTTTAGTGGAATGTAGCCTTTAAATGAGCTAGCAGGGGTGTATATCGCACAGACATGAAGGTATTCCTCATTTTATGTTCCTCATTTAAAGCAGAAATCTAAAATAGAACATTTTATTTTTTCCTTTAATCATTTATTGGCTATTTCACGATTTGCCGCCTAATTAATTTTTTGTCTAAGGCAGTGGTTCCCAAATTGTGTGCCTTGGCACCCTGCGGTGCCTTGAGATACTTGCAGGGGTGCCCCAGATTGGTGGTCCAGCACCAAATCAAATTATTTATGGTCAATGATATGTAAATATGTGGACAAACAGAAGTAAGTGCAAACCTGTCCCCCACCACATAACTGACCTAAGCATGACAGGGCAGCACAATTTACTTCACTATATACAATTTTTTTCTTTTCCTCTGAATTTCTCAATAACAAACTTTTGGCTTAGGGGTGCCGTGAAAACAATTCTGATACTCTAGGGCGCCGTGGTTCAAAACAGTTTGGGAACCACTGGTCTAAGGGATATATTCACTAAAGTGCAGGTTTTTAGAGGTGGAGAATGGATCCAATCAGATTCTAGCTACTCTCCTCTAGAATAGGGTTGGTCAATAAGCGACCCCCCAGCTGTTGTAGAACTACATATCCCAGCATGCCCTGCCACAGTTCTGCTATTTGGCCATGATAAAACTGTTGCAAGGCATGCTGGGTTTGTAGTTCAGCAGAAGCTTGGGGGACGCTTATTGCCCACCCCTGCTCTAGATGGTGCTAGATTAATGATAAGTAGAATCTGTTTGGTTGCTATGGGTAACATCTTCACTTCTAAAAACCGCACTTTAGAAAATATACCCTTAATTCTGCTTACAAAACGCGTTTCACTCTGATTTGATTCCAGCTCTGATTACTTCCTATCCGTCTACAATTTGTGTGGGGTCACTAGACAGCGGAGTGCACTGGGTGGAAGCTAGGGAGTTTTTCAAGCTTAATATTTAGGGGTTATTTAGTGTACGTGCACAATGTTTTAAAATCAATAACTACTAGGTATTTGTCTACTGGGTTCTCCACAAGACATCAATTCCCAAATTGACGCTTACTGAACGAAATTAAAAGGCACAGTGCTCTAGGATGCATCCTGCTGTACTTTCTCCCTCTGTACTAAGGGCCTGATTCAGAGCCGGACGTTCTGACAGAGCGCTCGCTCTGAATCAGGGCCGGGCACTTTTTTTTTCAGAACGGCCTCCTGGCCGCTCGCATAGCTGTGGGTGACCACCCACAGCTATAGCAAGCGGCCATGATGATGGTTGCGATGGTCAAGACCATCACGACCATCGGGCTTGCGACGAGACCCTTGTGGTAGGGCCTTGTTGCCGCAAGTCCCAGAGAGCTTTCGGCTCTAACAGAGCCGAAAGCTCTCCCACTGACATCACTTGTGATGTCGGTGGGGCCGGACCCAGACGGTAGTCGTTCCCATGGAAACGCCTCAGTCTGGGCAGCCACGCCCCCGCCCCGCCCACCAATGGGGGCGTGCTGTCACTCAACATCGACAGTACGCCCCCTTTGGAACGAGACACAGAGCGACGGATTGCCCGTCGCTATCCGGGTCTCGCGCATGCGCACGACGGAGCCGGCTTCATTGTACGCATGCACACTGGCCTACCATCGACCCGGTTGTGGGCGCACAGCGCTTGCGACCGGGTCTGAATCAGGCCCTAAATGTCTAGCACTAGTTTGAAACCTTGCCATGTTTTTTACAGTATAGTGTTGTTTAAGGGGATGCGGTCAGAGTGCTGACCACTGGGATTCTGGCGGTCAGAATGCCGATGCCGAAATCCCGACACTTGTCAGAATACCGGCACTGGCATCCTGACCGCCAGAATCCCGAAGGTAAGTAGGGTTAGGGGCTGGTTAGGGTTAGGTACTAGGGGGAGTGTTAGGTATAGGCTGCAGGGAGGGTTAGGTTTCAGTACTAGGGGGGGGGGACTTAGGTTTACGCACCTGGGAGGGTTAGGGGTTAGGTTAGGCTTACTTACCTGGGGGCATCTGCATTCTAACCTGGTCGGGATGCCAGCGTCTGGATTTTGACCGCCGGGATCCTGAGCGCCGGCATCTTGTACCCAACCCTTCTTTTAGAGGTAGACATATGGGTTTGTGGTGTAAGGATTTGCTCCATAATTTCCATTTATGAGACTGTGGGCTGGATTTAAAGATGGACGCAAATCCCGTCGTGACTGCAATTATGCGTTGTGAGAAAATATGTAAATGTTGCAGCTGCTGGGATTTGTATTGAGATGCTCATTAGTGGTATTTCAACTCTACCACTTGCATACACAGACGGACCATCGGTCGCACATCTCACGCATCATCAGACTTCTGGGAAACCTTATTGTAGCTCAAAACGTCCGTCGCAAGTAAGATGCCCGAGCGTTAACCACTCCTTATATATTCGCAGTCGCAAGCTGCATCACACCCCCAAAACAGTTGCGACACTCCTGCGTTTTAGTCCCCACTCCAGTTACCTCTCCTAAATGGTCACTGTCTGTCAATCACTGCGTCCTAAACTACACTACTGCCATCTCAGGGCCATCACTGCACAAAATTGACATTCATCCACCTTCAAATCAGGGTCTTATGTCACTGCAAAAACAGATTTGTTTAGCATTAAGTACAACTGACAAATGATTTTACATTTTTCATATTTTATTGTAATCTTGGATGGAGATGCATCAGCTCTATCTTTCTTTTCTTCATTATCACTAGCACAAGCCTTGCTTCTTTCCTAGTACAGTGTATTTAGTGTGCTTAGTAATATTCACATTGGCCCTTCTTTGTTGGTGCCAGATTAAGGCTATTCTCTGACTTAAGCAAGGGCGCAGTGCAAAAATTAATTTTTATTATCATGCTGAGGATGACTATCACATATTAGTACAGTACTACATAGTCATTCCACAACTGCAGCGAATAGTTGCTGTTACAGTATTTAATGGTTATTTAAGATATATTTTAATCTCACCACTGCCAGGACCCAAGAAACTGCCCTCAAACATGTATCTAAATAAGGAAAGCTTTAATTTTACAGCCATCATGGACGGCCAGTCCAAGGGGTCTATTTACTAAGCAGTGTTAGGAGACAGAGTGAAAAGTGATAAGGTGCCAGCCAATCAGCTCCCGACTGTCATTTTTCAAACACAGCCTGTGTGATGACAGTTGGGAGCTGATTGGCTGGCACCTTATCACTTTTCACTCTGTCTCCTAACACTGCTTAGTAAATAGACCCCCAAAACTTTTATGTGCTTGACTCTTATATATAAAACCACCACTTTGGCTGAAGCACTTTTTTTCATGCAAGTTGTCTACATAATATTTCTCTCAGGGGACAAAAAATATGTCACCCCATTGCCACGCAATTGCCTGTCGGACCTAATGTGCACCGTGTGCATCTACCACTGTCCCTTTGACACCTCTGCGTGTACCTCTAAATCAGGCGCACTGCGTGGAATGGAACTGCGTACTGCAGCAACCTTTACACACCTGATAATCAGCCTCAAATTGCATCAGGTTTCACCACAACATCACTCATATGCGCTACTAGAGCTTCTTTTTGGACCATAGGTGGAAACCATAGAAAACCCATGCGATGAAGAGGCAAACATCCAAACGGAGCTGGCATTGTGTTAAAGGGGTTAACTCACTCTGTAATTCACAGCCTCCGCACATGGCATCAGTTAAAACAGCTCCATAGAATATGTATATATATAAATAACAACTTGAGCATTAGAATAAAAATCAATAAACATACTACGGTAAAAGTATTTTCTCTGGATGTCAAATCATTTTTCACTTCATGGTGTTCTATTATGTAAATGTATTGTGAAATGTTTACAGTACAGCATTTTTCATGTCTGAGGAGAATGAACAATAGACTTAATATGTACTGCAACTTTTGTATAATTTAGCTTTTGTGTCACGAAGAAGCAATCTTGTCAGCATGTTATTTAACAAAAATTCTCAGCATTTATGTAAAAGGAGCTGGCTCGACCCTTTAGTAAACTTACAAAATTGTGTTTATATAGAACATTAAATGCTGTTTTTTTTATTTTATTTCTGGAAAGCTGGGAAGTCGAGTAGACTAAATTGCCTTCTAGGTTGCTGAACGGTCTCGAGATGTGGCCACTCTTTGTGTTATTGGCTCGGGAGAGCCGGATATGGAAACAGTACCCACCACAGTCACAGTTTTCCTGCAGTGAAATGGAAGCTTTTCAGTAGATATGAGAGTGGTTTGGACAGGACTGGGTTTTATGTGGGCTGAACGTGGTTTGGGTGCAACTGTTTTTAACCAGATTTCTAATCAGTAAGATTGAAAGGCAAGTATCCAGCCCAGTCAGGGCTGGTGCATGATACCTGGATGCCCCAGATGGTCCTACATTCAGGTACCTCCTAACACCCAATCTAGGCAGCATCCTCTATTGTTGTGAATGAGACACCAGTTTATGACTTTATACTGAAACCCAGCACCTCACAGTCAGTCCACTACAAAAAAAGAAGGCACAGTATCCGACAGGCTGTCCACTAACAGGATAACCATCGATGGTTTTTGACCATCGGGGAAAACCACCAATGATTATACCATTGATGGTTCAAGTCTGCGCATGAGCGAACAAAATGAGCCATGGCCGTGCATGGACAACACAGAGAGGCTTTTTTTTAACACCGGAACTCCCCATTAATGGCAAAACCATCGGCCATCGACAGTAAACCATCTGTGGCTTGTAACCATCGATGGCCAATGGCCATTGTTAGCTTCAGAGGTGAGAAGCTCTTCCATGTCAGCAGCCAGCACTCACTATACTACATTACGCCACTCATCCAGTGTTTCTAGTGCCCTCTACACCCTGGTTCCCTGGGCAACTGCTTTGGATCAGGTGGTGATAGTGCACTGTTATTAATGATTTCAAGCAAAGCTGTCAATCAATGTTGCTTTTCAAATTTTCCCAAAAGAAATGATCAATAGGTAAAGCCACTGATTCTCTCCACTAAGATCCATTTCCTTTCAATATGGCAACTCTTCGCAAAGCAGCTGCGTACAAATGTGGCATTGGCCAGGCCCATAAATCTAAACCCAAGTTCCACATCAGAGGGGGGAGGTCAGCAGGTGTGAATGATAAGTGTGAATAGCTAGTGAGACTCGTGAAAAGATGCTCCCTCCATCCCACTGGGAGCAGCAGCCCAGATCATAACGACCTACAGCGAATGAATAGCTCCTCTATGAGACCCCTGATTTATATACATGGGGAGGCTTGTCATAGTATTGCTCAGGGGGAACAAAAAAGTGCTATGTAAAACAGTTAAATGCTCAGTCCAACAAGTGTCGGAAGTTGTGGGAGTCTGTATATTGCATATAAGTGGTAATAAGTCATTACTTTATGTGCAAAATATATTTATTGTCTGCAGAGGATGGGGAATAGCGTAAAGCAAGATATGAAATGTGAGAACAGATTGTAGAACACAAACAGCACATTTCTGCCGTAAGTAGGGAGTAAAATAATCCCTTTTTCTGAACCGTCATTTACTTCTGCCATTACTTAACTTTTCATTATGGCACCGCAGGGAAACAGCTCCCAAGAATTATTATGTTAAACAGCGTTTTCAAGGAAAAATAAAGACAGCATTTTTCCCCCAAAACAAATAACAGGAATATGTATCCTTAGTGTGGAAATGCATACACAGGCATTCAATATTTTAGTAGGCAGAAAAGTTTTCTAAGCCCCGCTTAGCATTGAGGGTCAATCCTCATGATGGTATAGATATAAGTGCTTCACCATTGCTAGAATATATCATTATAGGCTTTGGGATGCAAAGGCATATAGAACGTAAGTAAGCCTAGTTAAAAAGCAGGGAGTGAGAACGAGAAAAGGTAATTACATACAAGTCGCTACCCTTGACAGTTCTCTTTCAAATTCATTCAGCCTAGTATTGAATAGCGATGTGTATACAACACCCACAAGAAACCACGGAGAAAAAAAAATAATGCAACGAGAATTTTAAGGAGATTAGGACTCTATCAAATATAATTCAAGCATCTTGCAGAAATAAAAACTGCTTTACCGGAATTGCTTTAGCTACATGGTACCATTCCCTGGCACGGCGGCTCACCTTTCACCTCTGTATAAGGATTTTGGTGAACGCAAATATTCTACAGCGCCTCTGATCCAGTTCTCACAGCAAAAACAGGGGCTATTATTGTTCAGCTGTAACTGAAAGGCGGTATTTCCACGAAATTAAACATTGACAATTGTATTGCTGCAATAACTGAATCACGCATGACTGGGGGTGACGGAGCTGTGGACGCCGTGGTTAGTCTGATTATCGTGGGTGAGCCCCTAGGAGCTGCTTGTCAGATTATTTTGGGGGAGATGTATCGTGTCTTTGGGGGCGATTCAATTCAGCGTGATGCTGAATAGCCCCGGGAAGGCGTTCCCGGATCTATTCACTTCGCTGCGCTATTAAGTCCGACTAGAACCACTTTAAGTCGGAGAATGCTAGCTACTGCGCCTTAAGCTGGTTGTTTAGTCACGCTAACCAGCGTTCCCTGACTAAAGTGCTAGACGCAAGGATGTTAGTGCCACGCTAAGCTGGAAAACAGCATTGCGGCCAGCACTGAAGTCGGATTTCTGCTCGCACCTCAGGAGCTTGAGCCCGATAGGCAATGCCATCTCTAGTCCAGAGCTTAACCCCATTGAGAACCTCTGGGACAAATTGGAGTGACGGGTGCGTTCTAGGCCGAGTCGACCTCCCATGGGAGCAGCGCAACTGCCAGCAACAGCGGCACCGTCAGTCCTGCCTTCGGGTCCAGGCAGCAATGGGCTCTGCCAATCGGCTCAGGCGCGTCCGTGCTGTGACCTATGGCGATGCTTCGGTGGGACACCAGTGCAGCCTCAGCCTCTCTGAAGCTGCAGTGCTGCTGCTCTGGCTCCTGCTGCCCACGGTTAATGAAGAGGGAGAGGCTGAGAGTTCTCCTCTGCAGTGATGCCAACAGGTCAGGTAAGTCTTTGTTTTTACTGTGGGGTTTTTATCGTGGGTTTTTTTGTTTTTGTTTTTTACTGGAGGGGGGGCCACTGTTGTGTTTTGTTTTGACTGTGGGGGTCATTGTGTGTGTTTTTTCCACTGTGGAGATCAATGTATTTGCTCTTCTATCGGGGTCAGTATTTTATTTTTTCCTGTGGGGGCCAATGTGTGTGCTTTCTTACTGTGGTGGCCCATCTATGGAGGGTGCAGGGCTTGCCCACTTTTTGTAATGTCCTGCCCCCTTTTTTCGGGGTGCACGCAAAGGTACTATCTTATGCTTGGCATTGAAAGATATGATCAAAATACCCATGGGGGGCGCAATTTGTCTGTTGCACTGGGAGCCATATCATCTAGAAACTGCCCTGACTGTAACCATCTCTGGTCAATGCTTCAGAGATTCTTCTTCACGGAGGCAAAAATATTTACCCAATGTCGCTCACGATACCGTCTTCCAGTATTTCCATTCTGTGTTAGTTTTGTGTGGGGGTTTCTTATTTTTTATTTTTTTGTTCATTGTATCCAATTGTTGCAAATGTAACCAGCGATGTCCTTGTCCGCCACTAAACGGACATTAAGGTGGACAGATTCAATTTAACCTGTAGATGAAAGATCAGTACACAGTGTAACCTGATTCCTTGGCAAGCTACAAAATAATATCTGATACATCAGCAAGAGGAATGGAAGGCACAAACCTCTCTGTTGTATTAGAGAAATGCAGGGAATATATAATATAGCCTGTCTGCCTGTCATATTGGCACATATGGCGTACAGCGTCTGTCATTTAGTCACTGTGAGTATAGAAATGCCATATATGCACAGTTTCTGAGCTGGAATAATATAATAAACAGAATAATAAACCCGCGCTTGATAAATACCGTATTATACATTTATACAGGGAACATATATGGTACCAGCTGCATGGAAATATATATGCCCGATCTGTTCTCGCCAGCTGTCTTGACTTCTACAAACCAGTAAACGGATAGCTAGCAAAATGAAAGTATGATACTTTTATGGAAGTATATGGGGGAGATGTACTAAGCCTTATTAGCATAAGGTCCGTATTCAATTTGAGGCGAAATGTCGGAACCGGCGATAATTTATCGCTGATGACATAATTTTCGCCTATTTCAATTATCCCCGTATTCAATTACATTGATTCGATGGTGCGAAAAAAAAAATGCAGAATTGGGGTTTAGGGGTGCAGGCTTAAAAAAATTAGCCTGCACCCTTGGAAATGCCCCCTTAAAACAATCTGTGTCAAAAAAAAGTATTAAAAAAAATCGGGACACCCCAAAAAAATTATTTTAACGTTTGGGGAGAAAAAAAAAAAGGGAACAGTATTTAAAAATAGGGAAATAGGTTCAGGGGTGTTCTGTAAGTATGCGGCAGGTGTTTTCTAGAATAGGATATTAGCGGCAGGTGTTTTTTTGCAGAATTTTGAAAAAAATAGTTTAGGGACTTAAAAATATGCTAGTACCCATTTTCAATGTACCCCAAATATGATGGGACCACTTTTAAAAACGAAAGAAAAACCTAAGTGCTCTTCTGCAACACTTCTTCAATGTCGGGAAAAAAACACCTGCTGCGGCTATTTAAAAACCCGACTTTCTTTTGCAGGCAAAACGGGGGTACCCATAGTGATCCGCCAGGTCTGGACATCTTTAGGGGAGTCCTACAATTATTTTCTGAAAATTCCTGTATTTTTTTACCAAACAAAGTTTCGCCTCTTCCCGATTTCGCCTACTTTGGAATTGATTTCGGGGAATAGCAGGCACGCGCGTGATACTTTTACGCCTGGAAAACAGGCGAAGGAGGCGAAAAGTCCAGCAGGTGAAAAGTCTGGACTTTTTGCCTCAAATTGAATACGGGCCTATGTATCAAGCAGTGAAATGCATTGAGAAGTGAACCAGTGGAGAAGTTGCCCGTAGTAACCAGTCAGCTTCTACCTATTATTTTATAGACTGTACTTTATAAATGCTACTTTAAAGCTGATTTGTTGCTATGGGCAAATTCTTCCCTGGTCTACTTCTCCACGCTTTTCCCTGCTTGATACATAAACCCCTTAGAGTGATAAAGTACTAACCAATCAGCTCCCATACTTGCCTACTTTTTTTTTTTCCTTCTCGGGAGAAGCCCAGGGAGGAGAAGCAGGCAGGCGGCAATGGGCACCCTCGTGGTAAATTGTCGCGATTAGCGCATATTTAAATAGGGGTGGGCCAACTGACACAATTCTTAAAGAATCACATCATTAAGTCCCGCCCCCTACTCGGTGACCCCCGATCGCTGTGGAAATTCTTCCCATTCTGCCCACTTCACTAGGAAGTGGGCAGGAATGCGGGAGAAGTATCTACACTTCCGGGGGTGCAGGGTTGCCCCAAAAAATCGGGAGCCTCCCGCGACTTCCAGGAGAGTAGGCATGTATGTCAGTTCCCAACTGTCAGTTTAAAGTCTGTGTTTAAAAAATGACAGTTAGGAGCTGATTGATTGGTACTTTATCATGTTCCAAGGCGTAGTACAACTCCTCCATATATATACATATACACATAATTGGATGAGTACATAAGGCACTCAGCACAAAAAATTTGAACTCTAGGTGCCAGAATAAAAGAGTAATATAATCCAAGGGATTGACGGCATCCCAGGAGATTACTATAAACATATTTGTTTATTTCATTTCAGAAGCTAAGTTTCAGATCTAGAGTGGGCTCCACTAATCTCAAGAATGCAGTCAAACCTCTAAAAATTGCATTTTCGGGGGTTTGACTGCATTCTGCCGAAGCTTGACCTCGATAGGCAATGCCATCTCTAGATAGTATAATAATATAATATATAATACAATACAAGCCTTTGAACTTCTTTCCGCACAGTTCCCTGAGGGAACCCAATAGGATCTCTCCCAGTGTCCCCTGCGGCTCGCCAAAGGCCGCGCCTGCACAGAAGGATTCCCGGGTCTTCACTCTTATCGTAAGGGCTCTCCCTTGCATAATTCAGGGCTGAAACAAGGATTTTTGTCACCCGGGGCAAGACAGTAATTTGGCGCCCACAAAAGTAATTCCCCCATAGTAATGCCCCCTGCAGCAGTGCCCCTATAGTAATGCCCTCTTCAGAAGTGCACCTATAGTAATGCCCCCTGAGGTAGTGCCCATATGGTAATGCCCCCATAGTAATGCCCCTGTAGTAGTGCCCATATAGTAATGCCCCTGTAGTAGTGCCCATATGGTAATGCCCCCATAGTAATGCCCCTGTAGTAGTGCCCATATAGTAATGCCCCTGTAGTAGAGCCCATATGGTAATACCCCATAGTAATGCCCCTGTAGTAGTGCCCATATAGTAATGCCCCCATAGTAATGCCCCTGTAGTAGTGCCCATATAGTAATGCCCCTGTAGTAGTGCCCATATAGTAATGCCCCTGTAGTAGAGCCCATATGGTAATACCCCATAGTAATGCCCCTGTTGTAGTACCCATATGGTAATGCCCCCATTGTAATGCCCCTGTAGTAGTGCCCATATAGTAATGCCCCTGAAGTAGAGCCCATATGTTAATACCCCATATTAATGCCCCTGTAGTAGTGCCCATATGGTAATGCCCCCAAAGTAATGCCCCTGTAGTGCCGCTTACACAAAAAAAAAAATATTCTTACCTTGAACCCCGCTCCTAATATCCGGTCCGCTCAGCTGGTAATAAAATCTCAGCGGGTGTCTGGCTTGGAGCCCCCCTGCAGCGACGGGCTGGAGGACACTGGCAGCGGGAGCAGCTGCGCACCCGATGCACGTGCACCACTAGCCCCCCCCCCCCCCCACCCAGTTGCGGCCCTGCATAATTACTCATGCAAACTGCATTAATAAACCAGATATAAAAGACAACAATCAGGCGGTAGTGATTAGAAATGTGATAATAGTATCTTTCTCCAGCAGCAACCAATAGGGGTATACTCTACCCCACAAACTCTATACAATACAAAATAAGAGCAGCGGCTTGATCTGAAGGAATAAACTCTCTGCCGGACAGTAAAGTTTAAATACCGGTCTATTCCCGGAAGGTGTAAGTGCAGTATGCGTGCCTCCCAAGCATCGCCATGAGCAGGACCATGCGCTAACCGGGGATAGTCGTCCGGCACAGAGTTTATTCCTTCTGATGAAGCCGCTGAAAGCCGCGCTGGCAGGTGGGGAAATGCGTTAAGGCTATATTTCGTTGCATCATTGGCACACAAGGCGGATTACCCTTTGGACGATAGTATTGGACACACAGAGACCATAGGGAGCGGACATTCTTCAGCCTCTCCACTATATATAAACAGCAGAGATTTAAGGATTATAACCATGGGATTTAAGCATTTTCAGGTGGCTATATAATAAAACACATTGGCTGGCCAGGAGTGGGAACCAGTCGAGACTAAGGACCTCATTCAGAGTCGGTCGTAGCGGCCGCACAGTCGTAAGGGAAAAGGCGTCGGATATTCAAATGATTCCCTCGCAAGTTGCCTCCCTAAATTCAGATCGGTAGCTGGCCGACCAAGGGGAGGAAGAGGTCGGAATTAAAAAAAATACGCTCCCTTCTCGTACGCATTGCACGTCATCTCCGGGCATATAAGGATTAATCGAGATCATCGGGAACCATCGAAACTGGTCGTAGAGCTTAAGGTTGACCATACCCTCTCTTAAGCTCTACGATCATGTCAGTGTAAAAACCTCCCATGTCACATGTGCCATGACACTACTTTGTTAATTATGCACTACCATAAACCGTGTGCACTCCCATAAAACGCCGTTTGCATAGTCAGACACGCCTGCGTTCGGATCTCCACTACCCCGTTTGCAAGCACCTTCCCCTGTTACCACCCACAAACGCCTCCATCTGTCACTCAAACTACTGACCTGGCTGTGTTCAAGGAGAGAGAAAATTCTGATCATAGCGGCTAGTTTGCGCACGCGCATTGCGAACTTTACGCATGCGCAGTATAGCAAACATCGGTGGTGTACGACCGTGCGGACGCAACGACCGACTCTGAATGAGGTCCTAAATACCATTGGGTCCAGTCATGGAATATCCTGTGAGTATATGAAATATTGATAAAAAGGCTATCATAATCTACCTTCTGCATTGACTAAAGGACCAGACTGCCACTTTTTAACCACTGCTGACTGGAAGACAAGACCGCATAAGCCTAATATACTAATATATATATTAAAAAAACTGGGTTTTGAATGCGACACACTCTAAACAAAAACTCTAATTGACCATAAAATCCTGCAGACGTGCAGATCACTATTCAGTCTGTGGTAGAGATCAAATTGGTGATCAATTTATTTTATTTTATTGTACGGGTTATTAACAACCGTCCAGTGTTATAGTAATTTTTTTGCTATATGCATTAATAAACGATGCTAGTATGTATGCACTCAGTGGTGAAATGTATTGCATTCAAAATACGATGCTTCATGTATCCCACCCCTAGTGTTATATTTTCTCAAGCGATACAATGTATATAAGGTTAGTACCGATTGTTTGTATTCTAACCCTGATGACGATAGAGTAAAGTTTCATCTAAATGTTTTAGCAATACATAGGCACACGCAGGGGGGGGGTTCCGGTTGCCTGGAAACCCCCCTCCCCAGCCCATAACCACAATAGAAATTGTAAAATAATAGAATTTACTGCATGTTCTTCTCAGAATCACAAATTAAATAAATAGCACCCCCTGTTGATCTTTTAATATGTGTCAGCCAGTATTAAATACACCTGTGCACCAACTAGGAGATCTGGAAAACATGCAGTTAGGGGTGCAATGCTATAGACCATCAATAGGGTAAATTATTAATATAATATAATACACTATTCAGTGCATAAGAAGACCAATATGTACATATATGCCCAAGGTAGTGCTAGGTTCTTCTGCTGCACCCCCAGATTCCCGGACTTGCTCCAATGCTCTGGAATGGAGCCCCCATCTGAAATAAAAACATTTAGCTCAGGCAGGATGGCCCTACTGCCACATTTAATGGCTTACTGGGATCGCTGGTCTTGGATATGCTGGAATTATGATGCACATTACACTTTGTATGACACATATTAAAGATAGTTAAGTGCTAATTATTCATGGACTGGCCACACTCACTCTAAAATCAAGCATTTGGAAACCCCCCTCTAAAAATCCTGCGTTTGCCACTGTAATACCTGCTTCCTTGAATTATTTTTATCTGAGTGCCGCCAACCAAGTTGCAGTATATATATTTATATATATGTTGATAGTCATGGGCGCTCTCCCGTCTTGCCGACCAAGCTATACACACTTCCCAATCATCCGCTCAAATCATCAGGTCAGTCATCACAACTGGGCTGGCATTTACATTTGTTCCCCCAGTTGTGATGCCAGTGTCGGCAGTTCCTGCGGCCAGTGTGTAGGTGGTTGTCGGTTAGCACACCGGCAGATGTACCGAGATATGTAAGAAATATCGGCATTGGCTGTGCTGCAGGGCCGACTTGATATGTCTGTGAACGACGTCATACACACGGACTAAGCGGTAAGTCGTTCGTCTTCTGTATGACATATTGCATAATGATTGGTTTGGGTACGGGATACCGGGGCTTGGGATCCCAGCGGTCAGAATTCTGACAGGGTCACAATCCTGACAGAAGGGGGTAAGTACTCTCTTTTCTCCCTACCCATCCCCGTAGCCCAAAGCCTAACCCTTACCCCCAGTGCCTAAACCTACCCTCCCTCCCCACAGCCTAAACCCTCCCTCCTAGTGCCTAAACCGAACCTCCCTCCCCGCAGCCTAAACCTAACCCTCGCCCCCAGTGCCTAAACCGAACCTCCCTCCCAGCAGCCTAAACCTAACCCTCACCCCCAGTGCCTAAACCGAACCTCCCTCCCCGCAGCCTAAACCCTCCCTCCTAGTGCCTAAACCTAACCTCCCTCCCCACAGCCTAAACCTAACCCTCACCCCCAGTGCCTAAACCGAACTCCCTCCCCGCAGCCTAAACCTAACCCTTACCCCCAGTGCCTAAACCTAACCTCCCTCCCCACAGCCTAAACCCTCCCCTCCTAGTGCCTAAACCGAACCTCCCTCCCCGCAGCCTAAACCTAACCCTCACCCCCAGTGCCTAAACGTAACCTCGCTCCCCTGCAGCCTAAACCTGACCCTTACCCCCAGTGCCTAAACCTAATCTCCCTCCCCGCAGCCTAAACCGAACCTCCCTCCCCGCAGCCTAAACATAACCCTCCCCTTAGTGCCTAACCCTGATCCCTAACCCTCTCT
The DNA here is from genome assembly GCA_031769625.1 of Taudactylus pleione. Taxonomy (NCBI): domain Eukaryota; kingdom Metazoa; phylum Chordata; class Amphibia; order Anura; family Myobatrachidae; genus Taudactylus; species Taudactylus pleione. Next base: position 2,719,161 of record JAUIMM010001617.1, read on the forward strand.
CTAACCCCAATACTTACCGTCGGGATGCCGGTTTTCCGGATGCCGGTATTCCGGATACCGACGCCAGGATTCTGACTGGATAATAACTACATCCCTAATGTGTACCCAGCTTTAGTTTCAAAGTGAAAAGACTGGGCATGTATTTTCTGAATTCTTAGGCTGATCATTCGTCATTTTGTCTTTTAGTAGCTATATTTCTGTGTGTCTGTGTGTGTGTCTGTGTGTGTATACACAGTATGTGTGTCTGTGTCTGTGTACAGTATATGTGTGTGTGTCTGTGTGTGTATACACAGTATGTGTGTCTGTGTACAGTATGTGTGTCTGTGTCTGTGTACAGTATATGTGTGTGTGTCTGTGTGTGTATACACAGTATGTGTGTCTGTGTACAGTATATGTGTGTCTGTGTGTGTATACACAGTATGTGTGTGTGTATGTGTATGTCTGTGTGTGTATACACAGCATGTGTGTCTGTGTACAGTATGTGTGTCTGTGTCTGTGTACAGTATATGTGTGTGTGTCTGTGTGTGTATACACAGTATGTGTGTCTGTGTACAGTATATGTGTGTGTCTGTGTGTGTATACACAGCATGTGTGTCTGTGTACAGTATATGTGTGTGTGTCCACAACTTTTAATCCAAACAGATCAGAGAGGGAATATTGCACAGTATACTAAACAAAATCACATGTTGTCACTGGCTCGTGGTCAGAGTGTTTGCCGGTGGGAAGGCCTCAGATTACCCAGATGCTTTGCATTGTCTCCACAACTTTCTTAACCGCCATCCGACCAACACAGCTAGAGCTGTACCCAGCGCCGGGGTCCGTTTTCCCATATTAGGATAAGTGCGCCAGCTGTCTAGCATATAACTCAACTTTTCTATTTTTGAAAGAAAATAAGTGCAAGTGTTTTTGCTTTAGCCCAGCTATTTTATTCTCTAAGTTTAACAATAAAATGACGACTCTTTTTATGGGATTCCAAGATTTGTATTATCCTAATGAGGACGTTGCACATATTTGCGTGTTCTTCATTAGTTTGTGACTGACCTTTGGGCCGGATGGAGCAGGAGAGAGGGGCTCGCATGATTGCTTAAATGGGAACATGTTTCAAAATAGAGTTTTTAAGGATTATTGTTAAAAAAAAAAAAGCCAAATACATGAGGTCTTTCTTTTGTTTTTGCAAAACAAAAATTATTAAAGTAATAGCAATAAAATGAAACCATTAATATTTTGGGTGTAACCATCAGCGTTGCACGTATAAGGGACACATGGACAGTAGCTGCCGTCTATATATCTCTGGCCCCCGAGTGGTCTTCTATATGAAATTCTGTTTATTAGGGAAGAGAAATTCAATTACCTGAGAGCAAAGCAGTGCGTAAGGGCAACAGACAGGGATGGACTGGGGCTTTAATTTGGTCCCAGCATTCATGTCGCACGTGTGCACGGAAAAGTGGGCATGGCCATGTTTAATGGGAGTCTGGCCATACCTCACTGAGGTGCACCACGAATAACCAAGATGTGGCCTCACGGCATGCCCCAGTCTGAGAATGCACTGAGGGAGAGCTGCTTGGCCAGGCTTTCACCTGACCATTGCACTTCCTGGCATTTGCTAGAATTGCCTGATGGCCAGTTCGGCTGTGTCAGACAAGAATTGGTGGCGGTCATTCACAGGCGTATGCTTATACTAGAAAATTCAGGGTCCTTTACAATTTTGCTAAGGGTCACGTAACAACTGTGTGAATATGGAGGGGAGGGTCATCAGGACCTTCTCCCGATTAAATTATGTTGCACCAAATTTTCATGGTAGTCACCGAGCCGTGGATTTACCTTTTGTTCATTGCGGACAGCAGGCGTGGAGTGGCCTATACATTAATGGATCTCTGTGCTGTGCTATTCTTGGTAGAGCTTTTGAGCTGTGGGCCTGATTCAGACCCGTTTGCTAGGCTGCGTTCGCACGTAGCCTGCCAATGTTTGCAATATGCGCAGGCGTACAAGAATCAGTGCACATGCGCAAACTAGTCTATGCGATCGGGAAACGTTTGCACCCTGTACATAGACGCCCCACTAGAATGAGTGACAGAATGTGCCGTTTGTGGGCGGTGACAGGAGGTGGTCGATGGAAACGGGGTGTGGTGGTACGAACGCAGGCGTGTCTGTGTGTCTTAACGCTGTTTCAGGGGTGTGCATAATTAAGATGCAGCGTCAGCATACACGTCACATGGCTGAATTACACACTGAAGCAATCGCAGTGCTTGCGGTATGGTATGGTCAGCCACAAGTGATGCGTATGGGTCCGATGTTACTCGATGTTACCGATTGTTGAATATACTTCCTGCAGATGACGTGTATTATTAAGGGAAAGTGGGCGTCTTATGACAGGCTGGTGGGCGTCTAAATTAGGGGTGTGCACCGGCCACTTTTCGTGTTTTGTGTTTTGGTTTTGGATCTGGATCTTTCTTCGTGTTTTGGATCTGGATTGGTTTTGCCAAAACCACCCTTCCGTGTTTTGGGTTCTGGGTTTTGTGTTTTGGATCTGTATTTTTTTTTTAAAAAGCATAAAAACAGCTAAAATCACAGAATTTGTAGGTTTTTCTGCTCCTATGCTATTATTAACCTCAATAACCTTAATTTCCACTCATTTCCAGTCTATTCTGAACACCTCACACCTCACAATAGTGTTTTTATGTCCAAAAGGTTGCACCGAGGTAGCTGGATGACTATGCGAAGCGACACGAGTGGGCGGCACAAACACGTGACCCATCTAGGCGTGATACTGCAGTGGCAGACAGGATGGCAGTTTGAAAAACTAGGCCCCAAACTGTACATAATGCAAAGAAAAAAAAGAGGTGCAAGATGGAATTGTCCTTGGGCCCTCCCACCAACCCTTATGTTGTATAAACAGGACATGCACACTTTAACAAACCAATCATTTCAGCGCCAGGGTCTGCCACACAATTGTGGCTGATATGATTGGTTCATTTGGGCCCCCACAAAACAAGCTGGCAATTAATGTGTCCCTGCACAAACTGGCTCTACGGAGGCAAGATGTCATCCTCATCCTCCTCATCCACCGATTCCTCACCCTCTTCAGTGTGTACATCCTCATCCTCACAAAGTATTAACTCGTCCCCACTTGAATCCACCACCACAGGTCCCCCTGTACGTTCTGGAGGCTGGTCTCCCTGGAAGAGCTGATAATTCATTTTGATGAACATCATCTTCTCCACATTCTGTGGAAGCAGCCTCCTACGCCTTTCGCTGACAAGGTTCCCGGCTGCACTAAACACTCTTTCGGAGTACACACTGGAGGGGGGGCAACTCAGGTAAAATAGAGCCAGTTTGTACAGGGGCCTCCAAATTGCCTCTTTTTCCTGCCAGTACAGGTATGGACTGTCTGACATGCCTACTTGGATGCTGTCACCGATGTAATCCTCCACCATTCTGTCAATGGTGACAGTATCATATGCAGTGACAGTAGACTTGTCAGAAATTGTTGCCAGGTCCTTCAGTCCGGACCAGATGTCCAAACTTGGTCCTGCCTGCCCTGCATCACCGCCAGCGGGTTGCTTAGGATACCTAAGTTTTTTCCTGGCAACCCCTGTTGCGGGAGAAAATGAAGAAGGAGCTGTTGACGTGTCAAGTTCCGCTTCAGCTGACAGTGTGTTCACCAGCAGGTCTTTGCACCTCTGCAGGCTTGTGTCGGCCGGAAAGAGAGACACCACATAGGCTTTAAACCTAGGATCGAGCACGGTGGCCAAAATGTAGTGGTCTGATTTCAACAGATTGACCACCCTGGAATCCTGGCAAAGCGAATGAATGGCTTCATCGACAAGTCCCACATGCCGAGCGGAATCGCTGCGTCTTAGCTCCTCCTTCACTTTCTCCAGCTGCTTCTGCAAAAGCCTGATGAGGGGAATGACCTGACTCAAGCTGGCAGTGTCTGAACTGACTTCACGTGTGGCAAGTTCGAAGGGCTAGAGAACCTTGCACAACACGGAAATCATTCTCCACTGCGCTTGAGTAAGGTGCATACCCCCTCCTTTGCCTATGTCATAGGTGGATGTATAGGCTTGAATGGCCTTTTGCTGCTCCTCCATCCTCTGAAGCATATAGAGGGTTGAGTTCCACCGCGTCACAACCTCTTGCTTCAGGTGATGGCGGGGCAGGTTCAAGAGTGTTTGCTGGCGCTCCAGTCTTCGGCACGCAGTCGCTGAATGGCGAAAGTGGCCAGAAATTTTTCGGGCCACCCAAAGTGTCTCCTGCACGCCCCTGTCACTTTTCAGAAAATTCTGCACCACCAAGTTTATTGTGTGAGCAAAACATGGGACGTGCTGGAATTTGCCCAGATGTAATGCCCGCACAATATTGGTGGCGTTGTCAGATATCACAAATCCCCAGGAGAGTCTAAGTGGGGTAAGCCACTGGGCGATGATTTCCCTCAGTTTCTCTAAGAGGTTGTCGGCGGTGTGCCTCTTACTGAAACCGGTGATACACAGCGTAGCCTGCCTTGGAAGGAGCTGGCGTTTCTGAGATGCTGCGACTGGTGACGCTGCTGCTGTTGCTGCGTAAGGTGATACATCTACCCAGTGGGCTGTCACAGTCATATAGTCCTTAGTCTGCCCTGTTCCACTTGTCCACATGTCCGTGGTTAAGTGGGCATTGGGTACAACGGCATTTTTCAGGCCACTGAGGACACTTTTTCTGACGTTTCTGTACAGTCTCGGTATCGCCTGCCTAGTGAAGTGGAATCTAGACGGGATTTGGAACCGGGGACACACTACCTCCAGCAATTGTCTAAATCCCACTGCACTAATGGCGGATACCGGACGCACGTCTAACACCAACATAGCAGTCAAGGCCTCAGTTATACGTTTTGCTTCAGGATGACTGCTGCCGTACTTCATCCTCCTCGCTAAGAACTGTTGGAGGGTCAATTGTTTAGTAAAAGTAGTGGTGTTCCTACTTCCTCTCTGGGATGATGAATGACTCCCAGCAGCAGCAACAGCAGCAGCGGCAGCAGGAGGCGTAGCAATGCAGGATCCTCCGGAGGAATCCGGGATAGGAGAGTTAGTCATGCCAGTGACATGGCCTGCAGGACTACTTCCGATCCTGACTAAGGAGGAAATTGACGAGGAGGGAGTTGACGGTGTGGTTTGCAGGCGCTTGGATACAACAGGACAACGGGATTTAGGTGTCCCTGGACTGCTTACGGTCTTAGCCAAAGTTTCTGAACTTGACAGTAACTTATTATGAACGCGCTGCAGGTGCCTTATAAGATAGGATGTTCCTAGGTGGTTAATGTCCCTACCCCTACTTATTCCACCTTTACATAAGGTACATATGGCAAGACAGTTGTTGTCCGGATTTGGATAGAAATATTGCCAGACCAAAGAGGTGGAATGTTTGGTCTTCTGCCCAGGCATAACCGTGATGGGCTTTTTCATCCCACGGACAACAACTGTCTCCCCCGGAGCCTGATTTAAACAAACCACATCACCATCAGAATCCTCCTCGCCAACTTCCTCCTCAGCGCCAGCTATACCAGTATCCTCATCCTGTTGTACTTCAACAGTGACATCTTCAATTTGCATATCAGCAAGTGGACTGTGGGTGCTCCTTTCAGCACTTGCAGGGGGCGTGCAAATGGTGGAAAGAGCCACCTCTTCCCGTCCAGTGCTGGGAAGGTCAGGCATCGCAACCACCACCACACTTGGACTCTCCTTGGGGATTTGTGATATCTTCTTAGAAAGCACAGTTCTTCGCTGTGCTTTTGCCAGCTTAACTCTTTTGATTTTTTTAGTGGGAGGAGGGCTTCCATCGTCATGTGAAGCTGAACCACTAGTCATGAACATACTAGGGATCGACCTTAGCCGTTCCTTGCCACTCCGTGTCGTAAATGGCATATTGGCAAGTTTACGTTTCTCTTCAGCTGATTTAAATGTTTTTTTCAAGGTCATTTTCCTGAACTTTGTCATTTGGGATTGTATGTGCCCTCTATTATGACATTGGGCATCGGCCTTGGCAGACGACGTTGATGGCATGTTATCATCTATGTCATGACTAATGAAAGCAGCTTCAGCACTAGGAGGAAGTGGTTCTTGATCTTTCTCTATTTTATTTTTATCGGAGAAAGTTTGGTCCTCCATTTATGTTATATCAATTTGATATATACGTGCGGTTAAACACAGAAAATATTTTTTTATTTTTGCTGGAGAGTAGTGCACTTTGTGGGTTACACCAGCCTTTAAGAAATGAGCCAGCCGGCTCTTTACTTATGGGACACAGGCGCACGCTTGGCGCTGCTCCTTTGTTGATGCACGTGCGGCTACTGCGCACACAATTCACAAACACAGAAAATAATTTTTTTTTGGTTTGGACTGGAGTGTACTTTGGGGGTTACAGCACCCTTTAACGGTCAAGCCAGCCGGCCCTTTACTTATGACACAGGCGCACGCTTGGCACTACTTTGTTGATGCACGTGCGGCTACTGCGCACACAATTCACAAACACACAAAAAATATAATTTTTTTGGTTTGAACTGGAGTGTACTTTGGGGGTTACAGCACCCTTTAACGGTCAAGCCAGCCGGCCCTTTACTTATGACACAGGCGCACGCTTGGCACTACTTTGTTGATGCACGTGCGGCTACTGCGCACACAATTCACAAACACAGAAAATAATTTTTTTTTTGGTTTGGACTGGAGTGTACTTTGGGGGTTACAGCACCCTTTAACGGTCAAGCCAGCCGGCCCTTTACTTATGACACAGGCGCACGCTTGGCACTACTTTGTTGATGCACGTGCGGCTACTGCGCACACAATTCACAAACACAGAAAATTATTTTTTTTTTGGTTTGGACTGGAGTGTACTTTGGGGGTTACAGCACCCTTTAACGGTCAAGCCAGCCGGCCCTTTACTTATGACACAGGCGCACGCTTGGCACTACTTTGTTGATGCACGTGCGGCTACTGCGCACACAATTCACAAACACACAAAAAATATAATTTTTTTAGCACTTGGGGGGAGCACCCCTGATGGACAGAGCACCCCCTGGACAACACTACAGCACCCCTTTAGGACTGGGACACTGCACAGAACTTTGGAGTGGACACAGCCCCTATGGAGAACTGACTGCACAACACAGTCCAGCCAGCCCCTATGGACTTTGAAGTAGTGGACACAGCCCCTATTAACAACAGCAGCACAGCACAACACAGCCAGCCCCTATGGACTTTGAAGTAGTGGACAACAGCAGAACAGCGCAGCACAGCACAGCACAACACTACTCTGCACTACACTACACTACACTACACAGCCCAGCCAGCCCTAACTCCCACCCTCCCTCTTCACTGTCCACAGCCGAGTGAGAAAATGGCGCCGACGCGGGTACCTTATATAGGTTCCAAAACCCGCGAGACTCGGAAGGCGGGATGATGACGTTTTGCCTCGATTTCAGATCCGAGTCAGGCGGGAAAAGTCGAGCCTGACTCGGATCTGCCTCGGATCGGGGGCGCTTGGGGGGGTTCGGATTTCAGAAATCCGAACCCGCTCACCCCTAGTCTAAATACATACCGCAATAGCACAGCAAGACATAGTGGGCGTGCTAATGTCTTGCCGTGCGATTGCGGGATTTGCATACTTTGGCTGCGTGCAAACGTATCTAGTGAACGGGTCTGAATCAGGCCCTGTGTTCCAAATGGAGGAATCGCTTGAACCATGAAGCTATCTTACATAGATAGCAACTCATTTGATTGATTAGCTGAATTCTGATGCATATTGACAAAAAAAATAACTGCCAATGTGTATGATCCAGGCGTATTTTATGTTGACTTATATAGATGGTCCTAGCAAACTCCAAATTACATAAAGAAGCCAATTATTACTGATGCACAGATCAGCGCCTAATTCAACGCGTATTTCTCACAAGTCTCTTGTGATTTTCTGTACATCCCTAACTTGCAAAACATATTAGATTATTTTCCCTGCAAATGAAATGAAAAGCAGTCCACTAACCCCACAACAAAGATTTACTTGTTTTTACCTTTCAATATGATAATATTTTGTTCTAGCAATATTACGTTGTGATGCAGTTTTATAGATTGCTAAGCTTTTAATTTCCTGATTATTTCCACAGTGGGAGATTCAGCTCAATTTCTACCGAGAACCTTATATCTTTTCCTGTTATATTTTTATTACACCCGGAAGCAACAATAATTGCCATTACTGGGCAAAGCGGAGATGAAGCATTCTGTCCCCAAAGACCAAAACAATCTCAAAATATTTTCTTTCTCTTGTAAATTAATTGCAGGGTCCCATATTATATTCAGTGGAGTCATTTTATTTGCTTCCTTGAAATAAATAGAACATTATCTGCGGGGAATAGAGCCCAGCGCTGTTATTACATCATGTTGGTTTTACCAACTTGCTTAGCGCAAAATCTTTGAAAGCACCAAGAGTAAATCTTACAGTGGGACTAAAGTGATTTTATAAAAACATTCCAGCATGCAGGAAGTGGTCCTGGGACTTTAATAAATCCTGACATTACCGTGTTCCTGGAGCCTGACATTACCGTGTTCCTGGAGCCTGACATTACCGTGTTCCTGGAGCCTGAAATGTGACTCGCATCCCATTTTATTATGTATAAATAAAGTTAACAGTTGCCTGGGACCCTCCTTCCCTGCTGCCCGTCATCTTTAGCTCCATTTCCACCAAGGAAGAGTCGGTACTGCATATAAACTTGAAAAGAACACAGCAGCCGTTTCTCTCTACATCCCAAAAGCGCTACGGTCGCAGTGCAGTCCAAAATGGCCCAAGACGGTGTTGCTGCTCATGCTTAATGGTGCATACACACGGTACGATCTGTACCACCACCAACTTGAAAGATATCTTTCAGTGAAGTCATCCTGCCACATCTCTGAACGGGCAAAGTTGATGATATCGTCGGAGTTGGCGTGCATGCATGGACGATGAACGATATCTTTATCGTCCATGCGGGAACGCACATCGTTGGTCATTGACAGCTTGGTCAGTACATAAAAATGAACGATATGAACGATATTAATGATATAATTATCGTTCAGTTTTATCGCACCTTAAGGCTCACAGGGTGGTTTCACATTGGGCAGGGGTGCAGAGAGGGGGGTGGGGTGGGTACTATTTACCCGGGCACTGGCCTGTTGAAGGGGTCAGGTGGGGGGCCCGGGTCCTGCAACCCGCTCCCCGCCACTGCCGTTGTTATGTTCGGGCAGGGGGAGAGGGGACTGACTGCCTCTCTCCCCAGCACACACGCTGCTGTCAGCTGTGTGCTGGCTAGGGAGAGCGGATGCTGCAGCGATTGAGCCCCCACCCCCGGACCCCTGCATCCCCTGTGTGCCGCAAACATATTATTTTTATAGAGGGGGTCTGGCCACACCTCCCTGGTTGACCATGCCCCCTCCCTGTACCTGGGCCCGGCAGAGCACTCGGCAGCCCTGACATAGGGAAATTTCAGCATTTATAACTGAGATCCCACAGGACACACAAACCCTGAGGGTGCAGAAGAATCACAGATTTATGGGTAGTTCCCCACAGCCCGGGAAGAGTGGCCGGATCTTATGCATCCTGCCCACTTCCTAGCAGTGAGGGCTTACAATAATCACAACAATAATAAAATAAAACTCTGTTCTGTATGTCAGTACGGCATGGGAGTGAAGGTAGCAGTAGTTGACTGGGTGAGACAGAGAGGTGCTGATTACAGAGGGGGCATGACTGAGATCAGAAGGCGGGAAGCACATGACAAGGGTGGTACTGTATTAGAAAGTATACAGGAGTGGCAAGGAGAGCAATATGAGGTAATGTATAGTACAGGATAAGGGCAGCTTTGCTCATGGCCCATGGAAGCACAATAACCTAGCACACTTGCTGTGCCAGCCCTTCGGATCTGGAACCTGCCAGGCTGCACACCAGGTGCCATTGATGACCTCACAGCCAAGACCATAAAAGTGCCCCTTGACCTGTGCATACCCGTCTGGATGGTGTAAGCCTGGCATGTTTTAGAAACAAGTGTGCAGACTGCCGCGGTATGTGACAGTAACCCTGAAATCCCATATTCTCATCTTTTTTCTTGTATGCAAATCAGTGACCTGCACATGTCTCTCTCCCTCTCTCTCTCTGTAAAGATAGCGTTACTCTCACCGCATCCAAGCCCTGGAATGTATCGCATTCTGGAACTTGGAGCATATGCGGTAAGCGCCCAAACCTCTGAATACATCATTTTTGGAGGTTTGACCGCAATAAACGCAATGGTGCATCCAGCCCTATGAGACATTTGCATTCATTGGGCGGGATGTACTAAGTAGGGGTGTGCACCGGCCACTTTTCGTGTTTTGTGTTTTGGTTTTGGATCTGGATCTTTCTTCGTGTTTTGGATCTGGATTGGTTTTGCCAAAACCACCCTTCCGTGTTTTGGGTTCTGGGTTTTGTGTTTTGGATCTGTATTTTTTTGAAAAAAAGCATAAAAACAGCTAAAATCACAGAATTTGTAGGTTTTTCTGCTCCTATGCTATTATTAACCTCAATAACCTTAATTTCCACTCATTTCCAGTCTATTCTGAACACCTCACACCTCACAATAGTGTTTTTATGTCCAAAAGGTTGCACCGAGGTAGCTGGATGACTATGCTAAGCGACACGAGTGGGCGGCACAAACACGTGACCCATCTAGGAGTGACACTGCAGTGGCAGGCAGGATGGCAGTTTGAAAAACTAGGCCCCAAACTGTACATAATGCAAAGAAAAAAAGAGGTGCAAGATGGAATTGTCCTTGGGCCCTCCCACCCACCCTTATGTTGTATAAACAGGACATGCACACTTTAACAAATCAATCATTTCAGCGCCAGGGTCTGCCACACAACTGTGGCTGAAATGATTGGTTCGTTTGGGCCCCCACAAAACAAGCTGGCAATTAATGTGTCCCTGCACAAACTGGCTCTACGGAGGCAAGATGTCATCCTCATCCTCCTCATCCACCGATTCCTCACCCTCTTCAGTGTGTACATCCTCATCCTCACAAAGTATTAACTCGTCCCCACTTGAATCCACCACCACAGGTCCCTCTGTACCTTCTGGAGGCTGGTCTCCCTGGAAGAGCTGATAATTCATTTTGATGAACATCATCTTCTCCACATTCTGTGGAAGCAACCTCCTACGCCTTTCGCTGACAAGGTTCCCGGCTGCACTAAACACTCTTTCGGAGTACACACTGGAGGGGGGGCAACTCAGGTAAAATAGAGCCAGTTTGTACAGGGGCCTCCAAATTGCCTCTTTTTCCTGCCAGTACAGGTATGGACTGTCTGACATGCCTACTTGGATGCTGTCACCGATGTAATCCTCCACCATTCTGTCAATGGTGACAGTATCATATGCAGTGACAGTAGACATGTCAGAAATTGTTGCCAGGTCCTTCAGTCCGGACCAGATGTCCAAACTTGGTCCTGCCTGCCCTGCATCACCGCCAGCGGGTTGCTTAGGATACCTAAGTTTTTTCCTGGCAGCCCCAGTTGCGGGAGAAAATGAAGAAGGAGCCGTTGACGTGTCACGTTCCGCTTCAGCTGACAGTGTGTTCACCAGCAGGTCTTTGCACCTCTGCAGGCTTGTGTCGGCCGGAAAGAGAGACACCACATAGGCTTTAAACCTAGGATCGAGCACGGTGGCCAAAATGTAGTGGTCTGATTTCAACAGATTGACCACCCTGGAATCCTGGCAAAGCGAATGAAGGGCTTCATCCACAAGTCCCACATGCCGAGCGGAATCGCTCCGTCTTAGCTCCTCCTTCACTTTCTCCAGCTGCTTCTGCAAAAGCCTGATGAGGGGAATGACCTGACTCAAGCTGGCAGTGTCTGAACTGACTTCACGTGTGGCAAGTTCGAAGGGCTGAAGAACCTTGCACAACACGGAAATCATTCTCCACTGCGCTTGAGTCAGGTGCATACCCCCTCCTTTGCCTATGTCATAGGTGGATGTATAGGCTTGTATGGCCTTTTGCTGCTCCTCCATCCTCTGAAGCATATAGAGGGTTGAGTTCCACCGCGTCACAACCTCTTGCTTCAGGTGATGGCGGGGCAGGTTCAAGAGTGTTTGCTGGCGCTCCAGTCTTCGGCACGCAGTCGCTGAATGGCGAAAGTGGCCAGAAATTTTTCGGGCCACCCAAAGCGTCTCCTGCACGCCCCTGTCGCTTTTCAGAAAATTCTGCACCACCAAGTTTATTGTGTGAGCAAAACATGGGACGTGCTGGAATTTGCCCAGATGTAATGCCCGCACAATATTGGTGGCGTTGTCAGATATCACAAATCCCCAGGAGAGTCTAAGTGGGGTAAGCCACTGGGCGATGATTTCCCTCAGTTTCTCTAAGAGGTTGTCGGCGGTGTGCCTCTTACTGAAACCGGTGATACACAGCGTAGCCTGCCTTGTAACGAGCTGGCGTTTCTGAGATGCTGCTACTGGTGACGCTGCTGCTGTTGCTGCGTAAGGTGATACATCTACCCAGTGGGCTGTCACAGTCATATAGTCCTTAGTCTGCCCTGTTCCACTTGTCCACATTTCCGTGGTTAAGTGGACATTGTGTACAACGGCATTTTTCAGGACACTGAGGACACTTTTTCTGACGTTTCTGTACAGTCTCGGTATCGCCTGCCTAGTGAAGTGGAATCTAGACGGGATTTGGAACCGGGGACACACTACCTCCATCAATTGTCTAAATCCCACTGCACTAATGGCGGATACCGGACGCACGTCTAACACCAACATAGCAGTCAAGGCCTCAGTTATACGTTTTGCTTCAGGATGACTGCTGTCGTACTTCATCCTCCTCGCTAAGGACTGTTGGAGGGTCAATTGTTTAGTAAAAGTAGTGGTGTTCCTACTTCCTCTCTGGGATGATGAACGACTCCCAGCAGCAGCAGCAACAGCAGCAGCGGCAGCAGTAGGCGTAGCAATGCAGGATCCTCCGGAGGAATCCCGGATAGGAGAGTCAGTCATGCCAGTGATATGGCCTGCAGGACTACTTCCGATCCTGACTAAGGAGGAAATTGACGAGGAGGGAGTTGACGGTGTGGTTTGCAGGCGCTTGGATACAACAGGACAACGGGATTTAGGTGTCCCTGGACTGCTTACGGTCTGAGCCAAAGTTTCTGAACTTGACAGTAACTTTTTATGAACGCGCTGCAGGTGCCGTATAAGGGAGGATGTTCCTAGGTGGTTGACGTCCCTACCCCTACTTATTTCACCTTTACATATGGTACATATGGCAAGACAGTTGTTGTCCGGATTTGGATAGAAATATTGCCAGACCAAAGAGGTGGAATGTTTGGTCTTCTGCCCAGGCATGACCGTGATGGGCTTTTTCATCCCACGGACAACAACTGTCTCCCCCGGAGCCTGATTTAAACAAACCACATCACCATCAGAATCCTCCTCGCCAACTTCCTCCTCAGCGCCAGCTACACCAGTATCCTCATCCTGTTGTACTTCAACAGTGACATCTTCAATTTGCATATCAGCAAGTGGACTGTGGGTGCTCCTTTCAGCACTTGCAGGGGGCGTGCAAATGGTGGAAAGAGCCACCTCTTCCCGTCCAGTGCTGGGAAGGTCAGGCATCGCAACCACCACCACACTTGGACTCTCTTTGGGGATTTGTGATATCTTCTTAGAAAGCACAGTTCTTCGCTGTGCTTTTGCCAGCTTAACTCTTTTGATTTTTTTAGTGGGAGGAGTGCTTCCATCGTCATGTGAAGCTGAACCACTAGTCATGAACATACTAGGGATCGACCTTAGCCGTTCCTTGCCACTCCGTGTCGTAAATGGCATATTGGCAAGTTTACGTTTCTCTTCAGCTGATTTAAATGTCTTTTTCAAGGTCATTTTCCTGAACTTTGCCATTTGGGATTGTATGTGCCCTCTACTATGACATTGGGCATCGGCCTTGGCAGACGACGTTGATGGCATGTTATCGTCTATGTCATGACTAGTGGCAGCAGCTTCAGCACTAGGAGGAAGTGGTTCTTGATCTTTCTCTATTTTATTTTTATCGGAGAAAGTTTGGCCCTCCATTTATGTTATATCGATTTGATATATACGTGCGGCTAAACACAGAAAATAAATTTTTTTTTGGTTCGGACTGGAGTGTACTTTGTGGGTTACAGCACCCTTTAACGGTCAAGCCAGCCGGCCCTTTACTTATGACACAGGCGCACTCTTGGCACTACTTTGTTGATGCACGTGCGGCTACTGCGCACACAATTCACAAACACAGAAAATAATTTTTTTTTGGTTTGGACTGGAGTGTACTTTGGGGGTTACAGCACCCTTTAACGGTCAAGCCAGCCGGCCCTTTACTTATGACACAGGCGCACGCTTGGCACTACTTTCTTGATGCACGTGCGGCTACTGCGCACACAATTCACAAACACAGAAAATAATTTTTTTTGGTTTGGACTGGAGTGTACTTTCGGGGGTTACAGCACCCTTTAACGGTCAAGCCAGCCGGCCCTTTACTTATGACACAGGCGCACGCTTGGCACTACTTTGTTGATGCACGTGCGGCTACTGCGCACACAATTCACAAACACAGAAAATAATATTTTTTTGGTTTGGACTGGAGTGTACTTTCGGGGGTTACAGCACCCTTTAACGGTCAAGCCAGCCGGCCCTTTACTTATGACACAGGCGCACGCTTGGCACTACTTTGTTGATGCACGTGCGGCTACTGCGCACACAATTCACAAACACAGAAAATAATTTTTTTTTAGGTTTGGACTGGAGTGTACTTTCGGGGGTTACAGCACCCTTAACGGTCAAGCCAGCCGGCCCTTTACTTATGACACAGGCGCACGCTTGGCACTACTTTGTTGATGCACGTGCGGCTACTGCGCACACAATTCACAAACACAGAAAATAATTTTTTTTGGGTTTGGACTGGAGTGTACTTTCGGGGGTTACAGCACCCTTAACGGTCAAGCCAGCCGGCCCTTTACTTATGACACAGGCGCACGCTTGGCACTACTTTGTTGATGCACGTGCGGCTACTGCGCACACAATTCACAAACACAGAAAATAATTTTTTTTTTGGTTTGGACTGGAGTGTACTTTCGGGAGTTACAGCACCCTTAACGGTCAAGCCAGCCGGCCCTTTACTTATGACACAGGCGCACGCTTGGCACTACTTTGTTGATGCACGTGCGGCTACTGCGCACACAATTCACAAACACAGAAAATAATTTTTTTTTGGTTTGGACTGGAGTGTACTTTCAGGGGTTACAGCACCCTTTAACGGTCAAGCCAGCCGGCCCTTTACTTATGACACAGGCGCACGCTTGGCACTACTTTGTTGATGCACGTGCGGCTACTGCGCACACAATTCACAAACACAGAAAATAATTTTTTTTTGGTTTGGACTGGAGTGTACTTTCGGGGGTTACAGCACCCTTTAACGGTCAAGCCAGCCGGCCCTTTACTTATGACACAGGCGCACTCTTGGCACTACTTTGTTGATGCACGTGCGGCTACTGCGCACACAATTCACAAACACATAAAATAATTTTTTTTTAGGTTTGGACTGGAGTGTACTTTCGGGGGTTACAGCACCCTTAACGGTCAAGCCAGCCGGCCCTTTACTTATGACACAGGCGCACGCTTGGCACTACTTTGTTGATGCACGTGCGGCTACTGCGCACACAATTCACAACCACAGAAAATAATTTTTTTTTGGTTTGGACTGGAGTGTACTTTCGGGGGTTACAGCACCCTTTAACGGTCAAGCCAGCCGGCCCTTTACTTATGACACAGGCGCACGCTTGGCACTACTTTGTTGATGCACGTGCGGCTACTGCGCACACAATTCACAAACACAGAAAATAATTTTTTTTTAGGTTTGGACTGGAGTGTACTTTCGGGGGTTACAGCACCCTTAACGGTCAAGCCAGCCGGCCCTTTACTTATGACACAGGCGCACGCTTGGCACTACTTTGTTGATGCACGTGCGGCTACTGCGCACACAATTCACAAACACAGAAAATATTTTTTTTTTTGGTTTGGACTGGAGTGTACTTTCGGGGGTTACAGCACCCTTAACGGTCAAGCCAGCCGGCCCTTTACTTATGACACAGGCGCACGCTTGGCACTACTTTGTTGATGCACGTGCGGCTACTGCGCACACAATTCACAAACACAGAAAATAATTTTTTTTTTGGTTTGGACTGGAGTGTACTTTCGGGGGTTACAGCACCCTTAACGGTCAAGCCAGCCGGCCCTTTACTTATGACACAGGCGAACGCTTGACACTACTTTGTTGATGCACGTGCGGCTACTGCGCACACAATTCACAAACACAGAAAATAATTTTTTTTTGGTTTGGACTGGAGTGTACTTTCAGGGGTTACAGCACCCTTTAACGGTCAAGCCAGCCGGCCCTTTACTTATGACACAGGCGCACGCTTGGCACTACTTTGTTGATGCACGTGCGGCTACTGCGCACACAATTCACAAACACAGAAAATAATTTTTTTTTGGTTTGGACTGGAGTGTACTTTCGGGGGTTACAGCACCCTTTAACGGTCAAGCCAGCCGGCCCTTTACTTATGACACAGGGGCACTCTTGGCACTACTTTGTTGATGCACGTGCGGCTACTGCGCACACAATTCACAAACACAGAAAATAATTTTTTTTTAGGTTTGGACTGGAGTGTACTTTCGGGGGTTACAGCACCCTTAACGGTCAAGCCAGCCGGCCCTTTACTTATGACACAGGCGCACGCTTGGCACTACTTTGTTGATGCACGTGCGGCTACTGCGCATACAATTCACAAACACAGAAAATAATTTTTTTTTGGTTTGGACTGGAGTGTACTTTCGGGGGTTACAGCACCCTTTAACGGTCAAGCCAGCCGGCCCTTTACTTATGACACAGGCGCACGCTTGGCACTACTTTGTTGATGCACGTGCGGCTACTGCGCACACAATTCACAAACACAGAAAATAATTTTTTTTTAGGTTTGGACTGGAGTGTACTTTCGGGGGTTACAGCACCCTTAACGGTCAAGCCAGCCGGCCCTTTACTTATGACACAGGCGCACGCTTGGCACTACTTTGTTGATGCACGTGCGGCTACTGCGCACACAATTCACAAACACAGAAAATAATTTTTTTTTTGGTTTGGACTGGAGTGTACTTTCGGGGGTTACAGCACCCTTAACGGTCAAGCCAGCCGGCCCTTTACTTATGACACAGGCGCACGCTTGGCACTACTTTGTTGATGCACGTGCGGCTACTGCGCACACAATTCACAAACACAGAAAATATATTATTTTTTTAGCACTTGGGGGGAGCACCCCTGATGGACAGAGCACCCCCTGGACAACACTACAGCACCCCTTTAGGACTGGGACACTGCACAGGACTTTGGAACTGACTGCACAACACAGTCCAGCCAGCCCCTATGGACTTTGAAGTAGTGGACACAGCCCCTATTAACAACAGCAGCACAGCACAACACAGCCAGCCCCTATGGACTTTGAAGTAGTGGACAACAGCAGCACTACACTACACTACACTACACAGCACTAACTCCCACCCTCCCTCTTCACTGTCCACAGCCGAGTGAGAAAATGGCGCCGACGCGGGTACCTTATATAGGATCCAAAACCCGCGAGACTCGGAAGGCGGGATGATGACGTTTTGCCTCGATGTCAGATCCGAGTCAGGCGGGAAAAGTCGAGCCTGACTCGGATCGGACTCGGATCGGGGGGGCTCGGGGGGGTTCGGATTTCAGAAATCCGAACCCGCTCACCCCTAGTACTAAGCATCGCTTTCGCGACGCGGTACATCCCATATCTGGTCGGGTACATACCACCATTGATTACCGAGGTATGTACCTAGAAATATGATTTACATTGCAAAGGACAGCTCTCCCGATAAGAGCTGTCCTTTGCGATGCCCGCAGACAGAGGGACTTCCGGGGGCATGCGCAGAAGGACGCCAGCCACTGGGGGGTGATGGGAGTGATCTGATCGGGTCCCTCTCACGGCAAGCGTCCCGGTAAGAAGCCCACAGGATTCTACTGGATAACGCCACCTGAAGGTGGCGTTACCTACCGGGACTGCTTAGTACATATGTAAAATGGTGGTAAAACCCCCGTTTCTGGGGTTTTACCGCAGTTTCAGCTTTAGTACATCCTGGCCTCTGTCTTACCTGTACTATTATTGAGGGCTATAAACTAACACTGCTGATAGGTTCAAATCTGTACTAAAACCTCAACAACCAATGAGCAGTTGTCTTTCTTTGTTAAGTACGGCCTCTGATGATGAAGTATTGAACTCGCTGCGAGGGATACTTAAATATCCAACTTGCAGCGGGGGAAACGTGACACCAGAACAATTCATCATTGCTCCGGTGTGGGGACAACTGCTCCGAAAAGCATCTGTCCCCTCGGTTAGTATCGAAACTACTTCTGTAGCTGCATTACTTACCTCCTTCCCGTCGGAGCAGCTACGCACACGTGACCCAATGTCACACATGCGCACAGCCGCCAGGGAGGTAGTTGAGGAGGTGGCGGATCTGCTCAGATCCCTCTTTGCATCCCCAGAACTCCTCTCCATAGGAAGGAGCGGGGATCCGTGTACAAGCGCAGTCTGAAGATGGCGCTTGTTCTCGGAAGCAAACTCTGAAAACTTTCAGTTTTCGGAGTTTGCTGAATATCAGGGGATCCATTTGGGACCCCTGATGATGAATAGCCCGGTAACCTAAATTAGCATTTCCGCATGGTTACCAGGCTATTTATCAGTTAATGAATAGGCCCCAGAAAGGGATATAATAATATAATAACCCTTCATCGAGACAGGTCTGATCTCCCTCGCCCCTATCTCCGGCCAGAATATTTATTATGGTAAATCGTGAATTAATAGAGATACTTTCAAAAATATATATTTGATTTGCTGTTGGAAACATGCTGATAGCATAAAAAAGAACATGCTGATAGCATAAAAAAAAACATTTCTCAAACAAGAAAGAAAACAGATATCATTCATAATTACATACCATACTGATGAAAAGGTATACAAATCACAGCTAGAATGTTTTATTATAATGAAATTGTTTTATCTGATTATCTCCAACAATGCATCATATATTTCATTACCCTGAAGGTGATATTTTTTTGTAGCTTGTAAAATAATTTATTTTTTTTTTTTTTTAAAACACAACCGGTATTTTTTCAGTTTTATGTCAACCACATACTTCATAGTGGAGAAAAATATTATCTCCTGAATTATCGCTTTCTGTTTGTATCTTTTTTTATTATTTTGTTCTTAACAAAAAGACCGAAGAAGAGTTTTGATTTTTTATTTTTTATTCAAGCCGCACGGGAGATTAGATTACCGGCATTTATAAAAGTAAGTTTGACTAATTGTAGACTGGGGAATTCGGTACTTGGACGTCACCTATACAAATAAATTCATATTTTATCAGTTGAAGACAAATGATAGGTAAAGTCTGCCGTGGCGGGTCTCACAATTTGTTATTCCGTCTCGTAAAGTAATGAAACAAAGCACAATAGAGATAGGCATTTTAAATAAAAATTGTAATTTGCTTTTTCTTTTTTTTTTGTTCTATTAGAACTTTGATCACGTTCTGACAACAGCTGAAAACTCCCAGACTGACGGCTCGTGCGTCTACCTCACAAAGAATGAATCTCGCGCTGTTCTGATGCCTTAAACAACATTTATAACAGAACATTTATTGCAAGTAAAATGGTTTCTAACACTCACCTAAAGGCCTCTCGCATTTATACTTATTCGCCCTCATTTGGCAAATGACTTTTGAGCACAAACAGAATTGCTGTATTTAATAAAAAATGGTGCAATTTGCACAAATTTGCTTTTATTATTACATTTTATTAATATGGCGCCACAAGTGTTCCACAGCGCCGTACAGAACAATAAGACAATACAGGGTAAAACAGTACAGTACAAATCTCGACGGGTTGGGTATGAAATGCCAGAAGTCGGGATGTCAGCTGTCAAAAGACCGACAGTGGCATCCCGATGCTCAGTATCCCGACTGGGGCTCCGTGAGTATGCTAACCCTCCCCCCTTCTCTCCCTAACTATAACCCTATGTTCCTGTATCCTAACCCTAACACCCCCCATCCTAACCCTCCCCATTAGTTCCTAAACCTAACCATCCCTCCTTGGTGCCTGAAACTAACTTTCCCGCTTTAGTGCCTAACCCATATTTGCCGACAATCAGCTCCAGCCTTCCGGGAGGGAGCTGATTCTTGGCTAACAGCGGGGGCGGGGAGGGCCATTGTGGTGGAGCCAGGGGAGGGCCGGCCATTGGGTCACATTGAGGGGCGGACCCGGGGGCGGGACTGCACGATTGCTTCATCGTGGCTCCGCCCCTCTTCACAATGCTGTTATTTTTGGCATTGTGAAGCAGGGGGCGGGGCCACGATGATGCAATTCAGCGCGAATTGCGTCACTGCCCCCCGCTGCGGGGTTTCTAGTTTTTTCAGGGGGAGGGCAGGACGGCCGCAGGCTTCCGGGAGGCTTGCCTGCCTTTCCGGGGGGCCAGGGGCGGCACCCAAAAATCGGGAGGCTCCTGGCCAAATCGGGAAGGTAGGCAAGCCTGGCCTAACCCTCACTCCACCACCGTTGGTGCTAAAACCTAACCCTCCCGGTCCGTAGCCTAATCCTAACCTCTCTCCCCCGTAGCCTAACTCTGACCCTCCTATGTTGCCTAAACCTAACCCCCCCCCAGCGGCTAACACCATCTGAACTGGAGTCGAGATTCCACCGTTAGTGTTCTGTCCCAGGTCGGGATTCCGGCACCGGGATTTCAACAGCTGGCATTCCGGCTATTAAGTAGGTGTAATAACTACCTCCCATCTTGCCACTGTTGCAATGTGTGCAATTGAAAAGTACAGTGCCAGCTGAAACCTGTAGCTGCCAGCGTGGGCACAAATGATGGGTCTAGTTCGTCTTAAAAAAACGAAAACAGATGATTGGGGCCCAGGGGCAGACAGCCCAAGGACGATGTGTAGCAGGTGTTCAAGAGAAGTAGGTAATGAGAACAGGAGGGAGGAGGACCCTGCTCATGCAGCTTACAGTCTAGAGGGAAGGGGGAGACAAACGGAAGACATAAGGAGTGAGCCAGTGGGAGCTAAGGGCAGGAGCAAGGGTGAGAGAATTGGAGAGTGAAATGGGTGTGGTAGACCATCTGGTGATATGGTTAAGTGGTGGATGGATATACTTTTGTGAACAGGTGGGTTCACAACAGCACGCCCTTTACCTATAGCAGCCAATCAGATCCAAGCAAGCATGTAAGCAGCCAAATGATTGGTTCCTCCAGCTAAGAATACTATAACGTCACTAAGTGCTCCACACACACTGAAAATTGGGTCTCATGGTGCCACTAGTCCTGACCAGCCCTAGACTGGCTTATGAACAGTAAATCTGGAATGCTGACTGGCGCTGAGTAGTTTTTAAAAAAAAAATAATAGAGAGTTTGAAATCTTCTAGCAGTCACATCAGCCTTCCAGGCAAATGCCCAATTATCTATCAGACTCCTTGTCAGGATGTGAGGTCTTCAGGCCCCTAGTATCAACAACACTAAGCTTTATGCCCTCTTAAATAAATTAGAAGCAAAATGGTGCAGAAATTGGAAGTTGATATAAGTATGTGTATATACGTTTATGACTTTATGAGAACCATTGCAATAACAATTGATCCTTATTTTCATTCATACTTTATTGCAGATCATGCTTATATAATGCCATTTAAATTCTATTTATAAACCAACATCAGATCCTAATCTGTACAATAATTTAAAGATGGCTGTCATGTTTTTGTCATGCGTAGTGGGAGCTGGGGAGTGCTGCAGGCCTCGGCAACATGACAGCCAATAGGAGAACCCGTTTCAAAAGAAGTATGTGGGATGAGGGTGGGGACCAAGGCAGGGACAGACCCGAACCCAAAACTGCAAGTTTTTGCATTATTTTGCTTCCAATTTCTATGCACAAATCTATCAGTTCCTCATGTACCATGTATATACATATAGGAGCCTCTTCTATTGCACCATAAATATCACCTTTTATTTAAACTTTCTAGGGTGATTTTACATACAGGGGCCAATACTGAGTTAAACGTCAGCCCATTTGTTGAGGGCATCGTGCATGGTTTCAGACTGCATATGCCCTGGACCCCAGCTGATGCAAGTACAAGGGGTCTATTTACTAAGCAGGGTTAGGAGACAGAGTGAAAAGTGATAAGAAAGTGATAAGGTGCCAGCCAATCAGCTCCCAACTGTTATCTCACAGGCTGTGTTTGAAAAATTACAGTTAGGAGCTGATTGGCTGGCACCTTATCACTTTCTTATCACTCTGTCTCCTAACCCTGCTTAGTAAATAGATCCCCAAGTGTCATACTCATCTCCACTTATGACTGAAGCGGCCTAACTGGGCTGTGATGGGACCTTCTCATGTAGTCAGTTTTCAGCTAGGACGTGTCGGCAACAACGGCGGGCCATGCAGAGGTGTCTGTAAACATAAATACGCCTGATTTCAGACATATATTTAGCATAGGGCTGGTGCATGTGGTGATGATAATGATGGATGAAACCAACCATAGGGATATGGGCGGTCGGCTCTCAAAGTTGCCTAGATCTCTTGATATCAGCTTGGGTTTGCCTTTAAAATGATCGAGGCTTTAAAAATACTGGAATACCCGCAGGAGTACTCGCAGCAGCTGGAAGCCGAACACAATTGCATAAGGCCCCATGTGTCTTGTCGGTGATATGGCCCAAGTGCTATACTATTACAGATGTAGCCTCATATACCTAGCATCCAAATGGCGCGAGACGGTCATTCCGAGTGAAGTAGCGTACCATATATTTCTTTAAATTTTGGGACTTATTCGCATCGCAGATGAAGTGAAACACACCTCACAGTGTACCAGTGGCGCCAGGCTGCGACTTCAACTGCACAGGAATTCGTTTTTGACACAAAGTCGCAGATGAAACGCAATGGAACTTGGCGTGAGAAAAAGCCGCGGCTGCCGCAACGTAGCACTTCCTATACAGACTCAGGCTCAGTCATGCACAGATGTACAAATGTCGCACATCAAATACATATCTGGACATTTAATTCTTTTTGCAGTGGTTCGGTGTCTGTTGCTGAGTCTTCTCCAGCCTCTTTCATGCCAGGCCCACTACTTTGCAGGCTCTGCTAGGCCTGTTGAATCAGAAGAACCCAGACCTGCAGCTTCATCAGCAAGCCCACTGCTACACCTGAAGCTGGGACGCTGCATGTTTGTACAAAACGCAGAGACATAAAGACGGGAATCATAACTTCTGCTCGCTGAGGCCTTAATCACACTGCAGCGAGAGGAACATGATTACTGGATTGTGCTCGGCTGACACACACAAAGAGGGTGATTTAAATATCCAGAATTGCTCCAGCAAATGAATATAATTTGTGTTGAGCTCATCACTGGAATCCTTCAGCCCACAGTAAAGGCCCCGCGTATCTGGCGCCTGGCGCAGATGATTCCAGGCCACCGCCAGAGAGGCAGTTGGACAGAGCACAAGTTGGGTAAAAACTTAATGAGAATCATGCGGCCACGACACATTTAAATAATCCTCGCATTATGCATCGGTGTCTTAAACGGGAATGATGAAGGAGAAGAATAGAGGAACCCACCGACTCCTCAATCCCCATAAATCATGTGATTTATATGTTCCGATAGTATTAATGTATAAAGCCACATTCATTAGATTTTCATTACACGTCCGTCTTTTGAAGACTGTATAAAGGGTTTTATTTATCTGGGAGGGGGGGAAGGGGGGATGTTATTATTACATGCAATATATCTTTCCAAGTGACAGTTTGTCTTTTGCTTTCGGAATCTGCTCATTTTTATGCTCGGCTTAATAACCGGTACAATATGTTTAGCATCAGAACAATTTGATTCAGTCTCTAATTGCAACAAGAAATCAGCATTCACTGCGTGCTGGTTATTTAAAATTGGAATGCTCTGTACGATCTTATTACAGCGAGCTGTTTCCTATAGAAAAGACCTCAGCTACAGTATGAGATCTCTTCCAAGGGGGTAGCAAGGAGAGACAGAAATATATGTGTCATTCTGTAACGTTAGCTGCTGCCCAGTATAAGACTATACAGTAACATCAAACACTGATTCCTATATCTCTCCAAAATTTAGACGAAGCGACGTCAGATTTTAGATTTCGGATTTCGGCCACCCAAGGAAGCTTTCGTTTCGGCCATTCCTAAGAGCAACAGAGCAAGAGAACTGCAGGACCCCAATCCATACTTGCCTACTCTCCCTAGACTCCCGAAAATCGGGTGCCGCTCCCAGCACCTCGGAAGAACGGGCGAGTCCACTGGATTATCCGCTGGCCACCTGTGCCCACACGTGAAAGTGGGCAATTCGGAGAGGGGCGATGACACGATTCACGCTGAATTTTGTCATCAAAGCCCCGCCCCCTGCTATGTAATGCCAGTTATATCGCCATTATAAAGCAGGGGTGGGGCAGTGATTACACAATAGCGCTGGCATGCCCCCTCTCCGCCCATTTAAGCTGACCTCCACCCTCCCTGCTGCACCGACCTGGCAGCCTCCTCTGTCGGTAAGTATGCCCCTATCTCCTGCACATCCCACCTGTGCAAATGTAATCCACCGGCAAGTGTGCGCTAAAGCATGGTTGTAGCTGAAGAGTGGCTAATTTATGGATTCATTTTACTTTAAAAAAAAAATCACCTAATAGCTTTTTTATTTACGCAAAAGGTATATATATATATATATATATATATATATATATTATATATATATATAGAGAGAGAGAGAGAGAGGGAGCAAGGGAGAAATTGCCCATGTCTAGCAACCAATCAGCTTCTAGCTTTCATTTTATAGAGTGGACTAAATCATACATGCCAACTCTCCCGAAAATCGCAGGAGGCTCTCGATTTTTCGTGTAGCCCCCCCATCACTCCCGGAAGAGTAGGCATAGCTCCCGCATCCCGTCCACCTCCTAGTGAAGTGGGCAGGATGGGGAGACTTTAAGGGGAATTTGCGGGTCCGTGGGTAAGGGGCGGGGTAAAAATTATACCAATCGCGTCATTTAGCCCCGCCTCCTACCCACGGACCCGCAAATCGCTGCATTTCCCTGTGTTGGGACGAGGCCTAATTACGTATGCAGCCCGGCCCAGGGAGACCAACCTCCAGAACGTACAGAGGGACCAGTGGTGGTGGATTCCAGTGGGGACGAATTAATACTCTGTGAGGATGAGGATGAGGACAACACTGAAGAGGGTGAGGAATCGGTGAATGAGGAGGATGAGGACGACATCTTGCCTCCATTTGTGCAGGGCCAGATTAATTGCCAGCTTGTTTTGTGGGGGCCCAAACGAACCAATCATTTCAGCCACAGTCGTGTGGCAGACCCTGGCGCTGAAATGATTGGTTTGTTAAAGCGTGCATGTCCTGGTTATACAACATAAGGGTGGGTGGGAGGGCCCAAGGACAATTCCACCTTGCACATCTTTTTTTCTTTGCATTATGTACAGTTTGGGGCCTAGTTTTTCAAACTGCCATCCTGTCTGCCACTGCAGTGCCACTCCTAGATGGGTCACGTGTTTGTGCCGCCCACTCGTGTCGCTTAGCATAGTCATCCAGCTACCTCGGTGCAACCTTTTGGACATAAAAACACTATTGTGAGGTGTGAGGTATTCAGAATAGACTGGAAATGAGTGGAAATGAAGGTTATTGAGGTTAATAATAGCATAGGAGCAGAAAAACCTACAAATTCTGTGATTTTAGCTGTTTTTATGCTTTTTTTAAAAAAAATACAGATCCAAAACACAAAACCCAGAACCCAAAACACGGAAGGGTGGTTTTGGCAAAACCAATCCAGATCCAAAACAAGAAAAAAGATCCAGATCCAAAACCAAAACACAAAACACGAAAAGTGGCCGGTGCACACCCCTACTATGTACCAAACTAAAAATAAATGTAGCTTTATGGAGTTTGGTTAGTGCCAACTTTATCTTTATGGCTAAGGAAGCATTTTCCGGAGGGAAGGAACTTACAGTAACTGACACTTGTGCGCATGAATCTTAGGAGGAGTCTTTCGATATGCCCAGGGTGTAACTCGCAGGTTCAATAATTGTGGTAATCACTGCAAGTTAATTTTAATACATAGAGCCGTATTCAGTTTGAGCGGACCCGCGATACTTATTCGCCTCACCGGACTTTTCGCCTACTTCACTTGTTTTGCAGGCGGAAAAGTATCGCGCGCGTGCCCGCGTATCGCCGTATTCTATTTGAAAGTAGGCAAAAACAAGCGGAACTTAAACAAGTGGAAAGTACTGTCAGATTTGGGGAAATCAACCTGACACCCCCGAAAAGATGCACTGACATGGGGGTTAGCTATGGTTACTTGAAAATGGGGGCCAGCATATTTTAAAGTTGCTGAAGTTAAGTTTAAAAAATCGTGAAAAGTCCACCTGCCGCAAGCCCCTGCAATGGAAAAAACACCAGGGGTATACTTGGCCCCCCCCCCCCAGAGTCAAGTTCATTAGTTTTTAACTTTGTCCCAAAACATTTTTTTTTTGCCCCCAAATTCAAAGTGATTTTTTTGGGTGTTCTTAATTTTTTGTATTTTTTTTACACAGTTTACCTTTGGGGGGACTGTCTGAAGGCTGCAGGGGGTTTCCTGCAACGTTGCACCCCAAAACCCCAATCCTGCACTTTTTTCCGCCTATTACATTGCATTGACTTTCCGCCTAGGCGAAAAGTCTTCCAAACTGAATACGGAGTAAAGTCAAAACAGGCGTAAATGACGTTATCGGCGATACTGTCGTCTAAAACTAGAGATGTGCGCTGCTGCCCCCCCCCGTTTTGGTTTTGGATCTGGATTCATCTTCAAGCTTGGGTTTTGCAAAACCACCCTCAAGTGTTTTGGTTACGGATCTGGATTTTTAAAAAACATGATAAAATGTTTTTAAAAACGACTAAAATCAGGTAATTTTTACAATCCAAAACCTGAAATTCGGATTTAAAATCCGAATTCCGAACCGCTGGAATATCAGAGCCACGACTCGGATTTATCCGGATCTCCTCGGAAGATTAGAATCGCGACCCGGATCTATCCGGATTCACAAAATTTGGGTGGTTTGGGATTTCAGGATCACCGAACCGCACATCTCTATTTAAAATGAAAAAGTCCGTCACAATACACACTGAAAAAAAAAAATTGCTACACTTCCGCGATTTTTAATACATAGGCTCCTAACGCATGCCGTCTGCAACCTCTGAATGTATTTCAGACAGCTCAAACTCCTATAGAAACTATTAAAATATTTGTGTTTACCGTTCTCCACTTTATATGTTATTATTTAATTTCCGTGTAAAGCAATCGCCGCGTTCCAGCTCCCCAGTAGCAGCGAGAGAGTCAATTCCAGAATTCCAGGCACAGCAAGGGTTTTTTTTTTTCTACTTTTTTAGTTGTTTTGCAAGCAGTTGCAAATACTCGTTTTTAAACATCTTACGCTAATAAGTGTAACATCAGGTAAGAATTAAACCTAATTGTAGTCTAGTGCCAGAGAAAAACACAGTGTGATGACAAGGTACTGCCCTTGGTTTTCACAGGTTTGTAGTGCAACTATTAAAAACAAGCTAACAGCATCCTCTTGTATTCCAGCAGAAAACACAATATACCTTAATTAGCCCATAAGAAGCAGTACAAAAGCCACATAATAATAGCAACATTGATTGGAGCTACTCCAGAAGCCGCGCAAGCTCCCCCTTCATATACTGCTAGTGGGAAAATAGTGAGGAGAGTGTATTACCTTACGTTATCGCTAGTGACATTTCTCCTGTTCTACAAAAAACTCTACATTATATCTCTAATGAGTGTCTCAGTACAGTGACAACAGCAACGACGACGGAAATTTATGCGGGGATAATAAATGTTAAATGTAAAAGCAGTCGACTAAAAAAATATATATATATTTAGAAGCTGCAATTTTTTTTTTTTTATTACAGGTCTGGAAGTGAATATAGCCCTCCCGGTAGAAAAAGGGCAAATTGGTAACAAAAGAACCCTACTGAAAACAATGGAATCACTAGAAGTGGGCCAAGGTGCAGCAGAATTCTGTGCAAATCTAATTTTGCAGCAGGGCAGGTCGTTTCAGAGAAATGCAAATTTCCAGTGATTCAGTCTGTGATGCAACCAAGGCTATTTTTTAGCAGGAACAATCAGGAACCTCTTATTAATTATGATGTAATGTCCTGGGCCAAAATGTATTTTCCATAAGATAAGTTTTATTTTAAAGTCCCTTTTGAGTGCCTTATTTTCTAATACTATATATATATATGTATAAATAATATATATGTAATTGTCTTCCTATAGCTCCATCCCCAGCAGCCCCACCCACAGCTCCATCCCCAGCAGCCCTACCCACAGTTTTTAGAAAAATAGCCCCGGATGCAACTATTCCACAAGAAGTTCCAAAAATGTTGTTAATTTGACTAAATTTTACTTGAGACTCAGGAGTCTATTTACTAAGCAGTGTTAGGAGACAGAGTGAAAAGTGATAAGAAAGTGATAAGGTGCCAGCCAATCAGCTACTAACTGTCATCTCACAGGCTGTGTTTGAAAAATGACAGTTGGGAGCTGATTGGCTGGCACCTTATCACTTTTCACTCTGTCTCCTAACACTGTAGACCCCACAATATGTGACACTTAACCTCATGTGTTTTCCTACAGATTGCAGGCTTACAAGCAGCATCCTCTTCTTGCTTTGTCTGTCTGTGAATCCTTTGTTCCTTGGGATGGGGGAAGTAGTCTGTCAATTTTTAATGTTGTCGACAGTTAACATGTGGATGTTATTTGGAGCATTATATAACTGTGTTGGTAGTATACCTTTAAACATGATGCTTAACAATGATTAAAGTTATAATACCGACACAGTTATAAACCATTAAAAAACATTACAAACGTGTTGGCATTGACCCATCGATATAAGGCTACTGACATGCTGACTGTCTATGAATATGTATGTATCTACCTGGCGTGGCTGGTGGGTAATTTCCATTACCCTAAGCTGTGTGATGGAGAACATCAGTTTCTTTGACTGAAATTGATTAATTTGTGAATATGCACCTTGAGATAAAGTTTATTTACTGTATGTGTACAAGTGTAACTGTTTTACTACTAAGGCCCGAATTCAATTTGGAGCAAAAAGTCCGTGGCAGGACTTTTCGCCGTCTTCGGAGGTTTTGCCGTAGAAATGTTATCGCGCGCGTCCCCGCTTATCCCCGTATTCAAGTACAAATCGGCGAAAACGGGACCCGGCGAAAACTAAATCGGTGAAAAGTCCTGTAATTTTTGGGGAAATCAGCCTGACCCCCCCCCCCCCCAAAGATGCTCTGACATGGGGGTTAACTTTGGGGACCTCCAAATAGCCCTGCTAAAGGTATGTGGGGTCTTTAAACAGTCTCAATAGGTGCTGTTTTGCGTTTTTAAGAAGGTGGTGAAGAATAGCATTTAGGAGGATTTTTTTGCCAAAATAAATAGCCCCATCAAATGGGTGCTAGCATATTTTCAAATTGCTAATATGAAGTTTTAAAAAACGTGAAAAATCCACCTGCCAAAAGAATATTTTCCTCAATTTAGGCAATTGGACACCCCAAAAAGGGGTTGGGTACGGGATGCCAGCGCTCGGGATCCTGGCAGTCAAAATCCTGATGCCATTATCCCAACAGGGTTAGGATACAAACACCTGTTGGCAGGGGGTAACTAGATATTTGAAGGCCCCATAGCAAAAGTTTGTAAGGGCCCCTATGTACCACCCAATGGTTAAAAGTGCGTAAAGCACATGTAACTTTGACAAGGAAGATGGGCCCCCCTAAGCTTTGGGCCTCATAGCAGCTGCATCCTCTTGCACCTATGGTAGATAAGCCCATGCCTGTCGGTAGGTATCCTACCCCTACCCATAGCCATAACCCTCACTATCCGCACCCCGAACCGAACCTCCTCCCATAGTGCCTAACCCTAACCCTCCCAGCCTAGTGGCTAACCCTAACCCTCCACCCTTATTGTCTAACCCTAACTCTCCCCCTAACCCCACTACTTAACTTTGGGATGCCAGTGCCAGGATTCTGACAGGTGTCGGTATTCTGGCGCTGGTATTCTAAGCACCGGCATCCCCTTTTCCAGGATATTGACCGCATCCCCCAAAAAGGGCGGGTCATGTGTAAAAAGGAGGCTATTTTCTAAAGTGTATTTAAAAATAATTTTTTAGTAGTATTTCAAAATAAAAATACTTTGAAAATCCCAAATTTTAAGAGAAACTGTACACCAGGCTTGTCCAACCCGCGACCCGCGGGCCGCATGCGGCCCAGGTCGGCTCGTAATGCGGCCCGCATACCTCTCAAGTGTCCCGGATTCAGCGGGACATTCACGATATGTCCCGCTGTTCCGGGATTGCTCACTATATTCCCGGCGCCCCCAGACCACGCCCCCACGCTCTCCTTCATTCACTGTGCCGCCAGCGTAATCACCAGTGGCGGGCTGGGCTGGGGGGCAGGGTGCCATGTGCCCCCCGGGCCGCAGCGTCATGCGGGCCGCGGGCCGGTGCAGTCTGTGTCACTGTGACACAGACTGCACCGCGTGTGTAGCGCTGACCGGACGGAGTCCGGTCAGCGCTACACAGCACAAACACACAGCCGCCGGAGCCGGCAGCTTTGTGTTTGCTGTAATCAGCAGCCGCTGAGAGTCTGTCAGACTCTCTGCGGCTGCCGCTGCTCCCACTGCGGGAGCCATCTTCCGGCTCCCGCAGTGGGTAATGGGAGAGCCATCGTCATGACGACGTCTCTCCCATAATGCAAAGCGGCCAGAGGAGCCGGTGGAAGCGTCGGGACCAGGAGCGGGAGTTTCAGGTATGTGTTTTTTTAATTTTTTTTTTATTAAGTCTCTCTCTACTAGGGGGGGGATTACTATGGGGGCACTACCAAGGGGGGGATTACTATGGGGGCACTACCAAGGGGGGGGATTACTATGGGGGCACTACCAAGGGGGGGATTACTGTGGGGGCACTACCAAGGGGGGGTTACTGTGGGGGCACTACCAAGGGGGGGATTACTATGGGGGCACTACCAAGGGGGGGGATTACTATGGGGGCACTACCAAGGGGGGGGTTACTATGGGGGCACTACCAAGGGGGGGGATTACTATGGGGGCACTACCAAGGGGGGGGATTACTATGGGGGCACTACCAAGGGGGGGATTACTGTGGGGGCACTACCAAGGGGGGGGTTACTGTGGGGGCACTACCAAGGGGGGGATTACTATGGGGGCACTACCAAGGGGGGGATTACTATGGGGGCACTACCAAGGGGGGGTTACTATGGGGGCACTACCAAGGGGGGGATTACTATGGGGGCACTACCAAGGGGGGGGATTACTATGGGGGCACTACCAAGGGGGGGTTTACTATGGGGGCACTACCAAGGGGGGGGATTACTATGGGGGCACTACCAAGGGGGGGGGATTACTATGGGGGCACTACCAAGGGGGGGGGATTACTATGGGGGCACTACCAAGGGGGGGATTACTATGGGGGCACTACCAGGGGGGGATTACTATGGGGGCACTACCAGGGGGGGATTACTATGGGGGCACTACCAGGGGGGGATTTCTATGGTGGCACTACCAGGGGGGGATTACTACTGGGGGCACTACCAGGGGGGTGGATTACTATGGGGGCACTACAAGGGGGGGGACTACTACTACTGGGGGCACTACAAAGGGGGGACTACTACTACGTTACTATTATTTTATTTTATGTGCGGCCCAAACCAAGTTTTCATCTTCTAATGTGGCCCAGGGAAGGAGAAAGGTTGGACTCCCCAGCTGTACACCGTGATCGCTAAACAGCAAACCTCAAGCGCAAATGTTGAACCTCTATGGGGAACGGTCCTTCGACCACAAGACAAAAATTCTCATTCTCAAAATCGAATCGGAGGTTTACTGAAGAATGCACCACAAACATTTTTGTGGCCACCTCACTGACACTGGATTGAATTTGAAATCGGTTGAAAAAAATAAAAAATTCACACATCTCTAGAGATAAGTAACTGGTATTCTCTCCAGTGGGCTCCTTCTAATCTCAAGGCTTCTTTAAACTTCACTGTGTGATAAAAACGTCTGATGTGTAATAGTATTTGTTTAAAATGAGAAAAGAACAAGAATTGAGGATATTTAGAGCATCTAATATGCTGGGAAAAAAAAAAAAAAACATAAGAAAAGTAACCTGTGAATTAATGAACTGAAAAGTTTTTCTTATGGTGACTTCTAAGGGGAAGACGATTTTCCTCCCTGTGTAGTAAAGCCATTAGGCGATGCCCTAGTGTTTTTGACGCGGAGCGTTTAAAAGGTCTCTCATTGATCTGATTCCGGCATGACAGCTGGACGATCAGCTAGACAGAGTCGCAGAATAAAAAAATAATCAATCCGTGAAGAGAATTCCCCCCGGGAACCCTGTGAACCTGCTCTGGTATAAATTTAGATAAAAAATTAGTAGAGTTTGAAATAAAAAGTACCAATGATCCTCTCCTTTAAAAATAAATCAATGGCAGCACCTGAACATCTTCCGCCCAATCGAAAAAAGGTTTATGCTTCGACCTTTCACTCCAAATATTACATTTATGTCAGCTGGTGAGAGGCCAGTAAGCCGCCATCCCACAGAAACTCGCAAACGCGCTTGTGTTCTGTGTTGGACAAATGGATGTTGTATCCCCCTGGGACTTGATAAGCCATTTGTCTACTTTTCTGATTTATAAAAAAAAGTACATTTTAAAGATTTATTCGTCTTCTTTTTAAACTTGAATTTATACAGCGATGAGTCTCCCTGCTAACACGCACCCTGTCTGAGTGCTTAACCCTATCCTGTCAAACGGGGTTAACCCAAAGTAAAACGTCTAGCGACTTCTAAAGCTGAAAAGTTCAATGTTTCCTACTGGAGGCAGAGCAATGAATCTCTTAGGGTCCTATTTACTACAACCCGCATTTAAAATGCGTTTGTAGAGTGAATTTAGGAAATATCAAAGGAATTGATCAAAAATCCCTTGCAGGGACAGAGCTTGTGATAAAGCTCTGGGCCTAGTTCAGACCCGCTCGCGAGCGCTGAGCGCTTGCAAGCGGGTCGATGTTGGCCAAGTGCGCAAGCCGTCGCTCTGGGTCTCGCTACAAAGGGGGTGCGCTGTCGATGGTGATTGACAGCACGCCCCCTTTGGTGGGCGTGCCGGGGGCGTGGCTCCCCAGACGGAGGCGTTCCCATGGGAACGCCTACCGTCTGGGGCAGCCCCACTGACATTACAAGTGATGTCAGTGGGAGTGCTTTTGGCTCTGATAGAGCCAAAAGCACTCCAGGGCTTGCAGCAACATGACCCTACCACAAGGGTCTCGTCGCAAGCCCGATGGTCGCGATGGTCTTGACCATCGCGACCATATTTTTGGCCGCTCGCTATAGCTGTGGGTGGTCACCCACAGCTATGCGAGCGGCCAGGAGGCCGCTTTAAAAAATGAGAAGGACGGCCCTGATTCAGAGCGAGCACTCTGTCAGAGCGTCCGGCTCTGAATCGGGGCCTCTGTCCCTGCGAATCCCCTCTGTACACTTCACCCTGTATTTTTTGGGAAAAAAAATAGGGAGAATGGGTCTGCGTATGTGCCGCCGCCAGCTACCACAACCCCAACTCACGACCACCCCCCCCCCGCAATCCCCCTGCTGCCCTCCCACCATCCCTACGACCCCTTCCCCCACTCTGGGGCTCTGCTCAGCTAGTCTCCCGACTCCAGCACTGTGACCCTGGTCAGCTGTTCTATGCAGCAGCTGACCAGGGTCACAATGCAGGAGCCGGGAGACCAGCTGACCAGAGCCCCAGAGGACATCACCATATCACCCATCTCAGGTCCCTGGATGCAGGTACGTTTTTTTTTTCTTTAACTATTTTTTTCTTTTTTAAGTGATCAGCTTGTTGTCTATTTAGAGCAGAGCAGGAGTCGAGGGAACCAGGGGAAACCCTGGATAACGCCATTTCCAGGTTGCGTTATTATCACAGGGTTTCCCCCAGTATTTTTTCACATTTTATTTTTAGTAAATCTCGGCAGATCTTATTTCCCATTACAATTATGGGAAAATGTGATCTGCTTACTAAAAATATGTGAGATGTGCGGCTTCGGTTTTATTCGGTTCTTATCGCCAAATTATCAGAAGTTTGGATTAGTTCGGATTTCTCTTGTTGGCTATCCAAAACACGTGACAGCCAGATAGCCAATATGATGCTGTTTTGAGATCCACGTTTTTAGTAATGGGCCCATTCATTATTAGGGGCCGCCTAATAGCAAATTCCCAAAACTGAAAGTTTTCTGCGTTTGCCTGCGAGAACCTAGGACCGCCGGGTTGTGCCCCTTCTGCACTGTGTGCCCTGCATGGCAGTGCGCGTGCATGAACTGAAACAGCTGTCTCCACACTAGGGGTGTGCACCGGCCACTTTCGTGTTTTGGTTTTGGATCTGGATCTTTCTTCGTGTTTTGGATCTGGATTGGTTTTGTCAAAACCACCCTTCCGTGTTTTGGGTTCTGGGTTTTGTGTTTTGGATCTGTATTTTTTGGGAAAAAAGCATAAAAACAGCTAAAATCACAGAATTTTATTTTTTTTTGTTCCTATGCTATTATTAACCTCAATAACATTAATTTCCACTAATTTCCAGTCTATTCTGAACACCTCACACCTCACAAAATTGTTTTTAGGCAAACATGTTGCACTGAGGTAGCTGGATGACTATGCTAAGCGACACGAGTGGGCGGCACAAACACGTGACCCATCTAGGCGTGATACTGCAGTGGCAGACAGGATGGCAGTTTGTAAAACTAGGCCCCAAACAGTACATAATGCAAAGAAAAAAAAGAGGTGCAAGATGGAATTGTCCTTGGGCCCTCCCACCCACCCTTATGTTGTATAAACAGGACATGCACACTTTAACAAACCAATCATTTCAGCGCCAGGGTCTGCCACACGACTGTGGCTGAAATGATTGGTTCATTTGGGCCCCCACAAAACAAGCTGGCAATTTATCTGGCCCTGCACAAACTGGCTCTACGGAGGCAAGATGTCGTCCTCATCCTCCTCATCCACCGATTCCTCACCCTCTTCAGTGTTGTCCTCATCCTCACAGAGTATTAATTCATCCCCACTGGAATCCACCACCACAGGTCCCTCTGTACGTTCTGGAGGCTGGTCTCCATTATGAACATCATCTTCTCCACATTTTGTGCAAGCAACCTCCTACGCATTTCACTGACAAGGTTCCCGGCTGCAGTAAACACTCTTTCGGAGTACACACTGGAGGGGGGGCAACTCAGGTAAAATAGAGCCAGTTTGTACAGGGGCCTCCAAATTGCCTCTTTTTCCTGCCAGTACAGGTACGGGCTGTCTGACATGCCTACTTGGATGCTGTCACCGATGTAATCCTCCACCATTCTGTCAATGGTGACAGTATCATGTGCAGTGACAGTAGACATGCAGGGCCGGATTATGGGTGGGGCGATAGGGGCGGTCGTCCAGGGGCCCCCACACATAGAGGGCCCCCACACAAATTCAGTGTAGTGCGGACCGCAGTAGTGCGGTCTACACTACACACAAAGCTAAGAACACATTACTGCCGGGTGCCGGTGGTGGTGTGTTTGTTGTTACTACAAACACACCGCCGCTGACACCCGGCGGCAGTGTGTTTGTTTTGGCAGCCAATGAGAGTCACAAAGACTTTCATTGGCTGCTGCACCCACGGAGGGAGCCGGGCAGGAACTCACTCATGAGCTCCGCTTTCCGGCTCTCGCAGTAGGTGATGGGAGAGATGTCATGACGTCTCTCCTCATGACATCTCTCCCATAGACTGCCTGCCAGAGGAGCGGATAGCAGCGGTCGCAGCAGGATTCAGGTAAGTGGGGTTTTTTTTAATGTATTTGTAAGGGGGCACTGCATGGGGGGGCACTACCTAGGGCACTGCATAGGGGGGCCTCTACTGGGGGCACTGGCACTGCATGGGGGGCTACCACTTGGGGCACTGCATAGGGGGGTCTACTGGCGGCACTGGCACAGCATGGGGGTAGTACTACTGGGGACACTGGCATTGCATAGGGAGCCACTACTGGGGGCACTGGCACTGCATAGGGGGGCACTTCTGGGGGCACTGGCACTGCATAGGGGGGCACTACTGGGGGCACTGGCACTGCATAGGGGGGCCACTACTGGGGGCACTGGCACTGCATATGGGAGCATTACTGGGGGCACTGGCACTGCATAGGGGGGCCTCTTCTGGGGGCACTGGCACTGCATAGGGGGGGCACTACTGGGGACACTGCATAAGGGGAACTACTACAGGGGGCACTGCATCGAGGAGCATTACTGGGGGGCTATATAAGGGGCACTGCAAAGGGGGGTCTACTACTGTGGGCACTATATAAGGGGCACTGCATAGGGGGGACTACTACTGTGGGCACTATATAAGGGGCACTGCATAGGGGACCACTACTGGGGGCACTGCATAAGGGGAACTACTACAGGTGGCCTGCATAGGGGGGACCATTACAGGGGGCACTGCTACTGGGGAGATTGCATAAGGGGCACTACTACAGTGGGCATTGCAAGAGGGGCATTACTACTGGGGGCATTAAGGTGGATACAAAGAAATAAATATTCCTAGGGTGAAAAACAAGGTGGTATATAGGGGCCCCAACAAGTTTGTTGCCCAGGGGCCCCCACAGACCTTAATCCATCCCTGTAGACATGACAGAAATTGTTGCCAGGTCCTTCAGTCCGGACCAGATGTCCAAACTTGGTCCTGCCTACCCTGCATCACCGCCAGCGGGTTTCTTAGGATACCTAAGTTGTTTCCTGGCAGCCCCAGTTGCGGGAGAAAATGAAGAAGGAGCTGTTGATGTGTCACATTCCGCTTCAGCTGACAGTGTTTTCACCAGCAGGTCTTTGCACCTCTGCAGGCTTATGGCCGCCGGAAAGAGAGACACCAGATTGACCACCCTCGAATCCTGGAAAAGCGAATGAAGGGCTTCATCCACAAGTCTCACATGCCGAGCGGAATCACTCTGTCTTAGCTCCTCCTTCACTTTCTCCAGCTGCTTCTGCAAAAGCCTGATGAGGGGAATGACCTGACTCAAGCTGGCAGTGTCTGAACTGACTTCACGTGTGGCAAGTTCAAAGGGTGGAGAACCTTGCACAACACGGAAATCATTCTCCACTGCACTTGAGTCAGGTGCATACCCCCTCCTTTGCCTATGTCATAGGTGGATGTATAGGCTTGAATGGCCTTTTGCTGCTCCTCCATCCTCTGAAGCATATAGAGGGTTGAGTTCCACCGCGTCACAACCAGGTTTAAGAGTGCTTGCTGGTGCTTCAGTCTTCAGCACGCAGTTGCTGAATGGCAAAAGTGGCCAGAAATTTTTCGGGCCACCCAAAGCGTCTCCTGCACGCCCTTGTTGTTTTTCAGAAAATTCGGCAACACCAAATTTTTTGTGTGAGCAAAACATGGGACGTGTTGGAATTTGCCCAGATGTAATGCCGCACAATATTGGTGGTGTTGCCAGATATCATAAATCCCCAGGAGAGTCTAAGTGGGGTAAGCCATTGGGCGATGATTTCCCTCAGTTTCTCTAAGAGGTTGTCGGCGGTGTGCCTCTTACTGAAACCGGTGATACATAGCGTAGCCTGCCTTGGAACAAGCTGGCGTTTCTGAGATGCTGCTACTGGTGACGCTGCTGTTGTTGCTGCTTAAGGCGATACATCTACCCAGTGGGCTGTCACAGTCATTTAGTCCTTAGTCTGCCCTGTTCCACTTGTCCACATGTCTGTGGTTAAGTGGACATTGGGTACAACCACATTTTTCGGGCACTGAGGACACTTTTCCTGACATCTCTGTACAAGGAATCTAAATGGGATTTGATACCGGGGACACACTACCTCCATCAGTTGTCTAAATCTCAGTGCACTAATGGCGGATACCGGACGCACGTCTAACACCAACATAGCTGTCAAGGCCTCAGTTATCCGCTTTGCAACAGAATGACTGCTGTCGTACTTCATCATCCTCGCTAAGGACTGTTGGAGGGTCAATTGTTTAGTAAAAGTAGTGGTGTTCCTACTTCCTCTCTGGGGTGATGAACGACTCCCAGCAGCAACAGCAGCAGCAGCAGCAGTAGGCGTAGCAATGCAGGATCCTCCGGAGGAATCCCGGATATGAAAGTCAGTCATGCCAGTGACATGGCCTGCAGGACTACTTCCGATCCTGACTAAGGAGGAAATTGACGAGGAGGGAGTTGACGGTGTGGTTTGCAGGCGCTTGGATACAACAGAACAAAGGGATTTAGGTGTCCCTGGACTGTTTACGGTCTTAGCCACAGTTTCTGAACTTGACAGTAACTTTCTATGAACGCGCTGCAGGTGCCGTATAAGGGAGGATGTTCCTAGGTGGTTAACATCCCTACCCCTACTTATTTCACCTTTACATATGGTACATATGGCAAGACAGTTGTTGTCCGGATTTGGATAGAAATAATTCCAGGCCAAAGAGGTGGAATGTTTGGTCTTCTGCCCAGGCATGACCGTGATGGGCTTTTTCATCCCACGGACAACAACTGTCTCCCCCGGTGCCTGATTTAAATAAACCACATCACCATCAGAATCCTCCTCACCAACTTCCTCCTCAGTGCCAGCTACACCAGTATCCTCATCCTGTTGTACTTCAACAGTGACATTGTATATCAGCAAGTGGACTGTGGGTGCTCTTTCCAGCACTTGCAGAGGGCATGCAAATGGTGGAAGGAGTCACCTCTTCCAGTCCAGTGTTGGGAAGGTCAGGCATCGCAACCATCGCCACACTTGGACTCTCCTTGGGGATTTGCGATATCTTCTGCACAGTTCTTTGCTGTGCCTTTGCCAGCTTAACTCGTTTAATTTTTCTAGCGGGAGGAGGAGAGCTTCCATCGTCATTTGAAGCTGAACCACTAGTCATGAACATAGGGAAGGACCTTAGCCGTTCCTTTGCACTCCGTGTCGTAAATGGCATATTGGCAAGTTTACATTTCTCCTCAGACGATTTAAATTTATATTTTAAGAACATTTTCCTGAACTTTGGCATTTGCGATTTTATATGCCCTCTACTATGACATTGGGCATCGGCCTTGGCAGACAACGTTGATGGCATTTCATCGTCTATGTCATGACTAGTGGCAGCAGCTTCAGCACTAGGAGGAAGTGGTTCTTGATCTTTCCCTATTTTATTTTTATAGGACGAATTTTTGTAATCCATTTATGTGATATTGATACATGTGGCTAAGGCGCACACAAACACAGAAAAATATATATTTTTTATTTTTTGCAGCACTTTGGGGGTTACATCACCCTTCAAGAGATGAGCCAGCCGGCCCTTGACTTATGACACAGGCGCATGCTTGGCGCTGCTACTTTGCTGATGCACGTGCGGCTAAGGCGCACACAAGTCTCAAACACAGAAAAATATTTTTATTTTTATTTTTTCCGGTACTTTGGGAGTTACACCACCTTTCAACACACGAGCCAGCCGGCCCTTTACTTATGACACAAGCGCACGCTTGGTGCTGCTACTTTGTTGATGCACGTGCGGCCAATGCGCACACAAACAGAAAAAAAAAAATTTTTTTGCACTTGGAGGGAGCACCCCAGATGGACGGAGCACCCCCTGGACAACACTACAGCACCCCTTTAGGACTACAGCCTTTATTGGACAACAGCACTGCACAACACAGCCCAGCCACCCCCTATGGATTTTGGAGTTTGGACACAGCCCCTATGGACAACAGCAGCACCAGCACAGCAAACCCCCACCCTCCCTCTTCACTGTCCACAGCTGGAGTGAAAAATGGCGCCAACGCGGGGACCTTTTATAGAATCCAAAACCCGCGAGAATCCGACAGCGGGATGATGATGTTTTACCTCGATTTCAGATCTGAGCCAAATGGGAAAACCCGAGCCGGACTGGATCGGGGGAGGTTCGGATTTAAGAAATCCGAACCCGCTCATCCCTACTCCACACCAGATCAATCTTGAATTGCTCCGGGTATATGGTATACTGAAGGATAAAGTACCAGTGTCTTAAGGAAGAGATGTACTAAGCTCTGGAAAGTGATACATTGGAGAGTGATAAACTACCAGCCACTCAGCTCCCAACTGTCATGTTACAGGCTGTGTTTGAAAAATGACAGTTAGCAGCTGATTGGTTGGCAGTTTATCACTCTCCAAATTATCACTTTCCAGAGCTCAGTACATCTGCCCCTTATGGTGCGTACACACTGGGCGATAAAGTGGACGACTGAACGATAACGATATCGTTATCGTTCAGTCATCCACTTTATCGTCCATTTTTAACACCAAAAAGATGAACGATGACGACGACACGCGTTCCCGCGGGTCGTTCGTCATCATCGTTCATCGGGCTGACATGCAGGCCAACCTGACGATCTCGTCAGGTTGCTGCATGTCAGGGAATGGGGGAGAGAGCCCGGCGCTGAACGATATCGTTAATGATATCGTTCAGCGGCTGTGCTCAATGTCATGAACGACATTGAGCACAGCCTGCCGGGGACAACACTACACGATATCGCTCAGGGAGCATATCGTGTAGTGTGTACCCACCATTAGTCTGTAAAAGAGGCTCGGCCACCCTGCCAACATGGGGCCTGATTTAGAGATGCGCACAGTTATGATATCAGATGCAATCGGTCAATGTTTTTTAGTCATGTGCACGTGTCCAAATCACCCTGCGCATGTGTCCGAGTCACACAGCGCATACGTCCTGATGGTTGCCCCGGGGGAGTTGCAGAATAATTTCAGATGCAGAGAGACTCAATCTCGGTGGGAGTTCCGGGGAGGTAACAGGGGGGCGGGTAGACGAAGTGGGCATGCTGCCACCAGCGACTGCATATGTTGTCGCAGCTGATTTGGCAACAGCCGCCGTATTCAGACCAACATTCTGCGCCTCTATAGGGCTGGTGTAATGTCTGATGTAACGACCAATGTCTTTTTAGAGCAGCTGCCGGAGGGCGTCCCAGTAGGAATCCCATCGGTTGCGGCAGTAGCATAAAGTCGGAGTCGCGCTGAACACAAGGAATCTGAATCAGGACCATGGAGAGCCCACGCCTCATTCATACTAGGGCCTGACATATCTCATGAAGTCGTGATCATGCCTCTCGGAATTCATAGCAATAGCAATCAGCTGCAGTATGAGAAGGCAGAGTGTGGGCTGCCAGGTCACTCATATATTGCAGATAGGTGACTTTTCCACACGGATGGCTGCATACATTGACGCGCCAAGTGTCGGTCACACCGTATGAAGCCGCATAAGCCTTTGTGTATAGTTTAGTTATAAGACATAAAGAGAAAAAAAAATGAATGTATCTCTATTTTGCTACTTTCCTGGGAAGAATCCTCATTATCACTTCTTTCTGTCTCCTTTAATACTTTGATTACTTTGATGTCGTCTTTGTAACAGATCTATGGCAACGTTCCTGCTGAGCAGAGCAATCTAGATGTGATAGAATTAAATGTTTAATCTAACGACAACTCAGTACTGA
Organism: Taudactylus pleione; assembly: GCA_031769625.1. NCBI lineage: Eukaryota > Metazoa > Chordata > Amphibia > Anura > Myobatrachidae > Taudactylus > Taudactylus pleione. The sequence continues at coordinate 2,760,878 of JAUIMM010001617.1, forward strand.
GAGGCTGAATTAATGCTGGCCACACGTGGATCAGTATTGTCTCACTGGACCGACATCCAAGCCGGTGGAAGGTTGCTTGGTGCCACTCATCTCCTGGAGGTCCCTCCCAGATGCTGTGACATCACAGCCCTACGCCACACTCCCAACCTATCACTGACACAGGGGAAGAGCAGCCGGCAAGTGCACTACATAGGGGTGGGGAAGGGGGTGTACCAAGCCTTGTGGAGTGATAAAGCGGAGAGCGATAAAGTACCAACCAATCAGCTCCTAACTGACAATTTAAAGGCTGTGTTTGAAAAGTGACAGTTGGGAGCTGATTGGTTGGTCCTTTATCTACATCCACTTTATCTCTCTCCAAGGCTTAGCGCATCTGACCCAGGGTGAGAAGAGTTCAGACCACGCTGGAGTTTACTTAAGCTATTAGGTATACTCTCTTTTTCCGAGGGATGCAGTTCTTATGTCGACATTGACCATGTCGAAACCAGAATGTTGACAGTTGAAATGTCAACATCTGCAGACTGTCAACATGTTCACAATGTTTGAATGTTGACATGTCAAATGCCGACATTCTGCATGGGCCGGAGGGTTAGGCTGCAGCAGCGGAGGGCAAGGGTTAGGCTTCCGGAGGAAAGTGTTAGAGTTAGACACTAGGGGGGAAGGTTAGGGGTTATGGACACTCACAGCCGGAAACCGCTGCAGGATGAGTCGGAAGCCATCACCGCCGTACCCAGAAGACACTGCTTTGATCGCTGGAGCCGCCATATCAAGTCGATGCTAGATTGCCAGGAAGGTTTTGACGACATTCTAATCACGTCGACTTTTTTATCAGTGTTGACATTACGAATGTCAATGTAGTCAATGTCAACGTGCCAAGGATGTCAACACGTAATGTTGACATTATGACATGTCGACGTTTTCATGATGGTCGATAAAAAATAGCACAACCCTCTTCCCATTTTGCAAAAATTTTTTACAGTAGCAGAACCATATTTAGCTGTTTATTGTACTACCAATTGTCCTTACACCCATAGCTGTGATAGGGAGTCAGCTCACGATATAAAGGAGTATTGCATTTCAATACTGATAAAAATGGACACCTATACATAGACAAGAGGTGACTTCTCGCTGAGGGCCTGATTCAGCAAGGATCGCTATTCTGCTATAATGCACGCACCGGATAATGTATGCACGCCCCTGCAACGGCGTTGAAACGCACTGACACGCCTGCGTTTGCCAGACCGCCCCCCCGTCACCACCCACAAACAGCTCTTCCTGTCAATCACTCTGCTCTGGGTCTGCGTAGCCTCTACAAACGCATTTTGCATTTCCCATCGCAATTGCTAGTTCACGCACTCGCACTTCGATGCATGCGCAATGCAAATTAATTGACCGATTGCGTGCGTCTTTGCTACTGCGATCCTTGCTGAATCAGGCCCTGAGTTTTATGGTATGTAAGACAAAGTAATGCTATCAAACCAGCAATATGTATGTGTTGTACCAGGGGTCTTCCACCTTGACCCTCCAGCTGCTGTGGAACTACACATCCCAGCATGCACTGCCACCTTTTTGATATAACAGCATGCTAAAGCTATGGCAGTGCATGGTGGGATGTGTAGTTCCACAGCAGCTGGAGGGCCAAGGTTGAAGACCCCTGTGTTATACGGTTACCCCTTGGGAAAATCAGCGTATGTTGGTGGTGCACCCTAGAGTCACTACGTCAGCACTGGAAACAAGCAAGGGACAGAAAAGCTCTATCTGGGGCACGTTTGAGAAAAATGTGTGTGTGTATTAAAATGTAACTATTATTAATTACAGTTACTAAGTACATAACAGACAAAAAGTATCTAAAATAAACCAATCAGATGTATAATATGCTCATCTGAGGGTTTATAATAACCAAATTGGTCTATAGTGTGACTTATTAAAATATATAATTATTCCACAAAAATGTATTGTCTCTTTACTGATTATATTCACTTAGACGGTTTTCTGCTGGTAAATAATAAATCCTGCAGCATAATTGGTTGCGTATATCATATACAGTCAGGTCAATAAATATTGGGACATTGACAGAATTTTCATATTTTGTCCTCTATTCACCACCACAATGGCTTTGAAATGAAACAAACAAGATGTGATTTAACTGCAGACTTTCAGATTTAATTTGAGGGTAATTACATCCAAATCAGGTGAACGGTGCAGGAATTACAACGGTTTCTATATGTGCTTCCCACTTTTTAAGGGGCCAAAAGTAATGGGACAAACTAAACAATCCTAAATCTAACTTTCACTTTTTAATACTTTGTTGCAAATCATTTGCAGGTAATTACAGCCTGAAGTCTGGAACGCATAGACATCACCAGACCCTGGGTTTCATCCCTGGTGATGCTCTGCCAGGCCTCTGCTGCAAATGTCTTCAGTTCCTGCTTGTTCTTGGGGCATTTTCCCTTCAGTTTTGTCTTCATCAAGTGCGATGCATGCTCAATCGGATTCAGGTCAGGGGATTGACTTGGCCATTGCATAACATTCCACTTTTTAGCCTTAAAAAACTCTTTGGTTGCTTTTGCAGTATGCTTCGGGTCATTGGCCATCTGCACAGTGAAGCGCCGTCCAATGAGTTCTGAAGCATTTGACTGAATATGAGCATATAATATTGCCCGAAACACTTCAGAATTCATTCTGCTGCTTTTGTCAGCAGTCACATCATCAATAAATACAAGGGAACCAGTTCCATTGGCAGCCATACATGCCCACGCCATGACATTACCGCCACCATGCTTCACTGATGAGGTGGTATGTTTTGGATCATGAGCAGTTCCTTTCCTTCTCTTCCCATCACTCTGGTACAAGTTGATCTTTGTCTCATCTGTCAATAGGATGTGGTTCCAGAACTGTAATGGCTTTTTTAGATGTTTGGCAAACTCTAATCTGGTCTTCCTGTTTTTGTGGCTCACCAATGGTTTGAATCTTGTGGTGAACCCTCTATATTCACTCTTGTGAAGTCTTCTCTTGATTGTTGACTTTGACACATATACATCTACCTCCTGGAGAGTGTTCTTGATTTGGCCAACTGTTTTGAAGGGGTTTTTCTTCACCAGGGAAATAATTCTTCTGTCATCCACCACAGTTGTTTTCCGTTGTCTTCCGGGTCTTTTGGTGTTGCTGAGCTCTTCGGTGCGTTCTTTCTTTTTAAGAATGTTCCAAACAGTTGATTTGGCCACACCTAATGTTTTTGCTATCGCTCTGATGGGTTTGTTTTGATTTTTCAGCCTAATGATGGCTTGCTTCACTGATAGTGACAGCTCTTTGGATCTCATATTGAGAGTTGACAGCAACTGATTCCAAATGCAAATGTCACACCTAGAATCAACTCCAGACCTTTTACCTGCTTAACTGATAATGAAATAACGAGGGAATAGCCCACACCTGTCCATGAAATAGCTTTTGAGTTGATAGTCCCATTACTATTGGCCCCTTAAAAAGTGGGAGGCACATATTGAAACTGTTGTAATTCCTACACCGTTCACCCGATTTGGATGTAATTACCTTCAAATTAAATCTGAAAGTCTGCAGTTAAAGCACATCTTGTTTGTTTCATTTCAAAGCCATTGTGGTGGTGAATAGAGGCCAAAATATGAAAATTCTGTCAATGTCCCAATATTTATGGACCTGACTGTATATCACATCAATGGTATCAGATAAGCACCATACGTTTTTACAAACAAACATCCAAGATGGAGTCTTAGGCCCTGATTCAGAGCCGGACGCTCTGACCAGAGCGCTCGCTCTGAATCAGGGCCCACCTCCATTAATTTGGAGCGTCCTCCTGGACGCTCGTATAGCTGTGGGTCACCACCCACAGCATATACGAGCGTGCAGGATGATGGTCGCGATGGGCTTGACCATTGCGACCATCGAAACTGCGAGCAAAAGCCTGCGGTTGAGTTTTTCAACCGCAAGGCCAGGAGTGATTTTGGCTCTATCAGAGCCAAAATCACTCCCACTGACATCACTAGTGATGTCAGTGGGGCCGGCTTCAGACGGTAGGCGTTCCCTTGGGAACGCCTCCGTCTGGCAGGCACGCCCCCGGCACGCCCACCAAAGGGGGCATGCTGTCAGTCACCATCGACAGCACGCCCCCTTTGATGAGACACTCAGAGCGAAGGAAAGTCCTTCACTCGTCGGGTCTCGCGTATGCGCACGACGGAGCTCCGTCCATCGTGCGCTTGCGCAGTGGGGACCATCGACCCACTTGCGAGCGGACAGCCGCTCGCGAGTGGGTCTCAATGAGGGCCATAATCTCTTATATGCCAATAAAAAATGTAACAATATTTCTAAGTGACTGATAACCTTTTTATGTGCTTATTTTAGTCATCAGAACCCAAAAAAAAAAAGTCACACTATAGACCAATTTGGTTATTATAAACCCTCAGATGAGAATATTATACATCTGATTGGCTTATTTTAGATATTGTTTGTCTGTTATAAACTTATTAACTGTATTTAATAAAAGTTAAGTTTTAATACACACACAAGTTTTTCTCAAGCGTGCCCCAGATAGAGTTTTTCTGTCCCTTCTTTGTTTCCAAACTTGCACATGTGGGTGCCCAGCATATTCATTTTGTGTAGATACACCTGCCTTTCGCACAATACTTAACATGCCCGCACTTTGGTTCGGCTGCCGTACAATGGTGATGTTCTTGTTGCAGACCTGGCTCTATATGCATCAAGTTGGAAGCTCCTCCCATCAGAAAGTAATGAATTTTTCACATTTACAGCCACCACCATCTTAATATTGCGCAAAAACCACACTTGTGCAAATACTGGTGCAAGTGTTGTCTCACACTGTGCTGGAGGCATTTTCTGTCCTTTCTCAAACGTGGATACTGTTGTTAGTACATGCCACTACTACTGTACATTTCAAGTTTTAGTTACAAAGTTATGTGCCTATAAATGCACCGTCCGTTTGATTTGCATTAGGAAGATGTAAAGTGCCTCCAATGACCTGCTTCAGTTGTTTGGAACTACAGATTCCAGCATGTCTGGCCCGAGGGCGGCAGTACCAGTGAAGGCGTTTGCCAAGGCGCCAATGGTTATAAGGAGCCTAAAACAATGAATGGGGGACATAAAGCCAATAGTACAGTGTTTTTAAGGACCCTCATAAGGAAGAGGCCTTCAACAACTCCCTATCTGTGATGTGACATCAGCTGATGAATCAAATGGATTTCTGCGAAACGCGTAGCAGCAACTTAAGTGAAGGAGAACGTTTGGAAAGCCATTTCCTTTTACATTTTATTGGTTTTAATACTCTATTCATTTATTTTAAATTAAGATAGATATACTCAGAATTTTGATCAAGTGAACAAACGCATTCCAAGGGTTGGGTGCCACCAAGGGCATCCACCATGATTCTGTTGGGTGCCACCAAGGGCATCCACCATGATTCTGTTGGGTGCCACCAAGGGCGTCCACCATGATTCTGTTGCTGTTGGTCTGGCCAAAGGTTGCCTATACCCCTATGTTGTTGTGTTTATCTACAACACAATCTGTCACTGGTGAAATGTATCTTCCTATTAGCAATGAATTAATTTTTACATAAATATCACTTTGAACACTCAGAAAAGAAGAGGTGAAGTCCAAAGCTGGAAACCAGAGCTCAGCTGCAATCAAAACACTACAGGCAGATTATAGTATAAAGACATTATACACCTTCTCTCTTTTTATAACATTATAAAGATAATATATATTTAAATCGGGATTATGAAACTTTTTTTTTTTTATATCCAGAACCCAGACTATTTCTGTTAATCAGCTTTTAACTAATTATATACTTTACTTTCTTTACAAAAAAAAAAGAAATGTTATGATTGCAACAAATTAAGTATATTATTGTTAATTATTGAAGGAATTAGGCTCTGTGGGCTTGCACAAACTACTGACACTAAACGTTAATTATTAATTACTTTTAGTAATTATTACTTTTACTTTTAATGACTACTTATTAGCTAGTTGTACAGAAAAGGTTTACACCTACGCTGCTCGCCCTAAATGACAAGATGGCCCTTTGCTACTGTAAAGACATTAATAATCCCTGAAATAAATAAATTACGCTTAGAGTTGCAGAAACACTTTAGGGTAAATTTATTCATTTAACCCTCTAATGTAATAAACTTCTGATATTAAAAGCAAAGCACGTTGTGTTGTAATTAGAGATGAGCGATTCGGTTTTACCGAAAACCGAACACACCCGAACTTGGGGTTTAATATCGTTCTGAGTCCCGGCTCAGGACACTTTGGGGGTTTCGAGTAGAGCTGAGTCCCGGATCGGGTTTTCCCGCAAGTCGAATCTCGTGTGTTTTAAATTGCGTGTCCCTCCCTTGTGATTTCAGGTGCCAAAATTGGACAAAATTGACTGTAAATGACTGAAAATGGATGCCGTTGATGGTAATAATACTGTAAGAATAAAAACAAGTCCAAGTTACAAGATTTTAGCTGTTTTTATGAATTTTTGAAAAATCTAAAACCAAAACAGAACCAAAACACTTGAGGGTGGTTTTGCCCAAACCAAAACCAAAACACGAGGGTATGTGCACATCTCTAGTTGTACGATTAGTGCCGTGTTACATTTCGGGGTCAAACCTGCAAAAAGCCTGCTGCCTGAGCTCCGACCTGACTAAGTTTGAAGACCCCTGGTGTATAGTATATATATACTATTTCATGTAGTGATCTGGATCTATGGGATGGTGCATAACGTATTGCAAATTATTGCACTTAATTTAAGATATTCCAAACCCTACATATAGTGATGGATACACATTCTTGTCTAAAATGATAAAATATTGGATTAGAATAAAATGCTGTTGTATAAGGGTATGTTAACGGACCATGCAGTATGTAAAGTAGCAGCTCTGACCATGGCAAATTGGTGATATACATAATAAAGAAAGACTCCTGATCCTGCAATGGAAATGAGCAGCTCTTGGTAACAGGCCCCATGTAGTTTCATGCCTGTCACTAAACCATCATTTGCTCCCTTTGGTTTTAATAATTCACCCTTGATTTGGTTTGCAATGAATAACACTGTGGCGTTCTGATTGGCTGGTTACCTTGAGATGCTCCAAGTGACCGGCTCGCGTTGGCCTGTCACCGCACAAGGGAAAGGCAATAAATCATCTCAGACTGGACATTTTACTGCTTTCAATCAGTTCTCAAGCTTCCCTGGGAAGATGGGTGACAAATTCAGTGGCGTTTCACTCAGGTCCTACAGTCCTGCAGTGAGAGAAAAGAGAAAACATTTTACAAACTGTTCTGAGAAGTATTCGCTTTGTCCCGAATTAGGCCGAAAACATCTGAACGTTCCTCTAATGGGATTTGGAGCAAAGTGCTCCCGCGCCCAGCAGGCAGTGGGGTTTATCTATCAAGCAGTGAAAAACGTGAAGAAGTAGACCAGTGGAGATGTTGCCCATAGCATCCATTCAGCTCCTACCTATTATTTTGTAGAGTGTATTTGATAAATGCTACTCCAAAGCTGATTGGTTGCTATGGGCACTGGTCCACTTCTCCACACTTTTCACTGCTTGATATATCAACCCCAGCGTTGATGGCCAACATCGCAGCTCTATTCATTCGGCAAAATGCTAAGCACAGCATCCCCCCCTGTGAATTGGCCTGTTTAGCTGCAAAGCTCGGGTTTGGCCAAAAAGCTAAAGTGATTTAACTTTCAAATCATGGGTCATTGTCCAAGTGGCTCAAAAACCACCAAAAAGCCATTAAAAATTCAACAATTACTGTCTTGAAAGGTACAGTCGGCTTCCCACAGTAACGTCCTTCACTGGAGGCTTCTGAAAGGCTGCGTCGTACACTGTGCAAGTTGTAGTCGTCCCAAAAAATGTCAGAGACCAGATGACATCATTAGTTACCCGTCATGTTGACATCATCGTCATTTTGTGCTTTCAATAAACTCTGAAGTCTGGGGACATGTTCAGGACAAATGTATTGAATTTTAGGTCAAATGTGCGATCATTTCTTTAGTCCTTGAATAATTAGGAAATTAATTGGGCCATTGCAGAGCAGGACAAGAAATGACGATGGACAACTGCGTTTCGGTGATGTACAGTGATTGCACTTGGTTGCACATCGAAGGGGCTGCTGCAGCGTTGAACACTAGTCAGCCGTTATTGCTCCCACATTGCCGGTACGGAACTGACTGCGTATTATTATTACCCTTCTTAGTGAGCGGATCGCCCCTATTCGTGTGCTTGCTTTTATATCCATTATTCTCATCCCTGCGCACTTGCACCATCCATGTCCTTGGTGCAAATAATCATTCTGAAAACAGGTGTAGTTATGTGCATAGCCCCCCATTCCACTGACACGTCCTCACTGGTTCAGAGTTGTACGTAAAACCGTTGGGTTCTGCACAACTCCGATGTTTAATGATCGGCACATTGGCAAGATCCGTACTGCGCGTGTGCCGATTACTGTCTGTGACTTTACCACAGCCCCTCCTAAGCCGCATGATGGTTGACATGCTGCGGCCGTTTAGGGACAGGTGAAGGGGCGTTGATAGTCAGCGTTCTTGAAAACTGGGGTTGTAGAGGCCAGTGGCTGCATCTTCCGGCACAGATCTCCTGGCCCAAGCAGAGAGAAAACACCGGGCATCCAGAGTAACCTGAGGATCACTCTGATGGGCAATGTTTTCGCAGATGATCCTCTGCTGCGTCCTCGGAATGCAGCAGTGGATCACAGAAGTTTGCAGGAGGCGTCTACTTACACAAGATGTCTCCTGCAACATTTGCCTATTTACACACAGCTGCTGCGTCCAGAGACGCCTCCGCTGTGTGTACAGTGTGTAACTCTGAATCAGTCCCAATGTAAGAACGCTCCGTTACAGCCCAGCCCGGCAAGCAGAGATGCAACAGCTTTGCATGCATACTACTCTGCATCGATCGTAGCTGCAAACACGCAGTGCAGTAACACACAAGATATGTTCTGCAAACGTGCGCAGCTTGAACTCGCCGTTGTCCCCTGAATTGCACTGGCTGTGTGCGCTGATGGATATTGCATGGTACTGTATCAATCAGCAACCCGGGATTGGGCATCAGACAACCTAGGATTATGCCTAGGATGTGACACAGAGTCAGGCTGCCAGAATGGAAACTACCTTGTGTGTTTTAGCAATTTTGTGCTCTGTCACTATGGGTTAGACTAACACAACCACATAACTTCATTTACTGCGGCCACAAATGTAATTTTTTTTTCTCATTTGAAAAGAGCCCGCGGCACTGGCTGCACGGACCCAGAGGGCATGGGATGGCGGTGATGGCGTGCAGCTGTAGCGCATCAACGTTTCGTAACATGCATGCTGGGCACACGTCTGTTGGGATCCCTTCTTATTATTTCTGCACCGTTTCATTTTAAGTTGACCAAGTATACTCTCTGGTAAAAAATAAACGTTTAAAAAGTCCTGGTCTTTAAATTTTATTTTGACTTAAACGGAAAAATAATTAATGGCCCAGAAATTGTACCCAAATGGGGGTTTGCATTAACGCCAATAACTAATATAATATTAAATGATTCTGTGCCGCATGCAATCCGCACGCCAGGGGCGTTTTAAGAGAGGAGGGGGCCCACATGCAGCATCCGTGCAGGCCCCCTTCTCTACTGCACATGCCCAGGTCTCCGGGAACATGGCCTCCGCACCTTATGGGGACATCCCTACTGTACATTCAAAGCACTGGGAAAATGTCCGCCATGCCATGTGGATCGAAGTCCATCAAAAATGTCCGTCTCGGCGTGTTATGGAAGTGTCATTGTGTAATATCATACATGTCCCGAATTAAAGAATGATGATATGGCGAGCCTAGTTATAAGAAATAATAGAGCTGTACTACCATATATCCACAATGCTATATTCTACAATACAGAAACTGAGGAACCCCCTGTCTCCCCAAAAAACTCATGCAACTTTTGTTCTGGAACTCCAGGTCCCGTCTCCCGTACAGTCCTCTCCCCTGTTTGTTGCAGACAATTGAATGCTAAGGTAGGAGAATCACTGAGAGACATTTTACCCCAGACTTATGCGGCTGAATAATTCAAATCTCTCCCTAATATGAAGAGGATGCGACTAGCGTGCGCCGTGCATGGGTAATAAATCGTCTCTCCTGTTGTGTTTACCTTTGAACTTCAGGTTAGCGCTAGGCAATGGTATAGGACAGAGACAAACTTGTGAAATATGCAGCAGCTGATGTCGTCCTGTCCCCCGGGGATCTGCGAGCAGACCTGCTTTTGGTACATCACTCTTTTTCCTGAGTTTAAATAATGAGCTGGTGCTGAGGTAGGAAGCATCATGTCTGCATGTCTCCTTTGAAATCTTCCCTTATATTACCTTGTTATCTGTGCTCAAAAGCAGCAGGTATCCTCCTGGTTCTTAGTATTTCACAGTAAAACGGCAGGCACAAATACAGAGCTAAGAGCTTTAAGTGATAGATCTATATGTAGCGGGGACGATACCACTGGAGACACATTCCTCCCTCTAATGATGACCAGGTTTAACCCTGTCCTTCCCACGCACTTTAAACTTTGAAAGGGAACTATCATCTATCTCGCCCCTTCGGCAAATTAGCGGCGCAGAGGTGGCCCCACCCAACACAGACTGAAAAATAAATGGGAAGCGTTTGCATTGAAACTCAGGGGTTCGGGCATTTCGGCCTCTAAGGGACCCGTCGGCCACTCCTGACAGAGGGTATGATTTGGAGGTGCACGCAAATCCCGCCTCCACTGTGATTCTGTATGCAGAGGTTCTGCAAAAGTATGATAATGTCGCAGCTGCGAGAATTTGGACAGAGACAGCCACTGGCAGCATGCCTACTCCACCGCTTGCGTATAAATGGGCAACATCGCACGTAGATTGGTTGTACCCTTGATCTGCTGAGCTGCCTATGGCTGTTCAGAATGGTAGTAAGGCGCCTGAGCCACTGTAACTGCGTACTCAGACGCAGTCACAGGCTTAGACGAGCCCCCAAAAATGGTTGCCACCTCCCACAAAAGCTCACTGACTGTCAATCACCCTGCATCTAAATCTTCACTGAGACCGCCGATGGTAATTAAACTTGGCGCGTGTGCAGTGATACCCTGATGAATGCACAGTACCAAAAAAAAAAAATCGCCCAACTGCGCAAACATTGTCATTGCATCCGCCGCCGAATCAGGCCCATAGAGTCAGTACATTCATTCAAAAACTTATCTAAAAAAGATTAGCAAAACTATTAGGCACCTTTCATAATTTCTTTGATATTGGCAGTTTCTCGAATCAAACCAATTATACTAAATTGATTGGACAAATATATATATATATATATATATATACAGTATATATAAAATATCACACCAGTCCAGTGCCTTGGCACAAGTATCCACAGCAAGTTTAACTTAGCAGCATAAAATAAATAAAACATAAAAATAAATAAAAAATAAATAAATAAAAATAAATCCTAGCCTGCCCGACTCTAACTGCCATAAAGTTCCCTCTCTCCAAGTGGAAGGACCTGGTGTCCGACGCACAACAAAACAAAATTTTTAGTACAATCACAAGAAAATAGTCGCTCTCTTTCTCTTTGCAGGCCTCAATCTGCTCCCCAGGCAGTGCGAGACAGACTAGAGAAACAGACCCATCTTTTTCTGTAGTGCTGGGGGTAAGATTTCATTTAATAATGTTTGATGGTTCTCCGCCCTTTCAAATATGGATATCCTCATCTTTCTAACTTCTATAGTGCTGGAGAAAGAGAGACTTAAGGCCCCTCCCCCATTATTTTCATTTATCTATTTTTGCAAAAAAAAGCGCACTGTTGTCACCCCTCCGGGAGAGCGAGCTCTACCTATTGCGGTGGAGGATGGGTGCGGCTCATCCTCCACCTTCCGCAGTGATGGGGTTCAATGAATGGTGCTATTACCAGGTTATAGACACTTAGGGTATATTTTCTAAAAGTCGATTTTAATCTATTTTGTGTTTCTGGGGCTCAATCACACATTTACTAACAGGCGATTTTGGATTTGTTTTTTTAAGTACATTAGTAATTTGCCCCAGAAACAAAACATCGATATTGATTGATTTTGATCGATTCGGAGCCAGGCCTGCGTACAATGCACACCATGCACCCATTATACGCCAATGCAGTGAGGAGTTGACTAGTGTCAACATTGAGGTAAAGGGGGGAATTCATTTTACCACAGTGGCAGGAAGTGCCTACGGAGCAGTCGGGCAAAAGCACTTTGTGACCAGCAGTAAAATCACTCACTTCCCTTTGCCCGTGAAAATGTTGTGACGTTTGCCCGCTGAAGCAAGCAGGAACGTGCGCCTCCCTGAAAACTGCGGCGAAGCTTTGCAATGAACTGAATTAATTCCCCCCCCCTTAGTGCAAGTACATAAAATGTATGATTTCAATGTCATTCTGGATTTAAGTCTCCTGTCAAATTGCTGTATGTGAAAAATAGAAAATAAACCTTGACAAGAAATTTAAATCAAAGTGTCCCAGAGGCCTGGTGGCTTTTTGCTTTGGGCATACAGAAGTCGGCAGGTGCCCGTCACGATCTTACGTGCCGTGGTAGATCCCAACCTGATGGTAGCGATGGTTCCGTTGACTGTAATTCTAAGACGAATGTTTCAGAAAGATTATATTCACAAGCGGTTTGTCCCTGGACAGGAAAAAAAAAAAAAAAAAAAGAATTATAACATAGCAATTTCTGGCTGGTGTATAACCCTGAGAAAAAGTGTAAAATAAATGTATTGTATAGAGGCAGAGTGACAAGTTCTTTCTTGTTTGTCTTATTCGTGGTTGGGAAGGAGAAAGTTATGAGACTTTTATAACCCTCGTAAAGATGCCATCTCTGCCATGATTGCACGGCTTCATTTTCCTCTTTCTAACCTTATCCCTTCTTTATACATGTCAGGGTTTTATAAATATCTGTCTCCATTCTGCTCTGGGTGCCTATTTCATTTCACTACCATAATAGATATCTCCGTACGGTGACAAATCACGCCAGGCAGAGATGCATCTTCCCACGGAAGGTATCGAGAGAGGTTTTAAGGTAAACTGTAATCAAGTGCGATTATAAACTGCTGGAATAAAACAAAATGCATGCAGGGCTGTGGGATGATTTAATGCATGCCACAAAGCTCCTCCTTTTAAGGCGGGGCCAAGCGTATGGTCATGCTGCTTGCGCCATCGCGCTACTGCGGATTTGGTCTGGTGGGTGGGGCTGAATGGCAGGAATTTCTGCATTGTGTCAATATTTTGCACACCTGGGAGGCAGGTAAGCACTTTTCTGGCATAATTTCCTGTGCTCTCTGGGGTTCTGTAGGTCTCACCGGAATCCCAGATTATCCCAGACAATCCGGGAGATTCTGCAATTAGGGTTTTTGATTAGAGGAATATAATATCTAAAAATGAAATCACAAAACTATGTGTATACGATAGACCAGTATCTGCTCCCCAGTAGTTTATATTAAAGAAGGTATCCAGTTGACTGGTCTACATTGAAAAGGTCGACATTCAAGAGGTCAGAAGGTTAACATGGTCATGAGGTTGACCGACAGTATGTAGACATGTATTTAGGTCGACATGGTTAAATGGTTGGCACGTTCAAAATGTTGCCATTTAACATGTCGATACAAAAATTTCTACATTTTTTTGATGATTTTTAGATTTTACTGTTAGGTCTAAGGTTAGGGTTAGGCTAATATAATTAAAAAAAGTCAACATTTTTGTGTCGACTTGTTGACTGGTGACTTTTTGAATGTGTTGACCTAAATGCATGTCTGCATAATGTTGGTTGACCTATTGACCATGTCGACCTTCTGACTGATGACATTCAGAACCTGTCGACTCTAAATGTAGACCTTTTTATTGTCGACCAGTGATACCACACCCATTAAAGAAGGAGGGGTGAGTTGATTAATTTAATTTGCGGTAATAATGCGGTAATTGATGCTTGGGTATTCGCCTATTATCACATTCTGACTGGTTCAGATATCTACAGTGAAATTTTGGGCTTTCAGATTCTCTCAGTGAACTAAAAATAAATAATAGAACAGCTAAAAAAAAATAATAATAAATATATATATATATATATATATATATATATATATATATATACAGTCAGGTCCATAAATATTGGGACATTGCCAGAATTTTCAGATTTTGGCCTCTATTCATCACCACAATGGTTTTGAAATGAAACAAACAAGATGTGCTTTAACTGCAGACTTTCAGATTTAATTTGAGGGTAATTACATTCAAATTGGGTCGAACGGTGTAGGAATTGCAACAGTTTCAATATGTGCCTCCCACTTTTTAAGGGGCCAAAAGTAATGGGACTATCAACTCAAAAGCTATTTCATGGACAGGTGTGGGCTATTCCCTCATTATTTAATTATCAATTAAGCAGGTAAAAGGTCTGGAGTTGATTCTAGGTGTGATATTTGCATTTGGAATCAGTTGCTGTCGACTTTCAATATGAGATCCAAAGAGCTGTCACTATCAGTGAAGCAAGCCATCATTAGGCTGAAAAATCAAAACAAACCCATCAGAGAGATAGCAAAAACATTAGGTGTGGCCAAATCAACTGTTTGGAACATTCTTAAAAAGAAAGAACGCACCGGAGAGCTCAGCAACACCAAAAGACCCGGAAGACCACGGAAAACAACTGTGGTGGATGACAAAATAATTATTTCCCTGGTGAAGAAAAACCCCTTCACAACAGTTGGCCAAATCAAGAACACTCTCCAGGAGGTAGATGTATATGTGTCAAAGTCAACAATCAAGAGAAGACTTCACAAGAGTGAATATAGAGGGTTCACCACAAGATGTAAACCATTGGTGAGCTACAAAAACAGGAAGACCAGATTAGAGTTTGCCAAACAACATCTAAAAAAGCCATTACAGTTCTGGAACCACATCCTATGGACAGATGAGACAAAGATCAACTTGTACCAGAGTGATGGGAAGAGAAGAGAAGGAAAGGAACTGCTCATGATCCAAAACATACCACCTCATCAGTGAAGCATGGTGGTGGTAATGTCATGGCGTGGGCATGTATGGCTGCCAATGGAACTGGTTCCCTTGTATTTATTGATGATGTGACTGCTGACAAAAGCAGCAGAATGAATTCTGAAGTGTTTCGGGCAATATTATATGCTCATATTCAGTCAAATGCTTCAGAACTCATTGGACGGCGCTTCACAGTGCAGATGGACAATTACCCGAAGCATACTGCAAAAGCAACCAAAGAGTTTTTTAAGGCTAAAAAGTGGAATGTTATGCAATGGCCAAGTCAATCCCCTGACCTGAATCCGATTGAGCAGGCATTTCACTTGATGAAAACAAAACTGAAGGGAAAATGCCACAAGAACAAGCAGGAACTGAAGACATTTGCAGTAGAGGCCTGGCAGAGCATCACCAGGGATGAAACCCAGCGTCTGGTGATGTCTATGCATTCCAGACTTCAGGCTGTAATTGCCTGCAAAGGATTTGCAACAAAGTATTAAAAAGTGAAAGTTAGATTTAGGATTGTTTAGTTTGTCCCATTACTTTTGGCCCCTTAAAAAGTGGGAGGCACGTATAGAAACCATTGTAATTCCTACACCGTTCACCTGATTTGGATGTAATTACCCTCAAATTAAATCTGAAAGTCTGCAGTTAAAGCACATCTTGTTTGTTTCATTTCAAAACCATTGTGGTGGTGAATAGAGGCCAAAATATGAAAATTCTGTCAATGTCCCAATATTTATGGACCTGACTGTATAAATTATATTACTATAATTACTATATAAAATATTACAGCATTTTTTTCCATTCAACGTGTCTGATCACTATCGTGCCATGGCGATAAACGGCTAGGGATGGCAACGGCACTTGTACCAGTAATCTGTTTTAAATAAGCTTTTGCTCGGGGAAGCTATTGCCGCTCAACACACCTATTTTTGTCAGAGATACTGTAGGGCTTTTTGCCCTTTAAAATATAGACCCCCTGGGTGCCTTAATTCGTATAACTTAAAGCTGACCCCCTCCCTGTACCCCTCCTGATTTGTCGTCTCCGGCTGTTCCCAGCCTACTATTCAATCTAGAGGCAACACAGGTCCGCCATGGATTTAGGACCCCTGGGAAAAGAGACCTGGAAGCAGGCATAATCGCTGAAACCCCTATAATTACCCCTCTGTACACTGCCCGAGCGCAAGATGTTGTATTATTCCCTGTAATCTTCCTCCACAAGAGCCTGTGAGTGGCTGCCTGCTGTGTTCCTCAATGGCCTCACCTACAGAAAGTCAAATATAGGGAGAAAATTCCTCACAATCAATCTCCACCTTATCTTTAACGCCGTTAGCACTGACAAGTCCCTGAGACATACTGTATGCAGATATACTTTTGAATGTCACTAGTAATTCTCTTGCATAAAGCTACTGTAACTGCATCTCAGGTTCAGTCATCCTGTGTTACTCCATAAGGGAACAATGCAATATTTCCATGTTGGACAATCAGGGCAGCTCCAAGACAGATGAGACAACAGAACCTAAGTGTCGCAATAAAGGATATAGGACCTCATTCAGAGTCGGTCGTTGTGGCTGCACGGTCGTAAGGTAAAAGGGGCCGGATATGCAAATGAAGCGCTCGCAAGTTGCGTCGTTAAGAAGGGATCGTTAGCTGGACGAGGGAGGGGAGGATGCGGCCGTAAGACTAAAAGTACGCCCCCTTCTCGTTCCCATTACACGTCATCTCCGGGCATATAAGGATTAATCGAGACCATCGGGAACCATCGGAGCTGGTCGTAGACCTTAAGGTTGACCATACCCTCTCTTAAGCACTACGATCAAGTCAGTGTAAAAACCTCCCATGTCACGTGTGCTATGACACTACTTTGTTAATTATGCACTCCCATAAAACGCTGTTTGCATAGTCAGGCACGCCTGCGTTCGGATCTCCACTCCCCCGTTCACAAGCACCTTCCCCTGTTACCACCCACAAACGCCTCATCCTGTCACTCAAACTAACGACCTGGCTGTGTTCAAGGAGAGAGCAATTTCTGATCGTAATAGCTAGTTTGCAAATTTTACGCATGCGCAGTTTAGCGAACATTGGTGTCGTACGACCGTGCGGCCGCAACAACCGACTCTGAATGAGGTCCATAATCTAGGGGATAAATAACATTGATCTGGGAAAAAAATAAATCATCTATATAATAATTGTGTAAGGTCTGTCCCGTCTCCTAGATTGGGAGTGGTGGGGAAGGGAGAGAGCAGGGTCCGGGTTGGTAGATGGAAAGAGGGGGCGGGGCTGTTTGCGTCACTATATATGTATAGAGAATGGTAAAAGCCCCTACATGAATTATTCATGTGGATAGTGACTAATAGGTGGGTAGACACTGCAAAGACATATCCGCAGATCACTCGAGAGATAAAATTGTGAGAGATAAAGCACCGACCAATCAGCCCATAACTGTCACTTTTAAAACACAGCCTGTAAAGTGACAGTTAGGAGCTGATTGGTTGGTTCTTTATCCCACTCCATGCTTTATTAAATTTCCCCCTAAATATATACCCTTACTTACTTGTTTGTTAGTAAGTTATGACTGTGGAAATTTGTTTGCAGAGTTGCGCGAAACCTATCAGCGAATTTTGACTGTCTGTGTCAGTGGCGGGCCGCGGGCATCCCTCCGAGCTGTCACCTGCAGCCCCCTCACGCTTTATTGTCAGATTAGTTTGTTATACTGTAGCTGGCAACATTTTCTTAAGATACTTGTTGATGTGATTTTTTTTGTTTTTAAATTAAATGTATTGTTTTAACTTACTACTGTTATTACGGTTAATGAGCGGCCCTTTGGCCCCTGAAGTCTATCAGGTTGCCTATGGCTGAATTTCCTCCACGAAGGTCATGCTGCAAAATAATTGTACAGACTGGACTTCAAAGTTGTCTTTTATGTAATTGCACAGTACAGTAAGAGCTAAAGTCTTAGGTTACTTCAACATACTGTAAACAGTATAAAGAAAGTTTAGATAGAGTAGGTCGTGATTTTTCACCTTTCTTAACCAGAGTACCCCCTCCCTCTCTCCCCTCTCCATCATTTCGCAGTCACTGTTATATTCTCCCAAATACCTACGTATTGCCAAGTATCATCGGGGTCAGTGCATAAATAATATTTTGGCTATATGACCTGTTTATTGGGTGCAAGGTCATGCAAACTCGTCTTTCTACTTTTTCCTGTCTTCTCTGCTCTTCTGGAGAAAATGAGCCCAGTGTAAGCCTAAAATCCCCTTGCTCTGCATTCAGATCTTTAGACCGTGTAAAATCTGTAAAAATATAAGCAGCGTTTTAATCGTTAACCCCTTGTCTGCAGACGGCACCTCGCTATCTTTCTGATATATATTTTGCCTCTTTTATTTCATTACTCCGATCTGTCGCTATGTAAATGGCTTTATTTTAAACGCTAATGTATTGTTTTCCCAATACAATACTAATGTTTTTTTAACTACAGCGGCTGTTCAGTTATTCAGAGCACCCTTGTCTAGTCCCATACGTACCATGTTTATTAGATGTAATT
Organism: Taudactylus pleione; assembly: GCA_031769625.1. Taxonomy (NCBI): domain Eukaryota; kingdom Metazoa; phylum Chordata; class Amphibia; order Anura; family Myobatrachidae; genus Taudactylus; species Taudactylus pleione. Next base: position 2,779,469 of record JAUIMM010001617.1, read on the forward strand.
TTTTATCTCTTGGACTCAGTGGCTGACACTATCGTTTCCTTCTTATTTCAATAAAAATGATCTCCCTCCTCCTGGTTCTGACAGCAGTTAATGGTTTTCTTTATCACAAGAGAAAGTTAGAGAGGAGCTCCTGAGAGAGACGGAATGAACTGCATGAATTTCAGGCATAATTCAATTTATACCATAGACTCTGCCTTAATAAAGTAACTCCCTGATATTACATTTAAGAATATACAATCGGTGTTTACAGCGAATATGGAAAGCAGAGCTGCAGAACGCATGGGCGAGACAAGCTTCGCCTGACAACCTAAAGGAAGCGAAGTCATGTAGATTCAAATTGGTGAATCCGACAGGCAGGAGATCAGATTGTGCCCTAGACAGGAGCTGGCTAATATACTGTAGATGGTATTATCCTATTTAACAAAGACAGCAGAGCTTTAAACAAGCTACCGGGAACTTGCAACTCCAAGGACATATAAAGTAGGGATGTCCATCGACCATCGATGATTCATAATCATCGATGGTTTGTGGCCAATGTCGAATGCTTTTGCCATCAATGGGGAAGAGCCAGATGGTTTCCTTCCATCGATGTAAAAGCATAACCTAACCCAAAAGAATAAAACATATTGTTTTATTCTTTTTTTTTTTTTTTACAAAGTGCATAGCTCGCCCCCTGGCACCAGCAAAGCCCCGCCCCCATGTTGTGATTGGCCCACAGGCCAGTCAGTAAACAAATAGAGTTGACCATCAGTTGTTGAAAACATCGACTGTCATACATTGAATAGATGGTAACCATCGATTGCTACTTGCTATTTTGCCGTTGATGGCAACTATCGATGGTAACTACACCGATGGCCATCCCTAATATAAAGTGCCTGGATGAATGCCTAGGAGAGGGAGGATGGGTCCTCTGCTGTCTCCTTTGCCAGTTTGCGGAGCGTATCTTATATTTATTCAGGCTGCGCATGCTCCGGAACTGAATATTCGCTACAGGCAATGCACACTTGTGCGCTTTTCTGCTGCATCTTCACCAATCAGCAATTAGCTTTAATGTAGTGCAAGTGAGAACATGAATGCAAATTCCTGATCTCCGGTCATTGTGGGTATTTGCACTTGTAAAATGTTTAATTCAATCATGTTCTGCTTTTCCATGTAAATTGACAGCAGCATGTGATTTATTAGCTGTGACATTTCTTTAGCTACTTGGCATGGTCACACCAATAATCCCTCCACCCTTCATCTTTCGGACTCCACTTCCCAATTCTCCCCAATCGGCTATCCAAGGAGGCGATATGGTGCAGGGTTAAAATACTATGGCCCTCATTCAGAGCCGCTCGTTAACAGCAGTACGCTCGTTGCGTTCCGATGTTGACTAACCGCGCATGCGTCGGTGTTACACTGCGCATGTGCGTACGGCAGATTGCGAGCTTTTTTTGACTCGTTCCTAAAATAGCGTACAGGAAGTGACATGTCAAATGTGATTGACAGAACAGGGCGTTTTAGGGTGTTGACGGGGGTGGAGATGGAAAAACGCAGGCGTGGCGAGGCGTTTTTGGGGCGTACATACATTAGCAGATGCGAGCGTAAAATGTGTTCGGACCGACTCATACGTCACTGGATGATCCTCTTTCACTTCAAAATGCTCGCACAGCTTAGGGTCTGGATTACTCGACCACATTGGCGATGGCCTTCTCCTCCGTCCCGGGACTCCTCGATGTTGTTGCGATTAATCGCGGGAGGGCTGAAAAGCAATTAGTGTTGTATTGAAAACCGGCTTGGTATGTGTTTGGAAAGCAGTTTTTTGGGATAGCACAAAACCGTACGCAGGTGGAACTCAGAGCTGCTAATTGCAGGATGACACAATCAATTTGCATACATTTGTGGGGGTTTATTTTGGCCTCAATTTGGTGGTTAGGGCCTATTGTAACAATAATGTCATCATGTTTTAATTTTCTCACCATTTTATTTGTGCCTCTTGAATTTGCCTCGTTATATGAATTTTTAAACGTTCCTTAAAGAGCCCTTTTTTTTTTTTTTTGGCCAGTTTTTGCCTTTTGGGCCAGGATTAAATGTAACCCATTTGTACAATAATTTCACAATCCAATGTCAGATTTTTTGTTTCAATTTATTGCTCAAACAAATAAAAAAACAAATAAAATATTGGGGACATATTTTTTGGCCAAAGATATGTTCCCAAATCAAACAAATTGGCCCAACATAACTGTTGACATAAACATACAACAAAAACAAAAAAACATTTCACAAGAAAGGAGAGGGAAGTTTTGACCAGAAAGGAATATGAGCCAAGCACAGAAGGATTGTGGGAAAAGTCACCATTGCTGTCACCGTTTTTTCACCCGTTTGGATGGGGGAGGGAGGGCGCCAGACCGGGTCCGGGATGTCTTCGGGCTGGCCTGTCCAGAGGCAGATGTTGTGGCCTCTGGACTAGGCACAGGGCTAGGCACATTTGGAGGATTGGCTGATGTTGTGCCAGAGGTGGAGGATCCTGATGTTCCGGAAGGAAGGGAGGTCGGCTCCACCATGTGCTGGCGAACGAGCTGCTCCAGGGCAATGGCGATGCGGATGTTGGCCCTGGTATTTTCCGCCAGGGCCTGACCAATGGTCACGTTGGCCGCAGCATTTTGCTCCAGGGCCTCAGCCACCCGTACCAGACTGGCGTCCATCCTCTGCAGAATCTCCGTATGGAAATCCGATTTGAAATTGAGTTCTGTGAGGAGGGCCACTGCCTGCGAGGGGGATTGCCCTGGACTGGCTTCTGCAGGGTCCTCAGCCGGATGTACTGGTTCCTCCCCTGCCGAGCCAGCAGAAATTCGGCGGCCAAGGCTCCCCTCTGGAGCAGACTCATCCGCCTGTGTCTCTGTTAGGAAAAAAGAGAAAAGCCTCACATTAGAATCTACATATTGGCACAATAACATTTCTGAGTTGATGACATCAAAAGATTTACCTGGGACAACATGAGGAGCCGCAAAGTCTGGCATGTCCGTATCCATGTTGGACACGCCAAACACCTCCACAGGCTGCACACACCCCTGTGCCAGCTCTTCTAAATCCGTCAACTCCAATGACACAGGGGTGGGACCCCCACCTGTCCCCCTTGCATGCCTAGCCCTGTCCGCGAGTTTTTGCTTTAGGCGATATTTGAAGTCGCCCCATCTGTGGGAAAAAATGGAAGCCATTATCCTTTGGTTTAAAATGGTGTTTGTTTTTAGGGGGGGCAAGGGTTTACTTACCGCCATTTGACATCCCGGGCTAGACGGACATAATCACCCACCCTATTGACAGCAACGGCTACCTCTTCCCACATTCTCCACTTCTGGCTTAGACTCATATTCCTGTCTGCCTGTGGCAGGATGTCCACACACTTCTGTATCAAAACCTCCATCTCCTTTCTTGTGAAATGTGGCTGCCTTTTTTTTTGGCCGCTTTGGCCGGAATACTCCGCCCAGCAGCCTCTTCCATGTCTTCCTCCTCACCTATTTGTGTAAATTTTCAGAATTCACAAAATCACAACTTGCCCAATCTTATGTTTCAAATTAATCATTGATACAAAATGCATGAAAGACTTACCGCCTGACTCTTGGGCATTGTTTCCCTGGTCTGTCGCCATGTCTGAGGTCCAAACAAGAAATACACCAGAATTTTAATGTGTTTTCGTGACGTATTTATACATGCGTCCTTATTTTGCGGCCGCATCATTGATTGTGCGTCCCTATGATCCCTCCTTAATTTGTGCGGGAAACGAAACACTATTTATGGCTTGGTGTGTCTCGAGTCGAGGTGGCGTTTTTGGATTGTTGGAGGTTACCTTGGCTGGAGTTTATTGATTGCGTATAAAGGAGTTGGCGGTTGGAGATTCTTTTGTTGGTTAGATTTGCATTTTTATTTTCCGTTCTCTTTGTTGGTTTATATTTTTTGGACCTCGTTTCTTGATTTGGTAAGTTTTGTGAAGTCTAACTTTTGATCAATTGTTGTTTCATTGTGTTTCTTCTTTTTTTAAATTTTGGATCCATAATTTCTTCTATTTTAGTTTTTGATTATTTTCGAACCAAAAGACCTTTTGATTTGGACTCTTATATATTTGCTCTTGGAAAGTCCATTTTTTATCTTGTATTTGCGAACTAATTAGCGCATTTTTACTACTTACTCTTGTGACTTGTATTTGCGAACTAATTAGCGCATTTTTACTACTTACTCTTGTGACTTGTATTTGCGAACTAATTAGCGCATTTTTAATACTTACTCTTGTGACTTGTATTTGCGAACTAATTAGCGCATTTTAAAATGCTTAATAATCATTTTAACTTTTTTGAGGTTTCCCTTTCGCTTTTTGTGCAAACATTTCAACCCATTTTGATGTACTGTGTGAAATGTCGTTTTGCTGTTTTGCCAAATGTGTGTTTCGCATATTTTAAGTTTGGTCTAGCACAAAATTTAGAAACAAAAATGCACAGAGTGAAATGTGTCAAATAATTTTTGTGTTTAATTTCAGTTTGGACGTATCATGACAATACCCCGGCATGTAAGCAGCAATGGATGGTATCATCAAGCTAAGTTGTTTTAATTTACTTTTGGGGTGGGTCAAAAGCCTTACATTGAAATCTTTGAATTTCAGGTAGATCTGGGGCGGATTGTTCTGGCCATGCTCCCGGAAGCCGACCAACCTCAATCTCGTCCCAGGCGCAGGCATCGTAGGCATGCAAGGCCCCAGATATTTCGAACACGTGTCACCCTTTTTGGAATGCCCGATGATGAGGTTTTAAGACGCTACCGTCTACCTCCCAAAATCATCATAGACACTCTCTCATTAATAGAAAGTGATCTTGAGCGGCAAATTGACAGTCCAACAGCAATACCACCACTTACGCAATTTATGGCGGTGTTACATTTCTGTGCCTCAGGATCGTTTCAAACAACGGTGGGAATAGTGGCGGGCATCTCCCAATCCTCCTTTTCCCGGATCCTGAGGGCAGTGATGGAGGCACTTTTCAAGCACCTCCATCATTTTATTCAAATGCCTTTGGATATGGGTGCCCTTAGTGTGGCCAAGGCCAATTTTTACCAAATAGCTGGCTTCCCACACATCATAGGGGTTGTGGATGGTACTCACATACCACTTCAGCCTCCAGCACGGCTGGAGGCCATATTTCGAAACAGGAAACACTATCACTCCCTGAATGTAATGGTGGTATGTGATGCCTCCCTCCAGATCCTGTCCCTGAATGCTAAATTACCCGGAAGTGCACATGACTCCTTCGTCATCCGGCAATCAGGGATATGGCACAAATTAAACAACCTACAAGCTGGTGATGCGTGGCTTCTGGGTAAGTGGAGACCTTTAGTACATAACAATGTTAAGCTTGATACACAGTGTTCCTGATGTTGTCTATTCTTTTCCACAGGAGACAGTGGATATCCTTGCATGTCCTGGCTGCTCACTCCTTATTTGGCTCCCACACCAGGCCCACAAAGTGCGTATAATTCCGCACTTACAGCCACCAGGCAAGTGGTGGAGCGCTGTATCGGCCTTTTAAAAGGCCGATTCCGATGCCTCCACCGCTCTGGTGGCGAGCTCATGTATTTGCCGGATATGGTGTCGAAAATTGTGGTCCTGTGTGGGATATTTCACAACATCGCCATAAGGAGTGGTGTCCCAATGCAGCCAGAGGATGCCTTACCTGAGGATGGCCCCCCCGAGGTTGGTCGGAGGTCAGTATGTGGGGGGGCCATACGCGATGATGTGGTGGCCAGATTTTTTAGGTAAGTTTTTACAAAACAACAGTGTTTATACCTAATGTGTTTGGGTTTGTTTGCGAACCTCTAATTTTTTGTTGTTTTTTTCACCATCTTCTGTTTGTTCACATAATCTTTGGCACTCCAACGCTCACTACTTCCTGCTACCCTTACCAAACCTGGATCTGGACATTTTGGGAATATATTATGGAACCCATATCGCAACGCCATGTTTGTGGAATCATGTTGGCATGGTCCTTCGTCAACCAGTTCTTGATTTGTTGTTTTTGGTTTGTTTTTGTTTGGTATGTGTTGTATTTGAGATTATCACTGTGTGTTTTTTTTGTGAGTGACCACTTTGATTTATCAGTTATGTTGTGAATAAATGTTTGTAGAGTGAAATGTTCTTCCTTTTTTTGGACGTTACCAGCAAGTGTAACCAGGTTCACACACGGTACATTTGACTAAGGGGTAATCCAGTACTGTCGCCAGTTGAGCTAAAATGAAATATGTTTTCAGGTTCAAAACCCACACCAAAAGGAAGCCTGTACAATCATTTGGCTTTGTAAGATTGGCCTAAGCAGCTTGCACACCAACTAGGAACCTGTAAAATGTAGAAATATCTAATTGACACTACACCCAAAAAGGGAAATTACATTGTGACTGTTATGTGTTTCTTGTGGCTGTTTTACATACAAATACAAAACACAATCTTACTTTAAAAAAATGGAAATCCTTGCAGGAACAGTCTACTTATGTCAGGGTAAACAATCTTTGGGTTTGAAAAAACGAATTAGCCTGAACGTATGTTTGAAAAATACAATTTATTTTGAAAAAGAACAACCAAAAATAAAACTATTGGCGAAGGATGCCAGACAGACGGTCAAGTGCCACGAGCACCCCAATTATATGTTGGCGCATCTGGGCCACACAGTCTTGTACTTCTTGACGACGCCTCTGTTCCTCTGTGGGTGAGAAAAGTGTGTGGATTAATACAACAATAGGGAAACCACATTAAAAATTAAAAAAAAAAAAAAAATCACTCCAAAAAAAAAAAAAAACACAAAAAAAAAAAATGGGGGCTGCAAAAAATACAAGGCCTATGTACAAATTCCCCCAGGTGTGATATGTGTATGTTGAAATCAGCAGGAACAGGTAAAGGCAATCTGCTAAATCACCAAAAGTCGACCCAAAAACCCTGAATAAAGGAACGACACATGATTACATACAAACAGTTTGTGCTTAAAAAAAAGGCGAAAGAAAAACATACCGGTTGACAAAACGGCAGCTCCGGAAGTCCCACCATCGTCCTCCTCGGAGGACCCTCCATTCCCCAAAGATCGGGGCGGGGTTATTACGGACTCCGGGGAGGGGGTAATTGGAAGAGGGGTGGTTGGAGGAGAGGGGGAAGTGGGACGGAGGGGAAGGAGGCCCGACATTTCCGGGAGAGGGTCTTGGAAGGCTGGGGAGGAGTGGGGAATAGGGGAATTATTGGGGGTGGAGTGTTGGCTGGGGGTTGGGGAGAGTGGGCGTGACCGCCGTCTGGCCGGACGGTGACGGCGTAGTCTTGGCTGTCCCCCTAAAAGATGTCAAACAAATTGTGGTTAGTTTCAGCACAAATCCTGGCCAAAAAACAATTTAAAATCACCCTCCACCAATAAAAAACATGCAAATATGAGGAGAATGAATAATTATGAAATAGAGGGAAAACATGGCCATGCAAATATGAGGAGAAGGAATAATTATGAAATAGAGGGAAAACATGGCCAGGCAAATATGAGGAGAATGAATAAATAGGACAGACATGAAAACATGCACACGCAGTTTGGGCCACAAAGACAAACATGAAAAACAAAATACATAAAACTTACTTTCTGAAATCTGCATGCGAAAGCATGCCAGCAAGCGGGGCGTTCGCCTTTGCAGGTCCGACCACCTGCGCTCCAGCTGGCCGATGTTGCAGCGTGAGCCGAAGGAGCGCAGGCGGGCCCGTGCCTCCGCATATGCAGAACGCTTCTGCCGGTTGGTGATGGGTGGAGGCTGGCTGGTGATACGCCTATCTATCACCTCCGTTAGCACCAGCAGCTCGCGCTTGGTGAATGCGGAGGCTCTCATGATGGCAATGGTGTTTTTCCTAAAAATCATTTTTGATAAAGTGGCCAAAAAATTTCTGATTGGCTAATGTATTTGGGAAATTAACAGGAGCAATTCTATTGGTTAGTGTATGAGTCATGTGTTCGACAGGGCCAGAAATCTCTTGAGAGTTATGATAGGCTTGATGCAGTGACATGCGTAAGCAAATTTAAATAAAGAAATGAACCCCGGGAAATATGCGGGGATCCAAAGCAATAGAACAATTGTTTAATTGTGGGTAACATGTTTTTTGAGCAATAAAAGCGAATGTTTAAGCCGTACGTATTCTGCGGGAAAACACAAACACGGACAAGAGTAAAGTTTCTTGCATTGTGTTGAAAAAAACAAAACTAATTGATACATTGATTGGCATGATACGATTGATGGAGGTAGGCAGAATAAAGGAGCAGGTAATCAACATCTGACAAGGCCACTTCCGGTTTATACTTGTGCGTGCGTTCCCTTCAAGCCATTTCGGGGATGTACGCTCGCTATTTCGCATGCTCGTTAGTTAGAGGAGGGGTCGTCAGAGTTTGGGGAGGATTTTTAGATGCGTTCGAAAATACGAGCGAGCCCTTGAATTTAAATATTTTTGTACGTACGCCTAACGTACGTGCGTCCGCTTGCGAGTGGGTCTGAATCAGGCCCTATATAAGCTTGTGTTGCAGGTAGAACAAAACGGTTACAATTTGCCTGCAAAATAAAAAAAATTCTTGTAGACTGTAGAAAAAACATATTCCTAATTTATGGCTAACTAGCTGTTCCCTGCGGCTTCGCCCACAATGAAATCGCTTCTTCCCACATCTTGTTTATTTGAGGTGTCCTAGTTGTATCGCTTTGCATAGGGGCTCTGTCATGGGAGTGGCCCATGTGACCAGCAGCGCTATACAGACTGGTGGCAGCAGCGCCTTCACCCACCACTGACACCAATGTCACTGTGTGCCCTGTGCACAGACTGCTATGTAACCTCTCCTATTCACCCACTTCTCACACCTATGTCACTGTGTGCCCTGTGCACAGACTGCTATGTAACCTCTCCTATTCACCCACCTCTCACACCTATGTTACTGTGTGCCCTGTGCTCAGGCAGCTATGTAACCTCTCCTATTCACCCACCACTCACACCTATGTCACTGTGTGCCCTGTGCACAGACTGCTATGTAACCTCTCCTATTCACCCACTTTTCACACCTATGTCACTGTGTGCCCTGTGCACAGACTGCTATGTAACCTCTCCTATTCACCCACTTCTCACACCTATGTCACTGTGTGCCCTGTGCACAGACTGCTATGTAACCTCTCCTATTCACCCACTTCTCACACCTATGTCACTGTGTGCCCTGTGCACAGACTGCTATGTAACCTCTCCTATTCACCCACTTCTCACACCTATGTCACTGTGTGCCCTGTGCACAGACTGCTATGTAACCTCTCCTATTCACCCACCAACTCACACCAATGTCACTGTGTGCCCTGTGCACCGGCTGTTATGTAACCTCTCCTATTCACCCACCACTCACACCAATGTCACTGTGTGCCCTGTACACAGACTGCTATGTAACCTCCTATTCTATTCACCCACCAATCCCACCTATGTCACTGTCTGCCCTGTGCACAGACTGCTATGTAACCTCTCCTATTCACCCACCACTCACACCAATGTCACTGTGTGCCCTGTGCACAGACTGCTGTGTAACCTCTCCTATTCACCCACCACTCACCCCACTGTCACTGTGTGCCTGTGCACAGACTGCAATGTAACCTCCTATTCACCCACCGCTCACACCAATGTCACTGTGTGCCCTGTGCACAGACTGCTATGTAACCTATCCTATTCACCCACCACTCACACCAATGTCACTGTGTGCCCTGTGCCCAGACTGCTATGTAATCTCTCCTATTCACCCACCACTCACACCAATGTCACTGTGTGCCCTGTGCACAGACTGCTATGTAACCCTTCCTATTCACCCACCACTCACACCAATGTCACTGTGTGCCCTGTACACAGACTGCTATGTAACCTCCTATTCACCCACCGCTCACACCAATGTCCCTGTGTGCCCTGTGCACAGGCTGCTATGTATCCTGTGCTATTCACCCACCACTCACACCAATGTCACTGTGTGCCCTGTGCACAGACTGCTATGTAACCTCTCCTATTCACCCACCACTCACCCCACTGTCACTGTGTGCCTGTGCACAGACTGCTATGTAACCTCCTATTCACCCACCGCTCACACCAATGTCACTGTGTGCCCTGTGCACAGACTGCTATGTAACCTCTCCTATTCACTCACACCAATGTCACTGTGTGCCCTGTGCACAGACTGCTATGTAACCTCTCCTATTCACCCCACCACTCACACCAATGTCACTGTGTTCCCTGTGCACAGACTGCTATGTAACCTCTCCTATTCCACTCACACCTATGTCACTGTGTGCCCTGTGCACAGACTGCTATGTAACCTCTCCTATTCACCCACCACTCACACCAATGTCACTGTGTGCCCTGTGCACAGACTGCTATGTAACCTATCCTATTCACCCACCACTCACACCAATGTCACTGTGTTGCCCTGTGCACAGACTGCTATGTAACCTCTCCTATTCACCCCACCACTCACACCAATGTCACTGTGTGCCTGTGCACAGACTGCTATGTAACCTCTCCTATTCCACCCACCACTCACACCAATGTCACTGTGTGCCCTGTGCACAGACTGCTATGTAACCTATCCTATTCACCCACCTCTCACACCTATGTCACTGTGTGCCCTGTGCACAGACTGCTATGTAACCTCTCCTATTCACCCACCACTCACAGCAATGTCACTATGTGCCCAGTGCACAGGACTGCTATGTAACCTCTCCTATCACCCACCACTCACACCTCTCCTATGCAAGTGCAGTGTGGTATAGTAGATTGACAATGTAAAGGTTAGCAGTCAATGGGTCGACATCAGATAATCGACATGCAATAGGCCGACATTGTCAAACTGTCGACAGGTTCAAAAGGTTGACTGACAATAGGTCTACAGTGCAGAAGGGTGACAGGGACAAAAAAGTCGACACACAAATGCTCAATACTTTTTTTAATTTAACCCTAATCCTAATCTTCCTCCTTATGCCTAACCCTAACCCATCCCTGGTACCTAACCCTCCCATAAGTGTCTAAACCTAACCCTAATCCTCCCCCTGATGCCCAAACCTAAGCATCCCCTCTGGCAGCCTAACCCTAACCCTCCCTTAAGTACCTAACCCTATCCCTAGCCTTAAAAATGTTGAAAAACCATTTAAAAATGTGGACCATTTGTGTGCCGACCATATGTGTATTGATCATTTGAATCTGTCAATCTTTTAACTCCGTCGACTTTCTGCACTGTCAACCTTGTGTCACTCGATCTTTTGTATCTGTCGACCTATTGCATGTCGACCATCAGGAGTATGTGACCTTTACATTGTCAATCTTCTATTCGAATACCATTCAAGTGACCATGGCCACAAAGCACCTCGTCCCCCACCCCTTACAGGGCCTTGTGCATGGTGCCACAACCACTGGCGTCACTAGGGGGTTGTGGGCCGCACTGGGTGACCCCATCCAAGGGTGACACTAAAATAGAAGAGCTGCTCTGCTATTTTGGTGTCACCCAGTGGGATGGTGTCACCATGACATGGAGAGAGGCAGGGAGAGATGTGGGCTGCCCCAGCAGCTGTTGGAGCGCTGGGGAAGCCCACTGTGTGCCGAGAACGGGAGGCGGTAACGCCCGAAGATCGGCACACATAAGGGGGCATGGCTTTGTGAGATGAGGCCATGCCCCTTTTCAAGAAGCCACACCCCCCTTTCGGGCGCCCGCGCGCAATACAGCTACTCCTGCCGCACCGGATGACATGGAGGTAAGTGACGCCTCTGGCCACACCTCTCTCTTGCAGCGATGATGTTAATTCTTATTGCTCAGCCTTTACCTTGACGGAAGGGGATGAAACCAAGTGCAGGTTATTTCTAGTGATCTTTGGTCAGATGAGGGACAGAGACACAGACACTGCGGTG